>JAFEMH010001123.1:0-531758 GCA_022495995.1 Adenophora triphylla var. japonica | reverse complement strand
TCTTGGAGGAGAGACGTTGAGCTTTATTGGGAGCTGATCACGACTCGAGCAGGACTTTGAGGAGACCGAGGCTATAGGCGAGTCGCCATAACTGGGCCATGTGCACTTGGTCCGTGATATGGAGGCTCAGCACAAGAGGTTGTCCGAGGTCAGCTCCTTCTTGACCGAGGCTGCAGCAGGAGGAGGTGCGGACTCGTGCTCGGATAGGAGAGAGCACTCCTTATTGACACGTGGTTTCGGGTAGGAGGCTCCAAAGTGAGGATACCGTGAGGCCTGGATGAGGGATACCGACATCATAGATAAAAAGAGGAAGAAGATTCGACTGGGGCCGAGGAAAAGGGAAAAGACTCAAAGAAGACTCCGCCGAAATAATGACGCACCGATGTATCTTTTCTTAGGATTCCTTTATTGCCATTTTGCAAACACATTAGTTTATTTAGGCAATTTTATTGTATTTTAGATCTTTGTAGCAAGGTGGTTAAAGCAGAAGTCGTAAGAGGTAGACTGTGCCAACTCATCAAGAAGTTTTTAACTTGTAAATGAACAAAGAAATATTATCTTTAGAAATTAATCAAGACACATTTCATGGAAATTCAAATGTCTTTATTTATTGGGACCCGCTTTATGAAAACCGAAAATAATTCCTTTATTATTTAGGACGCACTTCATGGAAGCTCGATTGTCCTCTTTTTATTGTTTAGGACACATTTCATGGAAACTTAATCGTCCCTTTTTTATTGTTTAGACCGAACCATATATGGCCAGCTCTACGCTCCCTTTTTACAAGAAAGACTAAGGGGCTCAGTCTTCGTAGTTCATTCCGGTGAACTAATTTTTTATGTGCTGTACTCGTTTTTTGCCTAGACCGCCCTTTTTGGGGTTTTCAAATAGCCGGGCATTACTCTTTTTGCACTAAGATTTTTTCTTTTTTTTTATGTGCAACCCCGTCTTTGCCTAGACCGCCCTTTTTTGGGGTTTTCACTTAGCCGGGTATTACTCTTTTTGCACTTTTTTTTTTTATTATTATTTTTTTTTTTTTTTTAGACATAGTATCTTTTGAGCTTATCACCGCTGACCGGGTGGACAAAGGGATTGCCGTCCGTGTCTCGCAAGCTTCATGGCTCCTCCCGATAGTATCTTCTCGCACCACATAAGGGCCGATCCAAACGGGTTCCCATTTTCCCAGGGGGTTGTCTCTCGGTAGGGGGCTTCACTTTCAACACTAAGTCACCCTTCTTTGATGTCTCCGGCCTTGACCTTTTTATCAAACGCTTCGCCATTCGCCTCTGGTAGGCTCGGGTGTGTTCCATGGCTTTTAGCCTTCTCTCGTCAAGGTGGCTAACTCATCATGCCGGCTGCGCAACCATTCTACTTCATTGACACTCGTTTTCCAAGAGGACCCTTAATGACGGGATTTCCAACTCCACCGTAACACCGCTTCCATCCCGTAGGTTAAGGCAAAAGGAGTTTCTCCCCGTAGCCGCTTCCGACAGCACGCTCGTAGCCCTGCAGTGCCAAGTGCGCTTTTCGGGCCAATCACGCACTCACGGGTGGCCATCTTCCTGATGATCCGCTTCGAGCGTCTTATTAGCAGCCTTCCACGGCTCCATTAGTCTCGAGGTCCGTACGGAGAGACGACTTGTGGCGAGTGATTCCCACTCGACAAAGAACCTATCGCAGCCCCTTCAAAGTGCGACCCATTATCTAAATGATCTCGCTGGGCACCCCATATCTCGCACATTATGTTTTCTTTGATGAATCGGGCCACTTTTCCGAAGTGAGGACCTTCTGTAAGACTTGGCCTCTACCCACTGGGTGAAGTAGTCGATGGCTACTAGCACAAATTCATGCCCATTGCTTCCCGCCGGGCTATTTTCCCTATCACGTCAATACCCCAAGTTGCAAACGGCCAAGGAGTCGTCATGCGCATGTGTCATGAGGCGGGAGATGGTTGAGGTTGGCAAACCGCCGGCACTTGTCGCATGCTCTGACGCGCTGGACACAAACTGCTTTCCATGGAAATCCAAGAGTAACCCATTCCGAGGATCACTTGCATCGTGGCTCGGCATTCATATGAGGACCGCAGGGACCATTGTGGACTTCACCATCAACTCTTTGGCCCTTTTCTTGAGCGACGCACAAGAGGAGCGGTCCTTGGTATCGCTTGTACAGTTGCCTCCTAGAATGACATAATGGGAGGCCAACCTTTCGTGAGCTTGCAAGCTCTTGGCTCGACTCCTTCTTTCGGTCTACCTTCTTGTCTCCGAAAGCCGACTCTCCATCTTTGAGGAACCGGTAAATTTGATTGTACCGTGGTTCCTTTATAGGCTCGGGTCCTGTGTCTACTTCACAAATGTAAGGTCGGGCTTCTCTTCTACCCACTCTAAGGGTTTTATGGCTTTTCCTCGGGATCTCTACCAATGAGGCTAGAGTAGCTAATGCATCTCGCGAACTGTTTCTTTTCCCGCAAGTAGTGGAAGGTCACTTCTCCGAACCGTCCAAATCAACTCCTCCATACGGGCATGATACCGCCGCAGTTAGTGGTCCACAGCCTTCCACTTGTTGGAAACCCGATTGATGATCGTGGCCGAGTCTCCGTAAACTTCTAGCTCCTTGACATTTCTTTCTAAGGCAGCTTTCCAAACCAAAGCAATGCAGTGCTTCATACTGCAACATTGTTCGTGGCGTGGAAGTTCAACTTGAGGGCTATGGGTGTATGCTCATCCTTCGGATCGACCAGCAGCATCCCGATACCGCTTCTCTTTTGTTAGCGGCTCCGTCAAAGAATAACCGCCATCGGTTTTCGTGTTCGACCGCAAAGATCCCTTCATCTCGGGAATTGGGGTTCGTGCCCTCTCGTCTTCATTATCGGGAAAGTTTGCTGTGCGGTCCGACAACGCTTGACCCGATAGCCTTTCTTCGGTCACATAGTTGATGTCGTACTCGCTAAGAAGAAGGACCACTTTGCTAGACGCATCGAGAGGGAAGGCTTATCAAAGATGTACTTGATGGGGTCCATTTTTGAGACCAAATTCACAGTGGTGGGCTTCGCATATAATGCTTCAACTTGCCGACTCACCTGCACTGGCCCCGCACAGTCTTTTCACATGCCGAGTAATTGAGCTCACTTCCCGCAGCTCTTCCTACCGACAAAGTAAATGGCGTTTTCTACCCGAGAGTCTTTCTTTTCCCGAGCAAGCATAGCCCCAACCGCCGTACGCTGATGTGAGAGATAGAGCGTAAGAGGTTTCTCGTCTATGTGGGGGCATAAGACCGGAGGGTGTACCAAGTATGCCTTGATCCGTCAAAAGCATCCCGGGCATTCTTCGGTCCATTCTCGTGTCTACGTTCTTCTTCATGAGCTTGAAGATGGGCTCGCACATAGTGGTCAACCGATTGACGAAACGGCCGATGTACCGCAGCTTTTCCCATAAAGCTCTTGACTTCTCGCCCCTGGGTCCGAGGTGGCCTCATATCCATAATGGCTTTGATCTTTGGGGGCCGCCCGATACCTCGCTCCGTGACCATATACCCAAGCACTTTTCCCCTTGTCACTCCGAAGGTGCATTTAAAGGTGGTTTAGTCTCATGGAATGTTGTCTCGCCTCAAAGAACTTCCGCAGTCAACAAAGTGCCGCCCGTCCTCGCCTTTGGAGCGGATTATCATGTCGTCTACGTAGACCTCAATCTCCTTGTGGATCATGTCATGAAAAAGCGCGGTCGCCGCTCTCGGTAAGTAGCCCCTGCGTTCTTAAGCCCAAATGGCATCACCGTATAACGCAAGTTCTACGGCGTGGTGAAGGCCAGTCTTTTCTTGGTCTTCCTCGGCCATCTTGATCTCGGTTGTATCCTCGCAAAGCCATCAACGAAGGATTTGACTTCGTAGCTGGGCAGTGGAGTCCACCAGATGTCTATGTTTGGCAAAGGGTAATCGTCCTGGGCCGGCCTTGTTCGCATCTCGAAATCCACACAAAGCCGCACCTTCCCATCGGGCTCTCAAAGTGACGGTCACAATATTGGACAACCATGTCGGATATTCGATGACTCGATGAATCCTACCCGCAGTAGCTTCTCAATTTCTTCTTTGACCTCGTAGAGACCATTCTCGGCTTGATCTTCCTCGCTCGCTTTACCGGTTTAGCATCCGGTGCTAGAGGGATTCTCGTGCTCTACTATCGAACCGTCTAGCCCCGCATATCCCTCGTATGACCATGCAAACACGTCGACGTATTCCCCGAGCGCATCGATCCGCCCGTCCCGTTCAACCCCGGAAGAAGTTTCCGATCTGCGTGTCTCTTTAGGTTCCTCGACAAGACCCAAGTTCACACTTGTCAAAACCTCCTCGGCAGCTGGGCCCGGTTTTCCTCTTTTTCGAAACTCCGCTTAAAGATTTCTTTAATGTATTGTTCATTTAGTGTGTTTGCATCTTGTTCAAATGATTCATTATTAACCGTTGTTAAGTTTTGGAAGTTAATTTATCATTTGTTAAGTTGGCAATAAGAGGATACTCGTAAAGATCTCGTCATTTCATTCAAAATAAGGGGAAAGATGACATCGATTACATTTTGATAGTCCTCGTGCGTGAGGCCTTGGATGACTCGTAGGACTGGAATTCAAAGATTCCCGACTCAACCGTATGGACAACAGGTGTTTGACACGATCGGGTTGAGAAGGACGAGGTACCAATCCAAGCTCCTCTATCATTTGTCCGTTGGCCTGCTATCGGTCCCGAGAACGTCTCCCAATTCTTCAATGGCATTTCGTCTTAGTTACCAAAGTGCGGGGATCAAAAGGATTTTCACCACCGTCTCCAATTACGGCAACTATCTCATCATCTCGAGCCGAAGTCGATCAAATCTCGGGATCTCGTGCTTCTTCATCAAACAACCGTAGCAAGCCCCACTCACCGTCTTCACTATCAAGTGGCAGCTTTCTATCTCGGCTGATCTTCGGAAGAGCTAACTCAAAGCCGAGAAGTCCATTACCCCGGATGCCGATTCTTTGACGCCGTCTCGAGTTTCCTTTGAAGACATACTGCTCGAACGGTAGTGGTAGCCCTGTGAATGTCCTGGGCAAGTCAAGGAACATTCTTCGAACAGGATTGGCCGGGCTTTCCCTTATTTTCTCAAGATTCTCCGTAAGGGTTTTCTCGCAAGGAGATCCGGTGATCACTTTTATCGTACAGTGTCTCGCCTTTTGTAAAATAATGGGTCGTGATAAACCGTAGGGATGAAGCCGGACCCCTTTATCTTTTCTCGCCATTTGGTTTGTACCCCAAGCCGTATCTCGGTATTCTCGTTCCTTTACATCGATGATGGTATTGCGACTCAAGTCTTCCACCCAATCCAAGTCCCTAAGATAACCCATTTTTCTCATCATTCTCATGGCAGGAGGGATTTGATCGGAAGTAGTAGTGAGGTCCGTGCTACACACTTGTGCTTTGGAAGGAGCTACAGAGAATCCCCGTCAATGCCAACCCTTCGTCATCATGTTTGATTTCCAATATCGGGATGTCTCCAAAGGCTGTTCCTTCTACCGTGACACTGTCTCCATAAATGGTGGTGATAGTACCATCATTTGATCGAAATTTGACGCACCGGTGCAAAGTAGAGGCTACCCCATTTATCCGGTGGATCCAGGTCGCCCCAGAGAGCAAGAAAGGAAATCGGAATATCAATCACTTGAAAATCAACGTCCATGACCTTTTTCCGAACTACGCCTTGAGAGTAGCAATCCCCAAAACCGACCGTGCTGGAGTCATAAGCCTTAATAGTCTCGACTAGAAGGCTTCAAATCGTTGGTTGTAGGTCCAATAAGTCCATCATCTTGGCCGGCAAGACATTCATTGCACCCTCCATCGACTAATACCCGTGGCAATCGACGCTCTTCTAACTCGGACCGTGATGTAAAGAGGTTCGTTATGACTAGCCCCATACTTTGGCGTGTCCAAGTCGCCAAGGTAATGATGTTTCCGTAGTGGATATTTCCAATCATTTGGACGACCTCATCTCGGGGTGACATCTATGGGCACCACGGTCTTGGCCAAACTTTCTTCTAGCTTCAACTTACGAGGGTACGAAGAGGTTAACAGTGGACCACAAGGAGATATTGGCTTGGGTACACTTCAACCGAGTCAACACCGGATCCTCTTTGTCGTAGTCTCGGCTTTTCTACTTCCGACTTATAAGGCCTCTTATCTCGTCTTGCCCGAAACGGCATTCTTTTTGTCACCCTTAGCCGCTCAATACTCATCTCGTCTGCACCGAGTCATCACATAGACATTAGATTTTCCCGAGTCATTATTCCTACCGGAGGATTCTCGTTAGCTCTTTCAAAGTCGTAGGCGGGCTCGCCGGCGTATGGCCAATTTCCGCCGATTAACTGATTAATGGCACTACCGGAGGCGTAGGCCGCTCGAATCCGATCCCAAGTTAACGGCTTTCGACCTTCTCAAGGTTCTCGACTCTCTCGATTGGCTTAGCAGCTGGCCGGTTTCAGCCTTTACCTTCTCCGTTTAAAGCCTTCACAGCCTCATTCAAACTTTTCAAAGTCAACATGCAACAGAGTTATCACCTTCGTGGTTTGATCCCGGCAACCGGCTTTCATCCGGGTCCAACAATTTTTTCAACAGAGCGGGATCACATTCCTCATCACCGTCAAGCATATCCCTTCTTTCTAGGGGTCGCCTTCCGACGCATCTTTGACATTGGCTAAACATTTTCCGAAGTGAGAAATTCCATCATCAATAAGGATTTCGCGGGGTCAAACCTCATGGCGGGTTTCTCGTTCTTCACCGTCGGAAGGTTTTCCGGGCTTTTTGGCTTCGGGCTAACCACTCTTCTACTGTTCCTTCCGCACTTCGACCGTGTCTTCACGCATCACCGTAGTAACTCTCGCGGGAACTTTCGTCTTGACTCGATGACCAATGAGGGCAAAAGTGTCGGGATACTTGACGCCATATAAGAGGTATCTTGGACTCCTCCTTTGACTTGGGAATTACCAAGAAAACATCATTTGCTGCCACAGTGACATAAAGGGGACTGGGTCGCCGAGACTCTAAGACTCTTTCCAGTGGCATCCATACACTCTTCTTTTTCTGACAAGGTCTCGTGGAGTGATTACTAACACCGTAATGCAGTCTACTCTTTCCCGATGAGAGTTTGGCTTCCGCAATGCTTACGTTTTCCAGACGGTGGGTGGAGCCCATTTTCCTCTTTCACTAGTGGCTTCAATTAAATCCCTCCATTCACCGACCAAGTCTTTGTAAGGAGTATTGAACTCTAGGATGTAGGACTCATATACCGCTTCATCTAAGCTAGCATCTTTTTCCTTTTCTCGAGCCTTCACACAGCCGCAAATACACTTTGAAGTGATTTCATCTCCTATTCCGGGCCGGTGGTTTCCTACCTCATCCCGCCCTTTGGGTTTCACTTCGCCGACTCCAAGTCCATTCCTTCTACTTAACTCATCATCATCAGAATCCATCCATTCCTATTCTCGTTCCCGATCCGATTCTTCACTACCATTGTCCGAGAGATAGGCAAATTCACAAAGGCGTTGACGAAATTAGAGAGGTCAGTTGGTACTGGGATTCCAAAGTAAAGGGATTTGGGTTAGGCCGAAAGGAGGGAAAGAGTCCCACGGGGTGATGCAAAGGCCGTGAGGGTGTCGGGACCCCGACGGCTCCTGGATGTCGGGGAAGACTCGAAAAGGGACGCCTTTTGGCAAAGGATTAGAGGGGATGGGCTATAGGCTAGCTCGCTTTCCCTAGTCATCTCGGTTACCCAAACCAAGGCTGTTCTCTCGTCGAATTGGACATTCCGACTCTCCGGATCGACCAAACCGAGGATTCTCGCGAACCTGTCCGAGAATTCCCGCGCTAACAAGTCGCCGACCCGGTGTTCTCACCCACTTCTTTCTCGCCAAGGGAAAGGGATAGGAAAGGTTTAGACTCTGGTAGGTGTTTAGTCAAGGCTCAGTGCAATATGCAAATTAGAATCTTCCATTTACTTAAAACAGTTGTCTTTTATTAATATCTATTTGGTTGGAAAAGGGGTTCGCCCTTCTTTTTCGTAACTACTCTAGATCCTGGATCGCTGGGTTCCGTCACTACGTCTATAAGCCCCTCGTATTCCACCCGTATTTCGACCTCCCAGGTGGATGTACCGGCGAGGGTCCTATAGGGCACGCGGATCCCACCGACCGAGAGTAAAGAACGCTCCTAACGGGTCTAGCGGGTCATAGGAACTTTCAACGCACGAGCGATGCGGATTATAGTCAAGGCAATACCGGAAAGTCTCGTCTCTTCGCCTTGATAGGATTTTGCGTAATTTCGCTTGAGCGAATGACGTTTGACTTTCGGTAATGTCCGAGAAGATAATAGGCATGGGTCGTGGGCGGCAAAAGCCGGATGACACAAATGTCACATTGAACTTCGTTGCATACGGCGTGAGTTAGAATCGAAGTCAATGCCGGTCAAGATCTTGCCAATTTTTCCTTGTCGGAATTTTAGCAGAAGCTTCGCTTGAGCGAAAGATCTTTTGATTTGTTGGCAAAGACTCGGTCTTGACTCTTACGCATTCCGTGCGTGTCAAGGTCAATAGTCAATGCTCTGAGTTGAGATCTCGCCAATTTTTCCTTGTTGGAATTTTGGCAGAGTTCTTCTTCCGTTATGAACTAAGGCTTGACCTTTACGAGGGTATGCAACTGGGCTATATGACACGGACTAGACCAAAAACCAACCAAAAGTCACGGTTTTTTGAAACGTGTGACACCTGACCGTGCATTGGTCGACACCGGCCGCTACGGGAGGTCGGGATGATTCCGTGCGCGCCCGGAGCATCATAAGGCTGTCCGTGATCGCACTGGAACCACCTCGGGTTTGAAGGACGTGCGTGCAAAAGTGTACAGGATATATCAAAGTGCGCGTAGTGTGCGGTCTCCTAAAAATGTTCCTTTTAGTTAAAACAGAGATTTTCAGAAATGTGTTTTAAAGGAATGATTTTCGGGATGGGGAGAATGCAACACATAAGCACGTAAATTTTCGGGAGCTCCTGGGGCCTGGCCATGGAGCCGAGTAGCCCCAAGCCGCTAGGATCGCCAGATTAACCATGATTTTTCCCGGTGGAATTGCCACCGAGGTCGCCCGGCCGTAATCCAATGAGGATTGAGCCGTACGACCGCATGGATCAATTTTCCAGTTCCACTCCTTTTGCTATTTTTCGGGTTGTTTCCCGTTCAAAGTATGCAATGCATTCCAAGATGCAAATGATGCAATGCATGGTAAAGAAAGCAAGCATGATTAATGAAATCGGGCGATGGGAGTCTAACCCGCTCAAAGGGAAAAGCTTTCTTTTATTTTTTTCAAAATTTTTTTTTCGAAAAGGGATACTGGTACGTGGATTGTTAAACCACCGGTTATCCCAACTCCCACGTCGTGGAGTGTACAGAAGGGTAAGTGGTTTCCATCTATATACCGAGTATCGATTTTTTTTTTTTTTGTTTTGAAAATAAAAGCTTTTCTCCTTCGGGTTTCCTCAATGGAGTCGCCAAACCGTGGAATGTGTGCCCAAATTTTGTTTTTGTTGGATTCACGCGAGTTTGAAGACATCCGGATTAATTTGAAAAACGGAGTCGCCACGCCATTTTGATTACCTCAAAACTTTAAAAAAAAGGTTTTATGGGTTCAGAGGTTAAATTACCCCTTGGGAAGAACGTTTGGCGTTCACCCAAGGTGCTCCTCACGGGAGCAAGTCTCCCATGATTTCATTAATCGTACTTGCTTGCGTGCTTTCTTGTGTGCATGTGTTTGAAAATAAGGAGGGAATGTCCCAAGTCGTCTTCCGACGTACAAACCATTTGTTGGTTGTCGCCGATTTCTTGAATTTATGTATTCGGGATTATGATCCCGTCCCTCATCTTTGTGACTCTCGTGATCATCGCATTTTTAACCTCGGGACCCTCGGGACTTGCGTGATCGAGAGAATGACTCTCTTTATGGTCAAAGATGAGGTTCTTTAGAAAAGGAAGGTCCTTAGCCCATCAATCCTACGTTTTAAGACGGTCGAGCTTGTATAGATGCTTCATACTCTTTCTTAAGCGATAATTGGAGATATAGGGTTCAAGGTGTCACTTTCTAAAGAGATTATGAAACTTTTCATGGAAGGAACGATGTAAAGATAGGATCTTTTACACCGGTCCGTTCCTAGGTTGCTAATGGGGGAAATGTATGTAAAAATGACACTTTAATGAAAAGATGACATTTTTAGGTTGCAAATGATGCACTTAGTTTAAAGAAATGATCTTTATTGCAAATGATGCATAAAGATTTGATTTTTATGCAAATGATGCATTTTTGAAGAAATTGGCATTCATTATGCAAATGATGCATAAAGATTGCATTTTGAAAAGCATATGATGCTAGTTTATGGTAAAGACATGGTCTTTAAAGCAAATGATGCTTGGAAAAGTGATTTTGGATGCAAATGATGCATTTTGATTGAGAAGATTTGATTTTCATAAAGATGACATTTTTATTTGAAAATGGGGGTTTTAGGTGCAAAGGATGCACCTTTATGGGAAAAGATTACATTTTTATGACAAATGATGTCTAATGCATGCAAAAGGAAAGGGGGAATATGAAGATATGATCTTTAATCTACCAAGTCCCAAGCAATATAAAAGTAATGCAATGAGCAATTTATAAAGCAATTAGGATGCGAGGTTAGGGCGTGCGAGGTTACCAATGGCTTCCTTCTTCTTCGGGCGGAGCTAGGAGGAGAGATTGGTCTTGGATCTTCAAGGAGGAGGGAGGGAGCTTCTTGGACTTCTTCTTCACCTTCTTGAATCTTCAACAGCCTCTTGGGAGTATTTCTTCGTATTATGTGTGGTGTTGTTGGAAATTGTTGTTGTTGTTAAATGGGTAGAGGAGGGCTCTATTTATAGGCAGTCTGGATAAGGCTAATGAAGCCGTGCGGCTAAGGGCAGCAAGCTAATGCAGCCGTGCGGCATTATCCACAATGACTCAGCATTCTAGAACCATGCAAGGTGGCAAATTCTAGAACCTTCCTTCCTAATTAAGAAAAACGTGTTTCTTAATTAGGAAGGATCCCCTTCAGCCCTAAATTAATTAAAAACAGTTCCGGAATGTTTCCGGAACACTAGGAAGGTCTGGGGAATTACCGGAAAACTTACCGAAATTGCCGAGAAATTTAACCGGAATGCATGAGCCAGATTTGGGTACTTACAGGAGGGCCTGACAGTTTCTGAGAGGAGGAGGGCCGAGGCGAGGGCCAACCCTCATGACAAGAGCGGAGATGTGGTGACCGACTATGAGGCTTATGTCAAGAGACAAGGGAGGAGGACTCCTATGCTATCAGCTAGGCTACAGGAGATGAGAGATGACGCTAGGGCTACCAAGGCCCTGACAGAGGCTGGTCTGATAGATCATGTTCCTATACCAGAGCTTAGTAGGAGGAAGACCGACATTTTTCCTGTTCAGAAGAAGAAGACTCGAAGGGGGAAGAAGAGGGGAGAGGCCGAGACGAGTGGCATGGAGTGACTCTGAGGTTTCCGAGTATCCCTTTCTTGTCATGGCAGACACATTAGTTTGATTATGTATCTTAATTTCTTTTAGCAGGTTGCCAGTTGTAGAAATGAATCGGGCTTAGACTCATCAAAAAGCTTTTAACTTGTAATGAATATTTGAATTGCTTCAGAGTTTTTCGAGACACTTTCATGGTCTGATCAGTTGTATTGATGTCAAAGTATGACTTTTATTTGTGTTTTAGACCGAACCGTTTCCGCCGCCACGTTCCCCTCATTTTGAGGAGCTCGGGTCTTCGTAGTTCAACCTCGGCTTCTTTTTTTTTTGTTGTTTTTTTTTTTTGTTTTTTTTTTTTTTTTTTTTTTTTTTTTTGTTTTTTTTTTTTTTTTGTTTTTTGTGCAACCCCGTTTTTACCTAGGCCGCCCTCTTCGGGTTTTCAACCTAGTTGGGTATTACTCTTTTAGCACTCTTTTTTTTGGACTCAGTGTTTTACGCGTAGTATCTGCGCAACTTGTCACCATTCACTGGATGTACAAAGGGGTTTCCGTCGAGGTGCAAGTTGCATGGCTCCTCGGAGAAGATCTTCCGGACGACGTATGGCCCGACCCGTGACGGGTTCCCATTTTCCCGAGGGGGTTGATGCGGGTCGGGGCTTTTCCTTCAAAACGAGATCACCTTCTCGGATCTCCCGATGCTTTACTTTCTTGTCAAAGGCTCTGGCCATTCTGCCTTGGTAGGCTCGGATATGTTCCATTGCTTTCAATCGGCGTTCGTCTAGTAGGGCCAATTCATCATGGCGACTTTGGAGCCATTCGACCTCGTTGATCCGGCTTTCCAATAACACACGGAGTGAGGGGATTTCCAATTCGATTGGGAGCACGACTTCCATTCCGTATGTGAGGGCAAACGGTGTTTCCCCGATTGCCGTTCCGACCGATGTTCTCCGTAGCCCCAGAGTGCTGTGTAGCTTCTCGGGCCAATCTACGCCTCGGACAACCATTTTCCGGATGATGTTTTCCAAAGTCTTGTTTCTTTGCCTCGACGGCTCCGTTGGTTTGGGGCCTGTAGGAGATGACTTGTGACGGGTTATTCAGAATTACCGCAGCACGTTCGCATTCTCCTTCGAAGTGGGATCCATTATACGAGATGATTTGGTGGCAACCCGTATCGGCATATGATGTTCTCTTTGATGAAGAGGGCTACTTTTCTTGAGTTGAGGATTTTGTAGGATTGTGTAAGGCATCCTTTCCAGTTTCTTCGAAGAAATCACCAATCTGCGTCTCTTTAGGCTCTTCCGCAGTTCCCAGATTCACACTCGTCAAAATCTCTTCGGCAGCTTGGGCTCGATTTTCCTCTTTCCGGACAATCTGCTTAAAGATTTTTTTTTTTTGTTTGATTTTTTTGTGTAATGTGTCTGCTTCTTTATCTTATGAATTATTATTAAATGTTTTTTTTTATTAATTCATCATTAGTTAAAGTGGCAATCGAGGGATACTCAGAAAGGTTCGTCATTTCATTAGGAACGAAAAGGAATACAGCATTTGCTACAGACTCATAGTCTTCAGGCGTAGGGCCGTCGGACGACTCTAGAGACTCGATCTTAACCATGAGAGACTCGGAGGACTTTTCCTAGACTGACACAAATGGACGGGGGACCAATCCAGGCTTGGTGATCATTTGTTCTTTGGTCGCGGACGGGCTTGAGAGAGTTTCCCAATTCTTTAGCTGCATTCTTGTCGGTGACCTCAGGACTCGGGAATTATCTTGTGCTCCTTCCTCGATTGTCGCTACCATTTCTTTGGCGAAAGCTGAAATTGATCGTGTCGGCACTGGATCTCCTCCCCGAATAAGCTGTTGCATAATCGGACCATCCCAATCGTCCGAAAAGACACGTGGCTTTGGCTTTCGGCATGGTTAATTCAAACTCGGGTTTGGACCTTCTGGGCGGTAGGAATTGTGGTTGTGAGCTTCTCGAACTGTTCCACTAGGCTTGGCACGCCTTTGAAGGTGTACTCACTTCTCATGGTAGTGGTAGCCCCGGGTATCTTGGGTAGGTCCAAGAACATTCTGCGGACCGGGTTAGCTTTGGCTCCCCTGATCTTGTTGAGGCTATCCTAGGCTTCGGCCACCCTTACGTAGGAGTGGGCTGTGATGTTACCGGTTGTGTGGGACCCTTTACAAAGTAGTCGGCCAAATTAGGGTCGAAAGGGAGAGATTGAGGGTCGTCGACCAGGGACCCTTCTGTGGCGGCTTCCAAATCTTTTCCTTTTGCGGTGTCATTTGAGGAGGCCTCATATCCCGGGCCGTGGCGAGTTTTCTGTCCTTTCACCTCGATGAGTTTGTGATTTCCTTGTTGGTGCTTTCCCAGACCGAGGCCAGGTAGATAGCTCATTTTTCTCATCATTTTCAAGACCGGTGGGATTTTATCCCGAGTGACCGTCAGATCTATGTTGCACACTTGGGCTTTGGGAGGCTCGGCCGTGAAGCTGTTAGCATGAGACCTTCCTCGTCATGTTTGATTTCGAGAATAGGTATTCTACACGTGTCCGTGCCCTCCAAGGTGACTAAATTCCCGTAAATGGTCGTCGGGTCCCCATTCGAGACGAATTTCACACCTTTGGTGGAGGCTTGAGGCAACCCCTTTGACCTGATGCGGCCAAGGTCTCCCCGATAAGGCATTAAAAGTGATCGGGATGTCAATAACCCGGAATTCCACGGTGTATCAATTTCTGTCCAAACCAGAGGTCCAAGGTAGCAACTCCAAGAATTTGCTCGAGATGTTGAGTCGTAAGCTTTGGCTGTGAGGGAGGAAGGCTTCAAGTCGTAGTCTTGATATCAAGCGAGCTCATGATCTTTCCGGAAGAATGTTCATTCGGACCCATTATCAACCGGGACCCGAGGAGGCGCCGTTCATCCAATTGGGTTGTGATGAAGAGAGGCTCGTTATGATCGCCCCAAATTGAGGGAGGTCGAGATCGTGAAAGTGATTATGTTCCCGTAATGGATGTTTCCAATCAGTGTACCACGTCATCGGGAGTAGCATCGATAGGGACGAAGGTGCGGGCTAGGCTTTCTTCCGGCTTTAGCTTGTGGGGATAGGATGAGGTGAGCGGGGACCATAAAGAGATGTTGGCTGCGTGTGCTTCAACTGGGTGAGCACGGGGTCCTCTTTTCCGGTCGGGAGCTTCGGCTGTCTTAGCATAGGGGCGGCGATTCTCCGGGTGCTTGATCTGTGGCCTTCTTATCTCGTTTTGGGATTTCCTTGGAAAATTTGCCGGATCGGGTCAACAGGTTAACTTCCTCATCGGTTGCTTCTTGGATTGGATTTCTTGAGTCTTGCTAAGGTCAACGGGGAGCCTTTTTGGCTATCGGCCAGCTGGTTGACGGAGTCTAGCAACGGTGAGGGGCTGGTATACTAGCCCCTTCTGGGCGGCCCTTATAAGCTGTTTCCCAAGTCACGGGCTTTTGAGTGCGGGGTTGTGTTGTTGCCCCTGGATGGCCCACAGAGCTAGGGCGTCTTCCAATTCGCTCCCATAGCCCGCCTTGCTCATAGTTATCATACAACAAGATTCGCTATTGTCGTGGCTCGGCGGCTTTTCGATCTCATCCCGGTATAGTGCAACCATTACGGTTCCTTTACGTAATACTCAGAGTTGGAGATGATTATAGCACTCCGTGTGGGAGGCGCATCAGGTATCATGCCGGTTTCCAGGACTTCTCTGAGAGCTGACATACATTCGGGGAAGGTGGCCTCTTCTTGGGTAACCCTGACAAGGAGTGTTACTTTGTTTTGGGGCGGATTCGATCTGACCATGGTTATTTTCTCATTTGGGGGGATGGGAGTTAGTTTCCCTCTTTCTATCAGATCTTCGACTATCGGCACTGGATCGGATGCACTGAAAACTCTTTCCCCAAAGCATGGTAGGCGGTGTTGAACTCTAAGACATCCACGTGCTCGGACCGAGGAAACTTCATGGCCTTCATATCCTCGGTTTCATATTCGTCTTCCGAAGTTTCTTCGTCGTCGCTTCTTGACAACCAACCATTGTGCTGGCTCCCGTGGGCTCATTTCGGCATGATTATTCCAGATTGTTTCGGATCAGGGGCCTCAGTTGACTCTTCGCTCTCGTCATCATCATCATCGTCGCTGTCATCGGAATCATCTTCCCATACTACCGGGATTTCGGCTGAGAGGGAACGCCGATCAAACCCGTTAGGGGAATATGGGTGCGTGCAACCGCAGAAATTGTCATATGCTCCCATTCCCGGAAATGGTAGTTAGGACTCCACTTCTCCTCCCAAAACTGCAGGGGAAGAGTGAGAGGGGGTGGCACGTATTTGATTCCCGGCAGGATATAGAACGAATCCTCCTCTTCTGATTCTTCGCTGTTCTCGGGATCGTATTCAGCCTCTCCCAAAGCCAACTTGCAGAAGTGTACTAGCTCCAGATGCTCTTCGGCCTCTTTGCTGATAAGCCCCAGTACAGGCGCTCTCCGGAAGCTTTCTTATTCGATTCTTCTCGCTTGTTTTAACCATCTTGTGTAAATGGTTTTCTCATGTTTTGACCGGAACAGCCCCAGCTCTTCGGTATTGGCCTTCCCTTCATCCGAGAAATAGCGGGCCTCGTATTCTTGCAAGAAGTCTCTGACATGAGACCAAGGTGGGTTGATTCGTTCGATATCCTCAAGGCTGAGGGGGAATCCAAATTCAGGATCTTCGATAAGGTTGGCCATGGGTATTTGGGGACCTTCATCAGCACCTTCCTGAGCATGAAAAGGTTCTCCGCCTTCAATCATGTTTACCTGATTATGGTTCCTTGGCAGAGGATTCTTGACTGTATTAGGCCCCTCGGGGCCTTCCAACTTTCCTTGTTCTATCAGCCCCTGGATTGCCTTTTTCAGAGTAAAGCAGTTATCTGTTAGATGTCCGTGAGCTTGATGAAAAGCACAATACTTTGAGGTATCCACGGGAGCATTCGGATTTCTGGGTTGGAAATTCTCCAAAGGCCGCAGCAAGCCTTCTTTCACCAGTCCCCTAAAGATGTCATTCAGAGGCATTCCAAAGTTTTCGAGGTTCATGACCCGTGGCACGGCTCGACCGGTTTCCTCGGGGAGCGAAAGGAGTTGTGTTATTACATTCTGTCCCGCGTAGTTAATCATTTCTTTGCCTTTAGCGGGAGCGAGGGCGGTGTTTGCGGGGAGGAGCCCGATATACGTAAGCGGGTGCGACGGCGGTTGGCGATTGTAAGCTTTTTCAAACTTAGGCTGCAGAGTTAACCATGGCCCGTAAGTCTCGAGTACGGGAAGTGGCGAGGAGGCTCTCAAATGCGGTTTCAGACATGACCGGAAGATGTCCAGTTGTTCCTCTTCGGAAGGAGGGATGGCCATTTCGGCTGAGTTTCGAGATTCCACGCTTGTAGAAGTCCCCAACATTCTCGTCGGGACGCCGGCTGTTGTTTGTAGGTCAACCCTATTTGTTTCCCACTCCAAGTTGGCCTTATATTTTTCTGTGAAGGCATTGGTAATCTGGTCCCACGTAGTCCTGGCTTCGGGTTTTAAACGAAAGAACCATTTTAAGGCGGTGGATTTCAAAGATAGGCTGAAATAGTCAGCCAACTGCTGATTGGTACACCCTTTAGCCTTCATCGCCAAGGTATACGTGTCCAGGTGAGTTTTCGGGCATGCAGTCCCATCAAAGAGATCCAGATTAGGCATCACGAATTTGTGGGGCAGGGGAACAATGGAGTCCGGGTCTGTAGGCCGGAAGCGGACTTCTTGGCGATCAACTCGGCGATCTGCGCTTTCATTTCCTTGTGTTGTTCCATGAACCCGGGCTAGATGAGGTTCTTGTGGTGGAACCATGGCATTCAAGCTAGTGGCCGAGCTAGAGAGAGGAGCTACCACCGGCGGCGCGGTGGAGGGAATGGCCGGCCCGGGGACGTAGTGAAAACCCGTCCCGGGGCCGAGTTACTCCCCGGGGAGCATGAGTATGAGCTTGGGCGAAGGGATAGAACCTTGCGGCTGCTGTTGATTTTCAACCGGCAAAGTGGGTGGAGGTAGTCTGCTTTGTGGCCGGATAACTTGGATTTCCGAGTGGGGCCCATAAGTAGGCTTAGGTGCGGGTTCTTTGTCCTCGATTGTTGAATTGCATGGCCGGGCGAGGCGATGGTGTATAACCGGGGGTGCTGTGGTCTGGTGATTCGGATGACACCGGGATGGAGGCTTGGTAACCCGTAGAAGTCGAGTGAGGAACGGATTTGTGTGAGGAGCGGTGAACTAGTACTATTACGAGGAGGGGCTCTGATTGTGGCCCAGAACCAAG
Source organism: Adenophora triphylla var. japonica (assembly GCA_022495995.1). NCBI lineage: Eukaryota > Viridiplantae > Streptophyta > Magnoliopsida > Asterales > Campanulaceae > Adenophora > Adenophora triphylla. The sequence continues at coordinate 513,893 of JAFEMH010001123.1, read as the reverse complement.
CTGTGGCGGCATTCCGAAGCTGTGGCTGCTGTGAAGGTCCGGATTGATCGGTTCCGAGCTGAGGTGGCATTCCAATTTGTTGGGGCATTCCGAGATAACCCCAACCATGAGAAGACATTCCGTACTGGCTTTGTCCCCACTGAGGAACTGTGAACTGATTTGTGCCGTCGGGCTGCATGGATTCGATGATCTGTGGTTGGGGAGCTGGCTGACCCGAAGATCAAGGAGCATGGGTTCTGGTAGTGGCACCATAGGAGGTGGGTGGTGGCATCCTGGAGTAGTCAGGGCGACTGAGAGTGGGGTTGGCATCCTCGTCTTCTTCCACGGTGAAGGTGTCGTCGGGATTGAGGCTGTCGACCAAACCGTGGCTCTTAATAGCCTTCATAAGGCTATTCAGCTGTGCTTCCTGTCGTAACCTCATCTGTTCTGCTAACTGATTCCCTTTGTTGTTACGTGAGGGTCCGGGAGGCGGAGTGACGTTATCCCCATCATTACCGGGCGATGCAGACATTACGAAACCGGAGTCCGAACAAACGGTGAAGGCGATGACGCGCTTGACTCTTTCCAACTAATCAAACGGTGACCGGTGTAGGAACCAACCTTTGTGAGGAGCTTCGGGGAAAAGGCACGAGGGTTCGGATGTGCAGGAATGAAGGAGGGTAAGTGTTTGGGCTTTGGGCTCATGCAACATGCGGTTATTTGTTCACGTTTACTTAAAACATGTTTTATTAACCTAATCGGTTGGAAAAGATTGCTCTTCTTTTCGCAAACTACTCTGGATCTGGATCGGTGGGCCCCGTCACTACGTCTATAAGCCCCTCGTATTCCACCCGTATTTCGACCTCCCGGGGTGGACGGCCCGGGCGAGGGTCCTATAGGGCAAGCGGGTCCCACCGACCGAAAGAAAACGATCCTAAAAGTCGGCGGGTAATCGAGTCTTAACGAGCATTCGATGTAAATTACGGACAAAGGCGCGTCAAAGTCAAGATCATGTCCGAGAGCTCGACAGTAAAGTCGACATGATTTGGACTGATAAATGTCCACGATTGATCTTGACTTGTCGTCAGTTAGGCCGTAATTAGGCATGGAATAATCATTAATCCTTGATAACTCAGTGTCATGCTGGGAGTCAGTGTATAATTTGTGCCAGTCAGAACCGAAGTCAAGGCGCAGGCCAATATCATGGTCAAAGTCTGCGGCGGAAAACCGGCAGAGCTTTGACTGATTAGGGTCCCCGAAAGATATTGAGTCGGTATGCCGACAAAGGCTTGAAAGGAAAGGTCTATACACAGACAGGGCATGACACAGACCAGACTAAAAACCAACCGGGTCTCGGACAAGGTGTGTCACGGACAAGTGCATGGTCGACACGAGGCTCCATGGGATGTTTGGGTAGTCCTGTGCTTGCACCGAGAGGCGTAGTAAGACCAAACGGGCCGCGACAAGGATTTCCCCGGGTTAGGAACGTAGTGTGCAGTGTACGGTCACATGCGCGTAGTGTGCAAGCAGTCTATATTCTTTTTCTGAGTAAAATAGAAAAAAAAATTTATGTGTCTTAAAAATATGATGCATGATTTTTTTTTGAAAATTTTCTCTTTTTTTTTTTGAAAATCTTTTTTTTTGAAAGTTTTTTTTTGAAATTTTTTTTTTGAAATTTAATGAACACATAAGCATATAAGCACGAAAATTCCGACAGTTAGGGACATGATTCCGACAGTCAAAATTTTGACTTTTTCCGAGGCGGCCAAAACAACACGAAAAATGTGCAAAAATCAACACACACAACAAATAATTTTTTAAATGCCGGGACGGAAGCTTGACCCTCAAAAGCTTTTCTTTTTTTTTTAAAACAATGATACCGGTACGTGGGATTGTTAAACCACAATTTATCCCCGACTCGTGTTAGGAGGCGATAACGGGAAGTTTAATGGTTTCCACCAATATACCAAATACCATTTTTTTTTTGAGAAAAAGCTTATTTATCCCCAGCGGAGTCGCCACTGTGATGATGTGCGCCATTTCGCGGGAGAAATTCGATTTTTGCGTTTCTTTGAAAAAACCAAATAAAACCCGGAAAAAGACGGAGTCGCCACGCCATTTTTGTTTTAAGGGCCAAAACTTTGAAAAATGCCCGAGATTAGAGATTTGGGTTCGGAGGTCATGTTACACGCCGGGAAGGACGTTAGTGTGCACCCGGAATGCCTCGTAAAACGAGTCTTCCAAGCTGAAAATCATATGTGTGTGTGTGTGTGTGTTTTGGCCAAAATATGTTGAAACTGAGAAAAGTAAAAATTGGGATGTCTTTTTAAGACTTTAAACTGATCCCATGATTTTTTGGAATATTTTTGGATTGAGATTTGGTACTCAAAAGACCTTTTGAAGTTGAGAGTCATTTCTGCCAGAATGAAAAAGGCAGTGGACCTTTGATTTTGAAATGGATTCAAGGGCCTTAAAACTTCATAATCTGGATAAACTCAGAGAATGGAAGTTGTTCCAGAAACCTTAAATAAAATTTGTGCCAATGAATTTTCCATTTTGGAGAAGATTTGATGGGTCAAAACCTTCTGGAAATCTCAGATATGAAATCTGGATTTCCAGAAGCTGATGAACTGGCCTCTAAAAGAAAATTTGAAAAAGGGAGTTTTACTCACTCAAAAAATAAAGTAAAAATATGTCTGAAAATCTCTGGATGTTGGATACAAAAAGTGTTTTGTAGTCAATACCAAATTCTAAGTTTATCTGTGTCCAAAAATTAAGACAATGGACTGGGGTCTTGGAAAATTGCTACTGGACAGCAACTTCTCAAGAAAGGAAAAATGATTTTAAAGGGGATTTTTGCATCCATGCTTGTCCCCATTTCCCTAGGTTTTGATTAGTGATCATTTGACATTTTAGTGGTGAATCAACTATATCAAACCATCCTTGGGGTACATTAGGACTAAGCACTTCATTTGCTTGGGAAGGGGAATTTTATCCTTGAAAATGAAGATTTGATGTATGAAAATGAGTTTTAGGGTTTTGAAAATGTGTTTTCTTTGCAAGAAAGTAAGAACACTTGAAAATAATGTTGATCCTTGTAGAAGATCATCCATGGAGATGAACTTCCATGGTGATCTTCTTGGATCTAAGACAAGAAGATGAATGAACTACATTTTGTAGCTTGAAAATGCATGCATGGATGAGAGATTTAGGGTAAGAAGAGGGAGGTTATACCTATCTTCTTTGTGTTTTTGTGTTTGTGTTTGAACTTGAGAGTGAGTGGGTTTGATTTGAGTGAGTGAAAGTTGGGAAGATTCAAGAGAAAAAGGTGACAATTCTTAGAGAATTCTCACTGTTTTCTCAAGTATTTTCGCCAAATGCTGTGAGTTGTGTGGTTGGTCTCCTCTTTTTTTGTGACTGGAGGGCTCAATTTATAGCCCTCTGGAAATGACAGACTTATCCGCGCGGATAGGACCCTTCAGCGTGCACTGTTCATTAAATGCTGCTCCAGGCTTTGGACACAAGGAATAATTTTCAAAAAATCAAACAGAAACTGTTTTTCAACTTACTGTTTCGGGATTTTCTTAATTCTTTTTCTTTTTGAGATTCCTTTGAAGGTTTATCTTTAAATAGCAATGCCCATTTTGCCCTCACTTTGTTAGAAAAGTTAGGATTGTTAGGAAATGTTAGGAAATGTTAGTAATTGTTAGGTATGTTATAACTTTCGTTAATTTTCTAACGAAAATTCTAACAAGCTCAAATTGGAGCACTTACACCTAACAGAATATCTCTAGAGTTTGAAAGGCTAGGATGTGTTATCTGGCCGGACTACAGGGCGTTTATATAGGGAAAACTGACAAAATCCCGTTCGAAGAAGGAAAAGGATTCTGCCTGGGTAGCGTGTCTCGTGCGAGATACCTTGTCCCGCGCGAGATATCGCCTCGGCAAAACAGCAACAGCTCTGCACAAACAGCAATCTAGCCCCGACTTGACGAAGCAAGTCTCGAAAAACCTGCACATACAGTTCCTAACACGCAGTGCAACACCAAAATTAAGCTCAAAATTGTGGCCTAGATGGCCATTCCATTTCTAACCACGGAAAGTCGAGAAAGTTAAAAAACTAACTAATTAGACCTAGGATTAGGAATTAAGAAAACCATATTTTTTGTGCTACCTACTTGCTAACAGGTACCAAGGGAAAAGAAAAATTGTCTGGGCCCACACGGCCAATATTTACAAGTCATCAGAAATCAAACAAGGAGAAAAGGAGGGGATCACGCCATCAAGTCGCTCGAGCCGCCGGCACCTCCGCCATCACCACCACGGGGGCTACCATCCCTCCTCGATCTTTTGGCTCCACAAGTCGGAGTCACCGCAGAGGCCACCGTCGAATTCGCCAAAGAAGCCTTCTGGAACAGTCTCTCAGACAGGTCCGAAACTAGGGCCATCAGTCCCGCCATCTTGGTCGCTCCACGGTTGTAATCGGCCGCGGACATAGTGACCTGACAACAAAAGAAAAAGAAGTGCTCAGATGAAGTCGGACATATACACTTATATGGACGAATACATGAAATATAAACAGAAATATACCGAGGAGACATCCGGCGGGAGGTGGTAACCCTCGGGAATATGGTCCAGAGTCGGGATATGGCCCATCATCGGCATACTCCCCATCATGTACGTATAGCTCAGAGGACCAAAATCCGGCACGAAGGGCAGAAAACCAGTAGACTGAGAAGAATTACTAGGGGCTGATGAACCTGAGGCAGAGGCGGAGCCACGAGCGTGCGATCGCCTAGCGCCCACCAGGAGGGGACCCATCAGTCGAGGCAAAAACTCCTCATAGGAGGCCCCGTGGACAACACAAGTCGTCGCCGCATCACCCACCATAAGACCGGCATAATCATCATCTGGAATGGAGTAGGTGGGGTACATCGCCCTCGACAGATCCGCTGGCACCCTATATGATAGTCTACCCCGGCCATGCTGTGGGAAGACCCGCTCACCAAGGTACATAGTATCCCCCTCCAGAGATGCCAACATCCTCTGCATCCCAGTGGCGTCCCAAGCACGGTGGACCTCCCGCTCCAACAAGGTCCATGGATAAAGGCCTAGCCGCTCATACTCGAAAGCATCCAGCAGGGCCCGCGCCTCTGCGTCCGTCAGGGTCCACTCTTGATCCTCCTCCTCATCAACGCTCCAATTGGGGTGGCTCCACCTCCTGATATCCGGGAACAAGGGGGTCCGGCTCTCCAGCTCAAACTTGTACAGCCCAAGGACAGTATAGCCCCATATCTGCACAAGAAAACAGAACGGATTCAGTACGAAATACAGACAAAGTATACAGATAAAGGACAAAAACATAATTAAGAGCATACCTCCCAAGCATAAGAATACCCCGACAGGGTATCCCTAGTGTGCCTACACGCCTCGCCCATGGCGTGATAGCAGAAGGCCAGCCCCGCTGAGCCCCAATCATATGTACTCACCTCATCCAAATTCACCAACAGGCCCAAAAGAGAAAGACAAGCCGTAGAGGAGTGGTTCGCAAAGATGATCTCAGAAAGAATGTACCAAAGGGCACCCCACACCAACCGATCAGTAACTGCATTCGGCTTCTCGGCATAATCCTCAATCTGACGCCGAAGGGGTGTCAACTCAGCAGCAAATCCCTTAACCTTGTTAGGGACGAAACCAATCAACTGTCTCCACACGGCAGGGCTCGCAGGCTTATAACCCGCAGTCTTCGGAAGGGGCTCGCCGGTGAACTCTAGCCCCGTGATAGCAAGGAAGTCCGTCAAAGTCATGGTTGCTTCCCCGAAGCGCAAATGAACGGTGTGGATAGTATCCCACCACCTCTCCCTGATCGCCTGAAGAACTTGGGGAGTCCGTCTCATCCCCTGAAGGTTATTAACAAAAGTTAGAAGCCCCATTTGGGCTACCCTATCTCGAACACCATCAAGATCCTTGATCTTGTCCCACACAGCTCTAGCCAGTTTTGGGCTCCCACGGCAATTCTTCGTTGGCCTATACGACTGCAAAACAGAGGAAAAGCAAAAAGGGCAATATCAGAAATCATTCCATGGCAAAAACTCGATGAAATAAAAGAAAATTTTCATTGGGGCATTTCATCGAACACTTGGCGTGTGTACAAGAAAAGTTTGCCTAAGGATGCCATTGATGACCCGAATCAACCCCTCCTACAATCCATGATATGTAGGAGACTCATACGCACTCAACGCAACAACACTCATTCAACAAATCCAATGAAAAACAAAGCATGCAAGAAGGAACCTAGTTCTAGACAAAAACAAGAAGAAAAATGGCCATTGATGAAATTGGGATTCAAGAAACATGGGTTCCAATGCAATGCAATATAAGAGACAAGAATTGAGAGAGAAGATCTTACCAAACCCTCCCGAATAGCGGTGGAGATATGCGCGTCCCTATCGAATGTAAGGTCGTCGCGGGGATAATCCTTCCCGAGCAAATAACTTCCCAAAATCGGATTCTTTCCCTCTTGAGCCATTGATTGTGGAGAAAGGAAGGATTGAGAGATGTTTGGAGGGAGGAATCACCAAGCAATCCACGAAAATTTGCAGAGAAAATGACCTTGGCTCGAGCTAGGGAGGGAATTTGAAAAGGATATTTTCAAATTAAAACAACAGTTGCTGTTTTATATTGCCTTGACAGTACAAGTCTCGCACGGTATACCTTATCTCGCGCGAGATATGCCTTCGGGAAATTGACAAAATTGTCCTCGACAATAAGCGTCTACGCAACGTCAAAATTCAAAATTTTGACACATTTATCCTTGGAAATGATACACTAGCAAGAAAACGTGGAAAAATCGGCTCCGCAAGTCATGGAATGAGCCGAACGTGACACCCGCACAATCGCCCGAAACGACACCAGTCGCTCGAGAAATGATTGATCCAGGGATCAACTCATTTCACATGATTCAGAGCCCAGAAAGGTGAATCATCAAAAGAAAAGCCCGATCCAACGCCCAGACAGGTGGATCGTCAACATAAAAGCCCGGTCCAACGCCCAGACAGGTGGATCGTCAACAGAAAATCCCGGTCCAACGCTCAGACAGGTGGATCGTCAACATAAAAGTCCGGTCCAACGCCCAGACAGGTGGATCGTCAACATAAAAGCCCGGTCCAATGCCCAGACAGGTGGATCGTCAACATAAAAGCCCGATCCAACGCCCAAACAGGTGGATCGTCATCACAAAAGCCCGATTCAACGCCCAAACAGGTGAATCGTCATCCTCAACGACAAAAAGCCCGATTCGGAGCCCAGAAAGGCGAATCGTCACAAAACCGATAGGACTCAAAGGACCGAATAGGTAAGCCTTTGTTTTCTAACACATTTTCCGCAGGTTCGGAGCCCAGACAGGCAAATCTTCAGAAAGACAGGTATATTTAGAATTGGGTCTTGATTTGATTCCTCAGTATGAATTTACCTTTTCAAAAAACAAAATCTCCTCGATTTTCAAAATGATTTTCAAAATACCTAAAGCAGCCCTTTCGTGTTTTGGAGTCGAACTACGTTATGGTCTGATTCTCCGATAGAGATACGTAGGAAGCCGTGCGGCCCGACCATCCCGATGTTCAGAATGATGTCTTTTCTATCGTCGACATGACTTCTTTCATAAGACTTTTCGACGAGGGGCTCTGTAGACACCCCATTCTGAACTCATCGAATCAAATTTATATCACTCTAAGTCTCGCTTTGAGTCAAGAAGTAGAAATCCACCATTTCGTCATGTTTCGTTAAGTTTTGACTAACCACCGTTAGTTTGGGACTAAGCGCATACGAGATAACGGGGAAAGGACAAATTGTCCACAGACAATGATATCTCGCGTGGAATGGCGTGTCTCGTGCGAGATATTGTCCTCTGCGGCAAAGATGCGGATGACAGTTTCCTCGTCGATTTCAACCTCTTTTCGGGATAAAACTTCATCCATCCGGCCAACCAATAGAGTTTGGAGTCTGGAACCTTCTTGAAGTGTTTGATCTCATCTTCAACACCTCTCCAACACCTATAAATACTTGGTGACTTCCAAGGTTCAAGAGGTCCAACAATTCCACAATTCACACACATTTTACTGGTTTCTTTCCCTGAAAGATTCCTGTAAAATCACCCTATAATCACCTCAAAGTTTGTTTGTCAACCTTGTTGATAAAAAAACATCAAGATCCAAGTCAAGGACTGAGACGAAGCTCTGTCCACATCAAGATTCGATTCTAAACTTGAGTCGAAACTCTGCCCAAATCACCTCACGCAAGGTAACCCCTAAATCCCTTTCTAATTGATTGTTAGAGTGGTATAAATCCATAGAATCTAGGGTCGGCCTAGATCCTCCCCAAATCATGGGGACGGTCTCGAAGCAATCGATCCTACATTCCGTTTAACCCCATTAAATGGATCTTTATTTGTTTTATTTGAAATCTTCTTCCCTTTTTTGAAAACCTCTCTTTTCTTTAGCAAGACCGATCTCCGGATTGGGTGGAATGGGTGCTCCTTGACCTTCCCATTCCATAACCTAAGCCCCGAACCCAAATCTCTTTCAAAAAATGGTTTTTCTATGTTTTCCAAACAATAATATAGGTGGCGACTCAAAAATCCCTCACAACGCTCACAATATCATCAACAACGTTAGCTTGATTCCTGTCGCCTCTCAAGTCTTCCCTCCTCGGGTGCCGACAATCCTTAGCTATATGACCGAACTTGCCACAATTGTAGCAGGCCCATTTAAACTTCTTGGTCGGCTTCTTTCTATTATTCCCTGAATGCTTCCTCTTCTTGCTTGTGCCTGCTTCAGCAAGTTGGACCTTTGCTTCCATCTTGCTTTTATTAGCCTTGGCCTCATTCTTCCTGCTATTCTCCTCAAATTGAATACGAATTACTAGGTCTTCTAGCTCCAGCTCCTTGCGCTTATGCTTGAGATAATTCTTGAAGTCCTTCCATACTGGTGGTAATTTCTCAATGATTGATGTCACCTTGAATGGTTCATTCATAATCATCCCTTCAGCAGTTAATCCATGCAGAATCAACTGAAAATCATCTACTTGGCTGGCCAATGTCTTTCTGTCAACCATCTTGTAGTCAAGGTACTTGCCAACTACAAATTTCTTTGAACCGGCATCCTCAATTTTGTAATTTCACTCCAAAGTGTTCCATAACTCTTTGGTCGTCTCAACGAGACAGTACACACTGTGGAGGGCATCATCCAACCCATTCAATATGTAATTTCTACACAAGAAATTACCATGATCCCATGCCTCTTTAGCAACCCGTCTTTGATGGTCGGGATAATCAACTGGTATAGCAGGTGGATCCTCTTTCAATAACCTCTGCAGACTGAGGGTGGTCAGGTAAAACAATATCTTTTGCTGCCACCTCTTAAAATCCACCCCCGTGAACTTTGCAGGTTTCTCACAATGTGCCGGGTGAGTCGGAACAGAAGAAGATGCAACATTCTAATTAGTTATATCTTGGGTTTGACTGGGAATAGGACCAAAAGATTGGGAGTTATCATTTTCATTAGCCATTTTCAAGAAAAGTTGTTTAAAAATTATTCTTACGATTGTTAGTGAAAATCCTTCAAAAAATTAGAAATAATTCAAAATAAATTATTTCTTGAAAATGGAAAAATAGAAGGAGATGAAGAGACGGTAAATAAAAAAATAAAATTTATTAACCGGGACGGAAGTCGAGTCTTGTGAAACACAATTTTAGTAAGAAAAATTGGCCCCGCACTGGTGCTGACGGATTAGCAGCAATCCTCTCGTAAAATAAAATGACTTTTCGACTTCTGATGGAAGCACTTCAAATCAAAAGACCTGCGAACTGACGGTGTTTGGAATTTCTGAACTTTGAAGGAGGAAGAATGTTTCAATATGCTTTAACTAACGTATTTGTCTAATGCTTGGACGAAGGAATGAATTAAACTGACATTTTGGGGGGCTATTTTTATAGTTTTTCAAGAGTTATGTTGCCTTTTATGGAATAGACACAATTCAGATCAGATGGATCTGGACCGTCTGATCTGATCCTGATCAATGCACCAGATTGAGCGGAGCGACCCACGCCCATTTCAGGAGACGCGGATCTTCCATCTGAACTGACCCATGTCCATTCGAATGGACACATCCGCCCAGTGCACCTATTCGGCCCAATCTGTCCGCCCAACTGGGCGTCCATGTACCGAATCGAACCGTCCCTTGGTTCGAACCACTGCATGCACCGAACCACCTAATTCAATCCACGAGCTGAACCATCTAGTTGGGTGAGCTTGACAAAACTTTAAGGCTCCTTAGCTTCTAGCGACGATGCGGTCGTGCTAATTGCAAAGTGTGCTCTAAAGTGCCCAATATGCCCTTTGCGGGCTCGGGCTCGGATGGTGCTTCGCACCATACTCGTGGTTCGAATTTGAGGTAGTCCAAAACTAGTACAATTGGTAAATACATCACATTAATCTACTCCAAATATAGATTACAAATATGCAATCTATTTTCATTTAAACAAATACATTTAATTTTTGACCAAATATTGGTCAAACCTAATATTTGTAACCAAATTTCAACAGTCATATCTTCAAATAGCTTCAATGCTTCAGCTGCTTGTACCATATTTGTCCGAAACCAAATCACCATTCAATATCTTTACAAATAATGCTTAGAGACGCACAGATGTTTTACCAAGTAAAACCTGGACATTGCCCAACATGAGCATTCAAGTAATCACTACACGGAAACAAAATAACTTTGTGGAAACGACATATTAAAATATTTGAGTCGGCAATATGTGCCCAACCAAGCATCTCAAAACATTGCAACAAGAAACATTACTAACAATTAACAAAAACTCTCAACAACAAGAGAATTTAAGATGCTTTCAATAAGGAGAGAAATAAAAAATCCCTCAACAAATAGAGGGAAACAAAAACAAACACACTAAAAAAGTAATCAAACAAATTAAGTGAAATAATAATAAAAAAACACAACAACACAATTGTTGTAATCTCAAACTATTTAAGATTACAAAATTTGTGTTGTTGGCTAAAATCCATATATATAAGAAGGAAATTTCATGGAAGCTTTTTGCAGAGAGAGAAGAAGAGGCTATTGTGAGGAGAATAATAGACTTTTTGTTTAATGATTTTTTTAGGGAAAATTGCATTTTGGACACCAAAATTTAAAAGGTGTTATTAAGTCAGACCCTATTCTATTATTATTTAAAATTTAGGCCAAAAGTTATCAATTTGTTTGCATATGTTAGAGGTTTTAACCAATTTGGCAAAAAACATTGTTAAATGATCACGTGCCACTCATATGTTACTTATCCGACGATATTTTCAAAGTGTCTCTTGGGCTTTTTGACTTTTGACATGGTTAAAATGATATTTTATTATCAATATTTTTATTAGAATTATTTATATATGAATATGTTAAAAATTATTTTTATTTGATGGTGTTTAACTTATACTCCCTCCGTCCCAGAAAATGCTTCACCTTTTACCCAAAATGGCGTCCCGTTTGAAGCTTCACATTTCCTAAAATGGAAAAGTTTTATTAATATTCTATTATACCCACTCACTATTTCCTTCACTCATTCTCTCTCCTAATTCACTATTACATTCACAACACTTTTTAAATTTACTATTTTCTCCACTAATTCTCTCTCCTATTTTTAAATTACACTCACAACATTTTTTCTTTCCACCTATTTCCTTAATTTGCGTGTCGAGCCAAAAATGATGAACCATTTTTTGGGACGGAGGGAGTATAAAGGGTTTCATTTTTTATATTTTTAACTCACAATTCGAAAATATTAAACCCCCCAATCCTATTCTAATTCAATCCCAATTTCAAGATCTTCCACCTCTTCCCAATTTCACGATCACTCTCCCCCTTCCTCATTCTCCACCGCCAACACCCCTAACCCATCTCCCATTCATTCACCCTCCATTCACTCACCAATCTGACACTCCCACCTCCAGCCCCTTGCAGTACCCCCTGCTGGCATTTCTATGCCGCTAAGATCTGCTCTCTCTCTCTCTTTCTCTCTCTAACTTTATCACTTCTTTTCTCCTCGCTCTACTCTCTCCCTAAAAATTTCTTAGCTTGGACATTCTAGAATTCTTTACTGTTTCTTTTTATTTTAGAATTTCTTCACAATTCAAATTTCGAATTAATTTTTGTCTGTGTTTTAATCTGATATGGTATATGCATATTGATATTGGTACTGTAAATTGATTCAAATTTGGAATGTTGATGGCTAACTTGAAATTTTGACTTTTTGATATCCTGGCAGGCGTTTTGGTGTTGGTGGTAGTAACAAAAATGAAATGGTGATGGTCGTATGATAGTTGTGGTAGAATGAGGACAACTTTGTTTGGATATTTGTTTTTAAACATTTTTTGGTTCATTTAAAAGAAAGAAAAAAAAAAGACTTATCCCGGATTAATGCTTTTATTTTGACTTGATATAATGATTAAGAAAAAAGTAAATAATGTGAGTATGAAAAGTAAAATAGGAGAGAGAAAATGGGTATGGAGTTTTTGTTGAAAAATGACAAGTGGTTCCAATTATCCATTTTAGATAATAAAGCAACTAAAAACTTTAAATTGAGACATATAAGAAAGGAAAATAACAACCTTAAATCAGGACGGAGGGAGCATGTTAAAATGTTTTTTTTTTGAAACTGTAAAACTGTAAAAGAGATTATTTAAGAAAAAAAACTGTAAGAGAGGTTTATTCAAAATAAAATACAATAACATAGAGAGATAGTTAAAAACATAATTATAAAAAGTTTTTTTTTGTTGGCTAAAAACAATAGCATTTGCTTAATGTTGTCAAAAAAGTTATTTATATTGCATCATAGATATATTATGTTAAAATTTTCCATTTTAATTATTCATTTCATTCAATTTGCATTAAAAAAAAAAAAAAAGAGTTATTGTTCAACAACACCCTCTGTTAAATGACACGTGATTATATAACGGAGTTTTCTAACAAATGGGTTAAAAAACCTAACATGCAAACAAAATGACAATTTTGAAGCTAAATTATAAATGGTGACGGAATAGAACCTAACTTGACAACACCCCTAAACTAAATGCAATTTTTCCTTTTTTTATTATTTTATAAATAAGGTAAATAGATAACCGGGTCACCCTTATTTTGACAAGACAAAGCGGCGGCTGGAGAGTTAAAAATGAGAAGAAAAGTATGAGTGTGGTCATTTCCTCTTTTTTAAACTACTAGCAGTACATCCGTGCGATACACGGATAGCTATTAACACATATTGACGAAAATTCATATAAATATAACAGGAAATAGAAATGTTTGTGTACATTGTAAAACACTTTTTTGAAAACTATATTAGTAGTACAAATATCAGATTGAATGTCACTAAAAGAAATATATATTTAAGGATTAGTTAGTTTGTACGAAGCGCATTTTATACGTAAATTCCCGTTATATTCAATAATAATCACATTTGACAGCCATTTTTCAATGCTATGGAATTGAACACATATTTTTCATGTAAAACATATTTATTGTGTATTGAACGTGATATGTGCGTAATTTGCCCACAGTATCACTTAGGTTCGCCAACGATTGGGAAAGCGTAATCAATCTAGTTATAAGTCTCCACATCTTTCTCTTCAACTGCAATTCAGAACTCTTGACTATAGTGATTCTCCAAACAAATAAATTACATGAAATGAAATTTTCAAGTATCATCGATTTTGATTTTTGAGAACTTATTTTGTTCTTGAACCGTATTCAACTTTTACATCCCCGTTTGATTTTTACATATTTTTTTAATATTTCTATTATAAAATGCTATTTTTTCCCTTTAATTCCTTATAAATGTAGAGATTAATAATATGACATAGAAAAATAAGAAAATACAATAAACTATAAAGAAATAAGTATATAATAATATACAAATATTATCAATATTTAAAATTTATTCTAAATAATGATGAATCCTATGCGGGTTCGGGTTAAATGGGACGGTTCGAGCTTATCTCAAATCCACCCCAATCACACCCTATTTAAAAGAAAATATTTTCAAACTCTTTTCATTAGACGCGGATCATTGCGGGTTTAGGAGGCATTCAAAAATTTTATCAACCCGTTTATAACTTACAAAATTCTTTAAATAGGGCAATATAAAGTTGAAGTACATACTAAAAATGTTTTCCTAGAATTGGGCCCAAAAAAGTAATTTGATTTCGCAACTTCAAAAATTTTAGTTACTTGAGACGGAAAATATATTTTCCCTTCTAGTTAAAGCACATAATAAAGCAATTTTTTGGGAAAAAAAAAGTAGTATTATTTTTTGGTAATTTATTTTGAGTTGAAAGTAATATTAATTTTTGAAATAAAGAAAATAAATTTTTTGTATAATGACATTTTTTAAAGTTGACTTGAGACGAAAAATATAATTTTCCCTTCTAGTTTTATTTATTTTAGTTTTCATTATTAAGAATTAGTTTTTATTTTGCTATTAATTAAATTTAACATTAGAATAAATTATTTCACAATCAAATAAATAAATGCTCCCTTCGTCCGATTTTAAACTTTCTTTTTTTAATAAATATATACTAAAGAATTCATCTTTGCTTTTTTGTGTATTGAGCTTGATCGCTTTCTTTGATGGGTTCTATTCAACAAATGTAAAAATTGGAGAGAGTTGGCTCAGAATCCTAGGGCAATTTAGAAGGGGAGGAGAGAGTATGGAAGTGGTAATGATCACCACCCACTCTCAAATCTCCCATCACATTAATTTAGGAAATGATCACCCACCCTCAAATCTCCCATCACATTAAATACACTATTTGTCTTTAAAAAATTTGAACAATATTAATTAATTTTGTACATTAATTAATCACTTTAATTTAAAAAATATTGTGCAAATAAAAATACTAAAATCAAATCAAATACTACACCTGTTCTCTCCTTCTAAAAGAAAATAGTTAACCCTAACTTTTTTAAAAGAGATCCCCTAATTACCCAAACTGAGAATGGACAAATCAAGCCCTGAAAATAGCTCTCTTTCTTGCTTCAAGATTTTTCTTGATGAATCTGCTAACAATCTTGTAATGCCTCTCTCTCTCTCTCTCTCTCTCTCTCTCTCTCTCTCTCTCTCTCTCTCTCTCTCTCTCTCTCTCTCTCTCTCTCTCTCTCTCTCTCTCTCTCTCTCTCTCTCTCTCTCTCTCTCTCTCTCTCTATATATATATATATATATATATATATATATATATATATATATATATATATATATATATATATATATATATATATATATATATATATATATATATATATATATATCTGTTTCTTGCATGTTGATTTTTGAAGTTGAGTTACGTATATTTATGTTTAAATTTTGGATTAAATCGAATTAAATTTTCATTTGCGGCGATTGCCTCCTTCTTTTGCCTCAATAAATTTACTTGTCTCAAAATTTATTATTTTTTTTTCTGACACGAAGACACGAACATTATAAACATTAATTTTTATAAAATAATACGACTTCGGGTAAAAAAATAAATTAATATATTCGTACCAAGGAATATTTTATAAAATATTACTTAATATGTTTAAAAAGTTAATGTAAAATTTTGAAACAAAAGAAATAACATTACAAACATTAATTTATATTTAAAAAGTAAAATTATGATTATTATTATTATCATTTATAATAAAAATATATACTTTACACTTAATTAATTTGCACAAAAAAGATATTGAAAAATAAAAATGAAAAATTAAGAAAGGATAATTAAGAAATTTATATTTAAAAAATAGTAAATTTTTTTTTGTTTCCAAATTAAATGAAATTAGTCTCTAATTAAAGAGGAAAAAAAATTATGAATTTTGGTGTAATTTTTTTTTTAATTTTTTTTTTATATAAAATAATTGACGTCAAAAAAATGGGATGAAAAAAAAAATCTGAAAATAAATCATCCAATTAGAGCGCGCCACGTGTCGAGGCTTAAAAAAAAAAAAGAAAACAGATACACGGACACGCGCCTTTGTCGGCGCGTGTGGCGCACGCGCCCAATCCAATCTTGCTACGTGTCTCGTCCGCCTTGTTAATTGCATTTTTGCCACCGCGTGAAATTACGAAATTGCCCCTGGTTTTTGGCTCAAAGACTATCCTCCTTTTATATACTCCCTCCGTCCCAGCCCACTTAGGAAATTTTGAAATGGCACGGGAATTAAAAAATATTATTATAGTATTAGGAGAGAGAATGAGTGGAAAAAGTGTTGTGAGTGTGAAAAATTAAATAGGAGAGAGAATGAGTGGAGAGAATAGTAATTATAATGGTGTTGTGAGTATTAAAATAATGTAGGAAAGAGAATGAGTGGAGAGAATAGTAATTTAAGGTTTTCATTTTGAGAATTTTTAAGTGAAGTGAGACGTCCAAAATGAAAAGTTTTTTTAAGTGTGAGGTGAGACGGAGGGAGTATATAGAGACTAGAGTGAGAAAGAGACTTATGAGCACAAATGGCCAAACACTTCATTCAATAAAGTCTTATTAGTTAGATTCGGTCTTTCATTCAATAAAGTCTTTTTCTTTTATTGTGTGATTATTCTCTCCTAATCTTCAAATATTATCCGCTAAATTTGACTTCTTTTTCACCTTTTCTAAAATAAAATGACAAAAAATCTCTACTATTTTATTCACTCATTTTTTCTTTTATTTCACTTTTATATTCACAACACTTTTCAAATTTACTATTCTTTCCACTCATTCTCTCTCATATTTTACTTTTTCACTCACAATACTTTCTCCGTTTACCTTTTTTCTTAATTTGCGCGTCACTTGAAATTGAAATGGGACGGAGGGATTATTTTGAAATGAAGTCATTTTTTCAATTAACTAACGAGAGAGAGAGAGAGAGACAGAGAGAGAGTGTTTAAAACTTTTGTAATGTAGTAATAAAGTCGATTAGATTCGGTCCGGTCGACGACTCGTCTCAGTTTGCCCATTTGCTCTCCACTTTTTATCTCCACAGATATCTTTCCATTTTTCTCCAGCCTCTGAGTGCCAATTGGCTTCTTTTCATCTTCTCATAAAGTAACTCTCTTTTTCTGTTTGATGATTCTGTTTGATGATGTTATTCTTCTTTCGTAATCTGCAAATTTTATGAGCTAATTTTGGCTTCTGATTGTGGGTTTTGGGTTTTACTTTGAATCTTATTTTCTTAAGTTTCCTGGGAATTGTTTTTCTTGTTTTTTTTTTTCCCTCCCTTTCACTCAGGGATCTTATACTCTGCTTTGTCTTGGATTCCTTTTTTTTTTTTTTTTTAATGCTTAGGCTTCAATATGACTTTGTGGAAATAATTGCAGATTTTTTACTTTATTTTTCTTATTTGGATTTTTACTCTTTAAAACTGTGATGATGAAAGTGAGATTCATTTATTTGCAGGAATGATTTTATGTGGAGTGATTTAATACTGTGTTAGCAATACAGTAGTAGTAATAGCAAGTTAAACTATTAAAAGATGGGTTTGAAGCCACTGGATTGGTACTGTAGACCGGTGCCGGATGGAGTGTGGGGAAAATCTGTGGATAATGCATTTGGAGCATACACTCCTTGTGGGACTGATACTTTAGTTGCAGGCATTTCTCATTTGGTTCTATTCGCCTTGTGCTTGTATCGTATATGGTTGACTAAGAAAAATCTGAAAGCTCAAAGGTTTCAATTGAAATCCAATTACTATAATTACTTCTTGGGGTTGTTGGCTGCTTACTGTACTGCTGAACCAATTTTTCGATTAGTAATGGGGATTTCAGTTTTTAATCTCGATGGGCAGGTTGAGCTTGCCCCGTTTGAGGTATGTTGTCTATTCATTCATGTAGATTTCTTTTCCCTTAATTAAATCCTAGTCTAGGTTCTGGTTATGAATTATTATACTTGAGGAGATTTGAATGTTTTCTATGAGGAGAATGAATCTCTATTCACTCGAAAGGGTCTTTATATATGCAGCTTTTAAGTCAAAAAACTAATTTTGTTGTTTGGTCTCATGATTATCTGGTCACATTAGGGCAATCCTTTGAACTTGTATAATGAATGCACGTTGCGTGCAAATTGACTGTCATGAAATGACCATCTGTTTATTTCTGGAAGTATGGTGTCATTGATTGTTGGGTATAATTTGTTAAGATATTTACTGAAAAAGCAGAAAGAATGTTTGGTTGTTCTTGCTTACTTTCAATCTTCTGAATTAGGCCGTATAATAATTTAAGCTGCATAATTACGATGGAAGTGACAAAAGAAACTCATATTTACATTAGATAAGATGAGCATGTTTGCAAGCGACATGCCTACATATATGATATATCCATAAACATCCTCACACAGACATAGAAGGATAGATGCGACAAGAGTATTATGTATGTAGTTGGTACTTAAATGGTTATTATTCTGAGAGATTTTTGGGACATCTGCCAAATCAAACTCACCTGGGATATGTTGACAACTCATTTCAAACATGTCTCCTTATATTTGTAAGTTCAGCTCCTGACTTTTCTCTGTAGACATACAGGAACTTGATGTCGTTGAGCATGATATAGTGCAATTTTTGACACTAATACTTAAACCATTAAAGCAACACATTATTGATTTGGTTTAAATATAACGTTATCTTAAATCTTCTTTTTGCAGATAGTTTCTCTGATTGTAAAGACTCTTGCATGGTGCTCGGTACTAGTCATGACGGGTGTCGAAACAAAAGTTTATGTCCATGAGGCTCGTTGGTTTGTCAGATTTGGAGTCATTTATACATTGGTTGGGGATGCTGCCTTGGTCAATCTTGTTCTCACTGTGAGCGAGTTTTACAATCGGTTAGTCAATATTTTGTCATTATCATCTCTCCTGCACACACATCTACCTGTGTAGAAAATTCTACTAATTATGAACTCCCTTGCATGTGGTTAATATTGGAAAAAACAGTACTGATAAGCTCCTCATGAAGTCAAAGTTTAAGTGGTTTGGTGTCCTTCCTACAATTTAAAGTGACGTCAGCTGTCTGTATTAATTGTGTTCATGCCAAGCCCAAGCAAAACTTGTTTGAAACTGTAAACATCCTGGGCAACCAAATCATACCATTTTGTTGCTCTTTTAATCCTGTGTTTTATGATTGAACACTGATTCGTTTCTGTGTTTTTATGGCAGATCTATTTTGTATCTTTACTTCAGTGAGGTTTTGATCCAGGTTTGATGCTTGATTATTTCTTTCTTCTGTTGATGTTGTTAATAACTTAATATCTCTTACTTTTCGTTCATAGACGTACATTATAATTTTGGTTACCAATGAGCTCTCGCTCTAGTGATATTCCCTTCTCTCTTGGTTCAAATCTCATTTGCCGGTGACTACATTATGGACAAACTATTATCTTATTTAAGATATTTCCTTTATTCTATTTATAGGTCAACATTTGTGTAGCCTATTTCAAGGCATAACTGTGTAAGATCAAGGCAGGGGTCCATGCCCTCCTCATCCACCTTTAGTAGTAATAATAAAAAAACCAATTATAAAAAGAAATTTCTGGCTGAGGGAAGACAATTAGGTTCCATGCTATTACAATTAAAATCGTGCAAGCAGTTGGAACTTGTATATCTTCCTTCATCATTTTATTGGTACACTCGATCACGTGTATGTAGCTTTGAACTACTAGCTTTTGTTGAAACATTCAACTGCTTGAACTGTAATTCTATTTTAGATTTTCATTCATAGACAGACATAAAGCATTGACAGAAACTAGGCAAATAGTTTTTTTTTTTTTTTTTTGAGCACCGGCAAATAGGTTTTTATATACTCACAATTTACTGCGTACAGTCAGTTTGATTTTGTTTCTTTTCTGGTGTAGGTTGTATTTGGGGTATTATTGGTCGTATACCTTCCCAGTTTGAATCCTTATCCTGGTTACTCCCCACTCCGCACTGAGTCTGTGGATTATGTCGAGTATGAAGAGCTTCCTGGTAGAGAGCAAGTTTGTCCAGAGAGGCATGCCAACATAATTTCCAGTACGTACTCATAGTTTCTGC
The DNA here is from genome assembly GCA_022495995.1 of Adenophora triphylla var. japonica. NCBI lineage: Eukaryota > Viridiplantae > Streptophyta > Magnoliopsida > Asterales > Campanulaceae > Adenophora > Adenophora triphylla. Next base: position 493,824 of record JAFEMH010001123.1, on the reverse strand, counting down.
ATACAGAAATCTGATATTTCATAATTCATGCTATGAATCTATTTTTCATGTGCAGTTAAATGAGTGAACTCCATGCTATGAATTTATTTTCCGTTTATTATCTATCTCTAGTGTTTTGTACTGTTTACACGCAAAGGTCGTTCTGTAGCTGATTCTAATTCCTATGAATTTTATTTTATTTTTATATTTTTTGTTGGAAAAAGCACTGGTTTCTAGACTTTCCCAGTCTATAAATAACAAATTGAACTGCTTCAGTTCGACTAATGTCTTCTTTCTTCCTCACTTTTACAGAAATATTTTTTACCTGGATGGGTCCTCTTATGCGTCTAGGATATAAAAGACCTCTAACGGAGAAGGATATTTGGAAATTGGACACCTGGGAGCACACTGAAACTCTACACAGCAAGTGTGTACTTATTCTTTTTTTTTTTTTGGTGAAAAGTGTACTTATTTCATCAACACCATTCTTATGGTTTCTTTGTGCAAAGTTTGCTGACTCTTTTAATTGCCCCTTTAGCTTCCAGAGATGCTGGATTGAGGAGTGCCGTAAGCCAAGACCGTGGCTGTTAAGGGCCTTACATCGTAGTTTAGGAGGCAGGTATATATAGTGATATTTACAAGTCATTTTTTACATTTAAAATTTAGCATAAGAAACATCGATATTGAATACGCTCCTTCATTTCTTTCCGGTTCCTGAAGATTTTGGTGGGGAGGCTTATGGAAGGTACAATTTCTTTCAAATTCTGCAAAGTAGAATGCCATTTACTTTTAAGATCCTTCTTGTCAATGAGCTTAATATATGATGATAATTTGAGGGGCATGATGGAAAATTGCTCAATTATCCAGCTTTGTTTTCTTTTCTTACAAAGAACATCTAGCTTTGTTAATGATTAACTGTAGAAGCGTATTTAGTAAAGAGGTTTCATCAGTCCAGCTACACTTCTCCATTTGTGGCCAGGATATTCTGGCCTGGGTTTGCTTAAATTTTTGGCTCTTATCATTGGAGATTTTACAACTTTCAAGTACCCCAATGGTCATATACTAATCTAGCTTGTGCTTGTAGAGATTGGGCCAAACAACATGTTTTCCCTTCTCTAGGATTTCCTCTAATGCTTGGTAAATATTTGCCTTCTGTTTGGGTTTCAGTGAGAGAGGCATCTTTCTTACCCCTTTCAATTTATGCAGAAAAGTTGTGAGGCTTTGCTTTCCATTTTTTTGTTTTTTTGTTTGGGTTCTTTGAACTATCTTGGTTTGTTTTTTGTTAGCCTTCCTTGATGTATTTCTCATCGATCTGTGTAATATATTTTCATTTCATATTATCACATTACATTCGTATTCCAAAAAAAAAAAAAAAAAAAGAAGAAACAAGAAAAGGATACACGTGTTAATGTTTGATAAAGCTGTTATATGGGTTATAACAAGAATATGTCATCTTTGGGCCTACGTCCTGTAGTATTTTTTACATTACTCGTGATGTTATTTTACTTGTGCTGTTCACGTTGTTTCTCCAGACACTTCAATGTTTGGCTAGTATATTCTCCAGACACTCTATTGCCACCTATATGCATAACTCTACCATGTGTATGGCTCACTAAATGCTGAACTTTCCCTAAACTTGTGTATTTACTCTATGAACTTCGAGCTTTTTACGTTACAAACCACATTTATATCATAAAATCAATAACGCTCCAGGATCCTAGACTTTCAGTTCATGCTCGTATAAAAGTTTACACTCTTAGAATGAGTGCAAAAATGGATATTGAACCCTAACCCTCTCTCTTGGGTGTAATCTCCAGTTGTCCTAGGCTAAACTGGTAAAAATCTAAGTTGCACCTACTGCATTTCCTTCCGTATATGTGAATCTGCTAATGGAGAACTGGAGTTGGCATTGATATTTGCAAGCTTAAACTTCCATACTCTATCTCGAACCAATTATTGCTTGTTATTGCTTTGCCTGCTTGCAGATTGGTAATGATCTTTCTCAGTTCGTGGGGCCACTTATATTGAACAGACTCTTACTGGTTAGTTGCAGTTCTGCACATACTTGGTATCAAATCTTATATTCCTCATTCACTACAAATATCAAGAATCTTGTTTTCAGTGATCATTGATAGGCCAATTTTTAGTTCCATCTCTGGGGTAATTTTTTTTCCAGTGAAGATCGGTTACGTATAGGCTTATTGTGTTAGGTTAATGCCTGGGAACCCATAGACGAGTTTTTTTGAGTATTCATTTTCTCAAGAAATTATTCAAACAAAACAGTATTCTCTAAGCATCCTTCTACTATCCGAGTGTGGGTTTTATATGTAGACTAGCGTTTCACAATTTGTGTGGATGATATTTGATGATTCCTTTTCTTTTTTGTTTTAAGAAATTATCATTTTCTCTAATTTTTTTTTTTATTTTGATGTTGGTTCTTGGACATACTGCAGTCTATGCAATTAGGCGAACCAGCTTGGATTGGTTACATATATGCATTCTCAATATTCATTGGAGTGGTATGATTCACATCCCTGATTTTTTTTTTTCCAGAACTCATAACTATTCAGTGAAATTTGTTGCGTTTCCATCCAGTTTTTCTTGCTATCTGTCGATTACATTATTTCATTTGAATGGTATGAATGCATTTGGAACTGTTTTAGTTGCAGGATCTTCTGTGTAGCACAGTATGTAAAAGAAAAACTTAAGATCACTGTGAAAATAGGGAATAATCAAGTGGATAGTCTTGTTTTTCTCGTTGTTAATTCTCCTGCAACTTTACTGGTGAAGAGTCAACTATAATTTGTGCTGGACATAACTTAGTTAATGAGGGACATCTCCTTGGGATGCTCTCTCTCAAGGCCTTATCTTTGTCTAGTAAATTTTCTGTAGACCTTCAGAAGTTGTGGTTCTTTAAATTGGACATTCCTTGGGTGCTGTGTGTGCAACTCTCTAAGTACAGAGCCTTCAAATTGCCAGTCCGTCTTATGCATGAAGGATAGGTCTAAACCCTATCCAGTCTGCATGGATCAAGTTAAATGGTAGGTTCTTCCAGATGCCCTTGATTGAGGTCGGTATTTACCAAACAAATGCATTGATCGCCAAGCAAGGTTTAATATTCGAAGCCATGATTTTTGTTTCAGTGTGAAATCAATCACTCTAGAGCATAGAAAGTACTTATAGAGGAGTGTTAAGGAAATATTTCTATGGTTTTGAACACACAAAAGAACAGTATTTTAATCTGTCCTAGAGTGACAAAAGGTAATTCAATTATGAGAACCTTTTCATAGGAGAATAAATCTGTATGCCCAGGAAAAGCATCCTAAATTACTTAAATACTCTAATAAAGATGACCTTTTCATAGGAGAATAAATCTGTATGGTTTTGAAGATAAATAATCATCTTCAGTGTAAGTTTTGTTGGTTAATTAAGTTACACATCTCATGTATAGACATTTAGCAGACTTATGTTATGTGCTGTAACAAAGACAATATTTATTTATTTGATACACGGTCATAGATGGTGTGCATGGTTGTTAGTTGACATTCTTCTTCAGTTGAAAGCTTTAGTTAACATTTACATCTGTCATGTTATATAATGTTTATTCTTTTATTATACTACCCAGGAGAAGTAGAAATAATTGATTTCCAATTCCTCTTTATATTCATGAGGTTCTTTTAAGCTATTTGTTCTTTAGCTATCCGCAAGAGATTAACTTCTTATTTTACTTATATTAATATATCTTCTTTCTTGGATTATTTCAATATAAGTGTCCACTCAAATCATCTGATTGGTTTAACTTGATTTAGGTACTTGGAGTTCTGTGTGAAGCTCAGTATTTTCAGAATGTCATGCGTGTTGGATACCGGCTTCGATCGACTTTGGTAATTTCCTTGTTAGCAAATTGCTAAATAGTAAATGTTTGTAAGTTTGTCAACCAGCAATGCTGTTTTAAGGGTTCCAACTGATGGCTAATTTCATTATTTTCTTGAGCTATGAACATACTGAAACAGCATGACGTAAATTCATTCATTCTTTTTACTTGTTCATTTTTGCTACGTGAACAATCTCGAGGTTTGATTCTATCAGAAACTGAGTGCATTCTGACCAGATTTAGGCTAACATCATAAGTTGGAGATTTGAAAAGTTAATTTATTATTGCCTGAGTCGTAACTTTAATAGCCACTATGAGTCTCACGAGAGGACACAGGGACCCACCAAGCAATTTCGAGGCCAATTTCAGATATAAGTCAACGGGTCTCCACATATGTTGGAGTAAAAAGAAATGCTTGATGTCGTAATCTCTGTATGTTTTAGGCTCCCAATATACGAAAGATGGTGGATTTATTTAGTCGTTAACCCTTCCAGTTTGGAGTTTTAAGAAGAATGCGCAACTCTTATATCTTGTACTGCATCTGTTTTTTTTTTTTTTTTTTTGTTTTTTTTAATCGAGTATCTTGAAAATCTAGTAGGCATTGTCATGGGCCCATTAACAACCTCATGGCCTTGATCTACCTCTTTGAAATGTTTTGTAGATTGCTGCTGTATTCCGTAAGTCTTTAAGGCTAACCCACGAGAGTCGCAGAAAGACTACTTCTGGAAAAATAACCAATTTGATGACAACTGATGCTGAGGCTCTCCAGGCATGTTTACAGCAGCACTTCTCTTTTTCATCTGTAAATTAATGATAATTTACAAAGTAAAAACTTATGATGTTAGATGATCATTTTGAAAAAAAGGTATTTCAGCATCACTTGTCATAAGATTGAAGAGCTATACCTGGACAAGTATATTTGGAAAGCATTAGAGGCATTGAATGGCTAAATGTTTGTTTCTTTTGCAGCAAGTTTGTCAATCCCTGCACACTTTGTGGTCCGCTCCATTTCGTATCACTATTGCGTTGTTTCTTCTCTTCCAGCAGCTAGGTTTTGCTTCAATCTTCGGCTCGTGTTTGCTTGCGCTTATGTTCCCGGTGCAGGTATGTAGAGGTTCATCCCTGGTTTTTTTATGCGCATTAGAGGATATAATAATTGTCATATTGGAGATAATGCTTTTGTCAATATCTTTTTTATTACTATTTTAGGCAAAAAAAAAAAAGTCTCTGTGGTAGAATCTTGTCAATTAATTGTTTATCCATTATTAGTGTAGAGCTTTATATTTGTTATCATAATCCTGTTGCTATTATTATTGTATTATCTTACTAGCATTAGTGGTATTATTATTGTTGTCATGATCATTATTATTTATTAATAACATTATTAAGAAATGGGCAGTGGAAGACTTAGGGGTCGTTTGGTAGCCATTCTTAGCGTGGATAGGATTATTAGTCCAATAAGGTTGATGTTTGGTAGATTAAATGCAACCGGTGTAATAATCCTAACAACCTGGATAAGACCTCTTATTACCTCTTATCCCCCTCATATTTATTCCAAAAAAAGGGTGGTATAATTAATCCCTGGAGTAATAATCTCCTGACTATTAATACATGCGAATCCTATCAGTCTATCAAACGAGCCCTTAGTGTTTATGTTGAGGGTGGACACATTTTTTTCTTCGCACATTAAATAATCTAAAAAAGTACAATAACATTTAAAAGCAGAAAAGAATTCAAGATAACCAACACAACCCTTCACGTTGATCTTCCCATGCTTCCTAAATAATTTAAAATAACCAACAAAATAACGTGCCCGGAAACCAAAGGGTTTAAACCAAAACAAACAATAAAATCCTATTTACCAAATCAAGAAGGAATTTTAACATACTAAAAATCTGTCAAGTTATTCTCATACAACACACTTCACACACACCAAATCTCTATGAAATCACTCCTAGGTCCACAAATCCCTTCTTGCAATCACCAACAAAAGTGTTAAACAGGCAGAGAATATGGCATATAATAACGAACACAATCACACAAGTAACACACAGAGGGAGAACAAATATTATAAATATGAGCGGATCCAAGATACAGATTACATATCTCAATTATGTGCACGATTTCTAGATCACGAGAATAAGTAACAGATATGCACTCAAATTGAGATAAACATATGAGCAATATGAACTGAACAACTATAGGGGATAGGGAGTATTTAAACTAGCTGAACCCTAGTCAGCGAGGGTTATAAAATAACCCTTGGAATAAACGGCCTGACCCAACTCAGATTTCTGCTAGCACGGCCGTGCAAAACCCTTTGCACGAAACACCACATTTTGATCCTTTATGCAAGGTCGTGAATTTCCTTTGGCACGCTCGTGCCAAAGCTGTCGGCTTCTTCGGATTTGACCAATCCTTGGTGCACGGTCGTGCGCCTTAAGCAAGCACGCCCATCCCAATGCTGCTGGTCTCATATGGCCTTGATTCTTATCCAATCTTCAAACTAGGCGTCCCCAATTCATAGGAATTAAACCCTACAAAAAGTAGCTACATAAGATCATTCTAATTCATAAAATTAGTCTCTACATCACAGATTCGACATTTAAACCCTAAAATCGAACTATTTGTTTTGCATTCTTATAAACACTTGAGCAATACCAATTATAAGACTGGGTGGAATGGATGCTCCATGACCTATCCATTGCATAACTTAACCCCCGAATTCTCAAATCTCATCATATTGGTTTTTCTTATTGGTTTCCATTAATTAAACATACATGGGATGTAATTTTCATCATACTCACACGACTATTAGGCTTGCACTGTTATATGGCACTTAGTGCTAGGCCATGATACATTGTCATTACACCCATGTCTATGAAGTGCAGTGCGTCGTTGTGAAGGGGGCTATATGGCACTCAACGTTGGACCGTGAAGCAGTGCCACTACACCCATGTCTGTGAAGTGCAGAGCATTGCTGTGAAGGGGACGCCCCAACAATTTTTGTTGGGTATGCATACTTTAACCCTCCTAGTTTTAGCTTTAATTTGATTGATACCATAACCTCTTCTCTATTTTCTGGACTTTAGGCTCATATGTAATGAAGTTTAGACTTCAATTTTTTAGTACAAGTCCATTTTATAGAATAGGTTTATTTAGGCTTGAAGACTGGCACAAATTCTTTGGACAAGAGGTTTCAAGTCAAGAGGTTTTGAAAACTTGCAAAACCGCAGTTCAAGTGCAGACCGCATCTATGTAGACCGCACAATGCAAACCGCTTTGTGTAGTTCTCATCTTGAAACCGCACTTTGAAGACCGCAAGAGAAACCTCGTTGGTGAAATCGCACGCCTTAAACCGCACTTCACCAACCGCATCCAATGATTGAAGACTTGAAGAATTAGACCACTTTTGATTGTTGGAATCCACGTCAGCAAAATTAAGTCAACCACAAAATCACATCACGTGACTAACGGTCATAATCTAGAGGGATTTTGAAAAGGTGACATGTGTCCTTCATTCCTTAAAGTCAAGGTCTGATCAGCCTTATCTGCAATTTCTGAACAAAAGGACAAAAGTGGACACGTGGACCAATCAGACCGCACCAGCACTGTACTTGCACAGCTGTACCATAACTGCTACTTTTTAGTGCTTGGGTATAAATACCCCATTCTTCATCATTTGAAGATTGCTAGAGAAAATTGAGAAAAAAGTCCTTTGAAGATCTGAAGATTATGTTCCAGAAATTCATATTCCTTTGAATCTTCATCTTCAACCTTCATCCTTCAAGAACAAATCTCCAGCCCAGAAATTCAAGCCTTGTAACACCCAAGATTTCTTGAGTTCTATATCATACAGATTTAAAGAGCCTTGTATCTTGTTGAACACACACACACCTCACTTGATTAATCACATAGATTATATCATTTGAGATACACCGGTTATAGTTTAGGATTTGCTTTCATTGATAAGATTTTAGATTTGAGTTTGATACTTGTAATCTCTCTCATTATCTAATATAAAATCTAGCATTTAGAAAATTCAAGACTAACCATCTTGGTAGTGTACGTAGATCATTTACGATTGAACCACTCCAAATATTATGTTCTTTAATTTCTGCATTTCTCCTTACTGTTCATCACATAAACTAATTTGTCTTTATCTGTTTGATCTTATTTAGGTTCTCCAGATTTGTGAATTGTGTTTAGAGTTAATCCTTGTCAAACCTCAAATTACTGTTTTATAAACCGCACTATAAAACCGCACTCTCTTAAACTTAAAGAAATTTCGTTGTACATTTTGCAAACCTCACTTGCGATTTTGATACACTGCAAGACAGTTTTGTACGCAAGAGGTTTGGTTTTTAAAAGGGATCGAAAAATTTATAATAGCTATTCACCATCCTCTAGCTGTTTTTCACCCATGTTGTCACCTTTGGGACCAACAATTTTCATATTTGGACTCATGTCATGATAATGTAAGCAAGTTTTACGCTGGCTGTCACAAGCCTATCGCAACCCTCCTCCTTTTTCCCGGCTTGGACATTGCAAAAAAAAACTTTGAAAGTTTTTGAAATAAAACCTAGGAATTATATTTGTTTCTTGTTATTTTCATGTCCCTTCCTTAGAAAGAGCTTTGTCATCTTAAATTGCCTTCTGATCATTAGAAAGAGCTTTGTCATCTTAAATTGCCTTCTGATCAGTGCTACAAGTGCAGTTGTCATCGGGTAAGGCATATACTGGCCTTGTTGCTCTCCTTTAGACAATTTTCCTACGTTGATGTAGGACAGAATAGGGAAAGGAGTCAAGTTCGTTATCGTATGAACGGACGGGTGATTGATATCGTTCAATCGGGCGAAGAAATAACCCAAAACAGCAACCAAAGTGCTGTTTTGAAAGAAAGATAAATTCTGAATTTATTTGCTGAAAACTTGATGCCGAATACATGTTTATTCTGCCCTTATATAGGCTACAATATGGAGTTGAATACATGAATTTTATGGATAAGAAAAGAAGATAAAAAGACTAGATAAAGATAAAAAGAAATAGGAAAAGACTAGATGAAGATAAGATGATGAATTTGAATGTGAATGTGACTGTTTGAGTATTTCTGAATCTGACTTGGAATATCAGATCTGATCTTATGTGTGCATTGCATCATTCCCTTCTACTTAAATGACAATCCGACCCGGAGTTGTCGTTTGAAAAGTAGAGGTAAAGGTCAGAAACGTTGAACGTCTTATAAATCCACATGTGATCAGGTAAATCTATGACGTAGGCGTTATCATTAATCTTCTTGAGAATTTTGAATGGTCAAATCTTGCGAGAATCAAGCTTGTGTTGTCCTCTACCCCTTTCTTTCCGCAAATAAACCATTACCATACCACCAACCTGAAAAAGCTTCTCATGTCGGTGCTGATTAGCTGCGGTCTTGTAGCGCGCGGTCGCCGCCTCCATTTTTTTTACTTCTGCGATAGTATCAACGTGATGATGGGCAGTATATCTGCAGATTCGCTCTTCTTGAAACCAGAAGGGAGCTTGATAAGGTCAACAGTAGTTGCTGGAGCTCGTCTATAAACAACTGCAAATGGGGGCATGCCCGTGGCTTGATGTTGCGCGCTATTTTAAGCAAATTCAGCTTGAGCTAATGCGGCATATCCCACTGTTTCTTTTTCTCAACACACAAACAACGGAGTAGACTGCCCAATGTACGGTTAATGACTTCGGCTATTCCATGTTGTTTTGCGGGTGAGCGTAACTGCGAGCTTCAATGTGTTCCAAAACGCTTTCACAATGTAGCCCAAAATACTGTAAGAAATTTCGGATCACTATCAGAAGTAATTGAGCGAGGGATTCCATGCAGTCGAACAATTTCCTGAAAAAGTAGCTTTGCAACATGAGGCACATCAGTGGTTTGCTTGCACGGAATAAAATGTGTCATCTTCGAAAAGCGATCAACCACAACAAATATGGAATCAGAGCCTCTTTGTGTTCGAGGCAATCCCAGAACAAAGTCCGTAGATAGATCCTCCCAAGGCTGCTCCTGAATAGAAAGAGGCATGTAAAGGCCGTTATTCTAGCTTTGTCCTTTTTTAGTTTGACAGATTTAACAATTTTGCACAATAGCATCTCTCTTCAATAAGGGCCAGAAATACCTCTCCTCAAGTCGACCAATGGTCTTGTCACGACCCAAATGAGCACTCGGTCCCCCGACATGAAGCTCACGAATAAGCTTTTCTCGAAGTGAGGTCCGCGGAATACAGAGGCGATCACCTTTAAATAAATGGCCATCCTGAATCAGGAAATCTCCAATAGGTTGTTTGGCAAGATACTTGGACCATATATCTCCGAAATCTGGGTCATCATCGTAAAGCTCTGGAAGAAAATTAAATCCAATCACCTCGTTGCTAACTGTTACAAGTAGTGCTGTACGTCGGAGCATCATGTACCTTATTTTATGCACCTGACTTGTGCTTAATCACGTAATTGAATTGACCAAAGTAGACAGCCCAACGAACATGCATTTTATTTTTAAGATCTCGCTGGGTTTTAAAATGCAGTAATGACTGATGGTCAGCATATAACACAAACTCATTAGGTAGTAAATAATGCTCCCAATTTTTGAAAGCACGAAAAACAGCGAAAAGTTCTTGATCATAAGTCGGCCAACTCTGACGAGTCTCATTGAACTTCTCACTAAAAAAAGCAATAGGGCGGCCTTCTTGCGAAAGAATGCCTCGAACACCAGTTCCACAAGCATCACATTCGACCTCAAACACCTTGTCAAAATCATTTAATGAAAGCACTGGTGCTGAAGTGAGCTTTTATTTGATCTTCTCAAAATCTCGTGTAGATTTCACGGTCCACTTAAAGGGGCGAGACTGCTTTAGACAGTCCGTGATAGGTGCCACAATACAGCTGAAATTTCGAACAAAACGTCGATAAAAGGTAGCTAAACCATGAAAACTACGTACCTCGAAAATAGTGGTCGGGATAGGCCAATCTACAATTGCCTGGATCTTTTGTTGATCAACATGAACACTATCTTTGTTGATCAAATATCCCAAGAATAGAACACGATCCACCATGAAATGACACTTCTTCAAATTAATATACAACTCGTTATCTCGAAGAACTGTCAGGACTTGTCGCAAATGATCCTCATGCTCCTCAATACCTTTGCTATAAATAAGTATATCATCAAAGTAGACGACAACAAATTTATAAAGGAACGGTTTGAGCACCTGATTCATAAGCCGCATAAACGTGCTGAGTGCGTTTGATAAACCGAAAGGCATGACTAGCCATTCATATAATCCCTCCTTAGTCTTGAATGTCGTCTTCCATTCATCTCCCGGACGGATTCGAATTTGATGGTAACCACTCGTCAAATCTATCTTTGTGAACATAACTGAGCCGAACAACTTATCTAGCATATCATCCAACCGAGGAATGGGAAACCCGTATTGCATAGTTATACGATTGATAGCTTACGCCACTAGTTATCCTTCTTTGGTACCAATAAAGTTGGTACTGCACATGGGCTCATGCTCTCTCGTATATGCCCAATCTGTAGTAAAGCTTCAACCTTTTTTTGCAAAATTTTGGCCTTCTCGGGATTTAGACGATAATGTGGTAGGTTAGGTAACCTGGCACCGGGAATAAAATCAATGTGGTGCTGAATATCTCGCATATGAGGGAGCCGTGATGGCTCTGCTCACCGGGAAAACTCGGCTAATAAATGCTGAACCGTTTCAAGAATCTCCATCCCGCCATAATCAGGTTTAACAACCAAAGCATAAGCATCATCATTTTTTTTTTCACATCGGCCATAAAAGAACCACGAGATTCAGATAGTGAGACAAGTGCCTGCCCTTCCACTTTAGAAGGTAACTTCAGACTACCGATCGGAGCAACAACAATCTTCTTACATGTCCACTGAAACATGTGAATATTATCACGTCCTAGATGAGTAGCATCAACATGATATTGCCAAGGTCGTCCCAATAATATCTAACATGCATCCATATCCACAACATCACAGTAGACATTATCAGAATAAAACTTACCCATGTTCAATGGCACTTTACAAATACGAGTCACCTGCAATTTCGGGCCCTTTTTGTATTCAACCAATCTGGTATGGTACTGGATGTGGTTCTGTTGGGAGCTGTAACTCATCAACCAATTTTGAGCAATCAAATTTTCACAGCTGCAACTATCAATGATCAAGCTACAAATTGTCCCCTATACTCGACATCTCGCCTGGAATATACGCCTCCGCTGGCTCAAATCCTCGTGTTTGGGTGAGCAAAGAGTGCGTTGAATAACACACAAATTCACCATTTTCATCACCATAAACATCATCAACATCATATTCTTCCTCCTCGACACCGAGGTCTTTCTGATTTTCCTCGGGAATAGCATCCGCCATGTGCACTGGTTTGCGGGCTGGACACTTGTTAGACTTGTGTCCGAGCTTATTATACCTATAGCATTTTGGTTTCTGGTAAGTGTTAGCAGAACGCGCCCCCCCCCCCCCTTAGTCTTGCGGGTCTCCGATGGAACATTTCTAGCTACCGGTGTTGATGAAGCAATGGGTGTTGGTGCTTGTTGCTGGAATCCGCCGGCTGAATGTTGTCGATGAGGCTCTAATGGAGGTCGTCGGGCATATGTAAAACGTGGGGGTGGTTGAGATAACCGAGCCTCCGCTCGTGCTGCTATTTCTCGCGCATCAGTAAGTGACATAATGGACTGAACTCCCATACGTTCTTGAATCTCATGTTGTAACCCTCTCACATAGCGATCAACTTGTAAGTAATCATCTTCTCGAATATTGCATCGAGCAGTCAAACGTACAAACTCTTCGGTATAATCAACTACTGAACGATTACCTTGATAATAGTCCAACAATTGGCGGTAGAGATTCTAGGTGTAATCACGCGGAAGAAATCGTTGTTGCAATAGCTCTTTCATCAAAGGCCAATCTCGAACTATAGGTTGCCGGAGGTGATAACATTTTTCTTGTAGATTTTGCCACCAAGCTCCTGCTCCTCGTAATTTATACGCAACAATCGACACTTTTCTTTCTTCACTAACTTCCATTATCTCAAAGAACTGTTCAACTTCATTAAGCCAATCAAGGAATGATTCGATCTCCAAACTTCCATTAAAAACTGGAATTTCAGCCTTGATTCGATACCCATCATAATCATCTCGGCCAGGAAGTGACCTTGAAATGGCTGAAAATTTGCAGTATGGTCGCGAGCAGGCTCTGATGCACAAAATCAGGGGCTGGTTCATGTGGTACAACATGTTGTCGTGTTGCTGGATGGTCACGTTGTTGTCCGCCAAGTTGAAGAGTATCCTAAAGTTGTTGAGTTGAAGGACGTGTCTCTCGTCGAGAGCCGTGAATCGCTGCTCAACTGCTTGATTACGAGTGGGTTCTTCTGCCATGATGAAAATCTGACAGAACCTGGACCGCAATTTATAGAAAAAATTGCGTGAACCTTAGTTTTGATTCCAACTGATGTAGGACAAAATAGGGAAAGGAGTCAAGTTCGTTATCGTACGAACGGACGGGTGATTGATATCGTTCAATCGGGCGAAGAAATAACCCAAAACAACAACCAACGTGTTGTTTTGAAAAGAAAGATAAATTCTGAATTTATTTGCTAAAAACTTGATGCCGAATACATGTTTATTCTGCCCTTATATAGGCTACAATATGGAGTTGAATACATGAATTTTATGGATAAGAAAAGTGTTGGGTTTCGAGGGTCCATGCGCAGCGGAATAAGCAATAACTCGAAAAACCCCAAGCCCTAGAATCCGTTCTAGATGATTAATTAAGAAAAGATGAAATAGAAATACCAACCTTGAATGCTTTTGCCTTTTGATAAACTTGACTGACCTGCATTGAATGACCTTGTTAATCCTTGATGAACGAACGGGAATCACGAACCAAAGATCTTGACGAGCGAAGATCCTCTATGTGTATCCACGCGAAGAACGAACCCTAGAACTCTTCTAGGAGGATTGCTAGATCCTATTGATTGAAACACCTTTCAATCAATGAAGAACAATGGATTTGGTGGTGTTTGATTCTCAATTCTCAATTGGAATCTCTCACCTTTTGTGTTTCTCTCAAGCCAAAACGTTCTCATGACGGCTAGGGCAACCAGGGGTGAGTATTTATACGTTATAAAACTTTTCCCCTCGTGAAAACCCTAGTTTTAAGTCAATTCCGCGTCAGTCCAGTGCCCAGGGGACGAGTCGTCCCCTGGCACCCGGCCTTCCCAATCACGGCGTCCCCTTAAGGGGAATAGTTGGTTACGGCACGAGGACGAGTCATCCCCTGAGAACAAAAACTCCATATTCTTCATTTTTGACAATTCGTTCGATGCGTGTGACCCCATAGGACTATATTATGTTGGCAATGAGTTCGATCACATCGATCCTCATAAGACATGAGCGGACTCTAGTAAGCCATCATGCCTACCCAAATAATATAATATCAAGTTCGATTTCCTATATAGAACATATCACAATCCCATTGTCACACGATGTTATATTGAACATGAGTCATGGTCCACGTCAACTCATATTGTTCAATGCTTTCTCGTTATCAAGTAAATTGATTTAATCGAATGACATTAATCACATTAATTCATTCGGGCATGGCCATGCACTACATCAATCTTACTTACGAGTGGCCTAGCAAACATCTCTCTTTACGAGGGACAATTTCCATCTTGACTTATCATTCTTCCCAACAAGAATCATACCATGCCAATGATAGCCCTTATTGTTATCCGGTTAAAGACAACGTTAAACTATATCAAACATGATATTCATCGAGCGGAAGACGATGATAATCTCAGGTCAAAGGATATCAATGATATGACTATATGAGATCTAATTATGACATTTGACCATGACATAGATCTCATAATGGGTCAAGTCCAGTACCTTGTTCTCTAACAAGTACCCATGAATCTAATGTGCATCTCCATGCATATAATCATCACATGATTATCCATTAGACTTCATACTAGTGCTTCATAAGTACTAGGGACACGATTATTATAATAAAACATGCAAACATATATAACAATCAAAGAAACAATCTCATATATAAATGAACAATGACATTACATATAGGTCTATCTCTATAGGCCTAGGGCACTAACACCTACAAAAAGAAGATAAAAAGACTAGATAAAGATAAAAAGAAATAGGAAAAGACTAGATGAAGATAAGATGATGAATTTGAATGTGACTGTTTGAGTATTTCTGAATCTGACCTTTGGAATATCAGATCTGATCTTATGTGTGCATTGGATCATACGTTGGCACTCATAATACTTTGGCTTGCTAACAAGAAGTGGACCGATAATTCCCATAAATTTTATCATCCAATTTATTTGACATTATACCATATACTTATTCCTTCATCACACCCGCATGCCACTCGTCATAACTGCCAAATCTTTGACATTAGATGGATTAGAACAACCATTGAAGAAGCAATATGAGGAGCTGTCTAGTTGAAAATAGAAGAAATGGCGGAATATGTATAAAGACTTGTTTCAATTTTCATCTACAAAGATTCTTTCACTCCTACACAGATTTGTAGGCTCGACGAATGCCTGGATAAATTATTTTCCAGCAGCTAATTGACAAGTGGTCCCTGCTTTCAACCCATCATGGACTAGGCAATCTGCAAATTATGAACCACTGAAACACTTAAATTTGACAAATTATGGGATAAACCACGTATACTTTTCTAGACACATACTACCTTCATGAGAAACACAATTTTACTTGGTTTCATAGCTCCCTTCTTCAAATTTCTGCATGCTAGCCTGTTGGATCTTTTTGCTGCCAAATGGAGCAGCTTTCTTTGATGTGTGGGGACCAACTTTCCCATTTTCCTGAAAACTTATCGTGAACACACTTTTCTGTTATACAATCTGCCTTCAGCAATATTCTTGCATTTCACATATACACACACTTATGTATATAGATTCTCGCATTTTCATTCTTCATTAGCTTGAACTGATCAGTTGGTGTAGTTACTCATGTAAAACTTGTCTTGGAGTATATTAATTTACTCTATGTTCTCTATGTTGCCTGGGATAAACTTACTGATTAGTTGCACTTCGTGTCAACAGACCATCGTGATTAGCAAAATGAGAAAAATGTCTAAAGAAGGACTGCAGCAAACAGATAAGAGAATAGGGCTCATGAACGAAATTTTGGCTGCTATGGACACTGTGAAGTATGGATTAATTTGCTTTACTTCTCTTAGTTTCCTTGTTGCATTAGATTGCTGGAATTCACTTTTTTTTTCTTCTTCTTTTTTTTTTTTTTTAAATTGCAAACGTGGCAGATGTTATGCATGGGAGGATAGTTTCCAATCAAAAGTTCAGAATGTTCGGGGTGAGGAGTTATCATGGTTTCGGAAAGCACAACTACTAGGAGCGGTATGTTTTTGAAGCAGATTGTTGGAGTTTGTCCTTTTATTTCGCTCAACTCCAACAATAAGTCAGGGTTTCAGTTCAATATCGTTAAACATTTTATGTATATTTTATATGAGGTTACTGATATTCTGTTTGCGCATCTTGCAGTTGAACAATTTTACACTAAACACAGTTCCAGTGCTAGTGATTGTATCTTCATTTGGCCTGTTTACCCTATTCGGAGGGGACCTCACACCTGCTAGGGCTTTTACATCACTTTCTTTGTTCGCGGTGCTGCGATTTCCTCTCTTCATGCTTCCTAATATTATTAATCAGGTTCTGGATACATGTTATGTTTTGGCTTATATCTCATGCACTGCTGTGTTTTCTTTCATACATGCATGTACTGGTCGCCTCAGACTTTACTTTATCCTGTTTGTACCTGCCATGTTGATGTTCAGTATTCCTTTTAAGTACAAGAAGGAAGAAATCAGATATCTCATGCCTGCTTGCTTTGGCCATTATTTTCTTATTTTATCTGCAACATCAGCGATTAACTTGAGCTAGTCTACTCTATTTTTTATTCCAATCATTGAAGATGGACATAGGAAGAAAACATGCCCTTTGAAAACATCACCTGGAAAGAGATCTTCTGGACTGTGCTTTCGAATAAAGTTTGGAAATGCTGATGGTAATATCGCTTTTGTCAGTCATCAAAACATAATATCATTTGTGCTACCTCCTTTCCTCCCCACTTCCCCATCCGTCCCCTATCTCTCAACCACCCCACCCCCTCAAAAGCAAAGGGTCATCCATCACGATAGACATAGGAAGAAATTCAATAGTCAGTTTTCTATGACTTGTTATTATTTGTTATTTCAGTGAATTATTATGCTTTGTTTCTCATCTTTATCTAGAAATAAATACTTTCATTGCGTATTCCTTTTACCTATTCGAGTAAATGTTAATCTTTACTCATTTTATTGAAGGGCCATCCTTGAGAAAGCGTTAGCGAATAAAATGCTTTTGTGTTTATGGAGATTAACATATTTATAGTTTCACAGGTTGTAAATGCAAATGTCTCACTAACTAGATTGGAGGATCTTCTCTTGTCCGAAGAAAGGGTGCTTCTACCTAATCCACCACTTGAACCTGGATTGCCTTCTATTTCGATCAAGAATGGATACTTTTCCTGGGAGACAAAGGTTGATTTTTGGATCTTTCATCCAACTTTGAATACATTTAACTTTCACAGACACGTGAATTGCTGCATGTGTTCTTCTGATGGGTTGTCTATTGCAATCATATTCCTTTCTTTTTGAATTCTGTTTTATTTGTGAATTTCTCATTTTAGAACTCCCTGTCTCTAAATGAACGTTCAAATTCAAGAAATTTTTGTCCCAAAATTAATGTCTTTTTGTAAAAAAAAAAAAACTGTCCCTACATGCTTTTTTACCAAAAAGTTTTTCGCCACTCATTTTATTATCATAAAATCAAATTTAGAAAGTGGCTAACAAGAATATTTATGCATTTTTGCCATTAAAATATATAAAAAGCTCACATTTTCAGAGTGTCCCTTAAAATGAAATTCGGACATTCATTTAGGGATGGAGGAGTATATACTTTGTATGTAGAAGATGTCGTGTAGGTTTTGGGTATTCCATCGTTTTTGTTTTACTTAATTATGTTGTTAGCGTTGGCCTCAAGAACTGAATCTTGGATTTTTTGTTGTGAAATTGGTGCTCTCCGTTTGCAATCAAGACAAAGAAATCAACACACCCACACGTACAAGAAAGAAACAATCACACACAAGAACACAAGAGTTGTTTACCCGGTTCATTCACCAACTCGTGAACTACGTCCGGGGGCAATTGCCAAGCCAATATGTTATTAGTCTCTCTAATATGTTGCTACAATGTGTTCTAGGCCGAAATTATGCTTATATAGTTACAAGGAAACCCTAAATCTAATTTAAGAAGAGTTACAATCAAATAAGGAAACAAATCGAAGCCGTAACTCGGACAAGACGAGGCGCCCGCCCCGTCCCGCCATGCGCCCGCCTCGCGAGGAGGAAGCTCGGCCACGGCCTCGGCCCTTGAGGCGCCCGCCTCGGCCCTCCCCACGCGGCCGCACAGCGCGAGACCCGGCCACGAAACGGGAATTCTCCACTTTGCTTTGAACTCCTTTTGATCTCCATAAAACCCCTCCGACTTAGTCCCCTTTTTCCTTGTAGTTTAGGACTCTAAACCAACAATCTCCCACCGGAGACTAAACTAACAAACATAGAATCACCCATCAACTCCCACCACGGAGTAAAGACCTTCGAACACATTTCCCTCATCCATATCAAGCTTGACACTACCACACATCTCCTCAAGTACTAAGGCGAGTTGAAACCAAGCGACGTTTCAACCTCCCCGTGTTAGATCGTTCTTGCCTCCCCAAATCGCCTTCTACCTTGATTTCTCCCCGCAAGTCTAACTTCGCCTTCTCCCTCCGCACTCCACCTTTCTCGCAATGCCTCCCCTTGAAACTTGGACACACCTTGTTTCTTGCATCGACTATTCTTGGTCTGAATCCGCTCTCTGTTAGGGCCCTTGGACTTCCACACCACGTTGATCAACTTTGAGTCCTCCCCAACATACCGTTTCTTGATGTCTCCCCTTTTTACACCAACAGCCGGTTCTTAAGCCTCTTGCTCCCACCGAACGAAAACGACATTGTAGGTAGAGTACAACGTCTTCCCCTTAACCCTACGAGCCAACACCTTAGCTCCTTTCGTGACTTCCCAAGACCCACCAATGAAAGAAACACCGTATCCTTCACTATCAAGTTGTCCTACGTAAATCACTCTCCTCCTCAAATCCGAACATGCATCACGTTGTGTAGTTGTAAAATGCCCCGTTAGGTGTCTTCATCATTACATCCCCCTTACCTTTGATCTTCAATGGTCGACCATCACCAAGATAGAGAACCCCAAAATCTCCGGTTTTGTAACGCCTCATTGATTCCGCATCCCCACTAGCATGACAAGAAGCTCCGTAATCCAACACCCAATCTTCACCCGACCGCTCCTCCCCTAGGATTAATACATCACCACCATCATCCACCACGTGCGCACCACCACTTTTTCCCTGACAATCATAACCGATGTGCCCCAATTCACCACAATTGTAGCACTTGACCTTTTTCCCCTTAGGTCCACCCCTTTTTCTCTCCACCCTAAGTGCAGCCCCATCTACGGACGATTCTCCCCTTTTCTCCTTCCTTCGCAACTCCTCTTGCAGGATGAGATCTCTAACCTCCGTATACACCAATGCCGTTTTCGACGTACTAATCGTTGTGACAAGAACCTCCCAACTATCGTGCAATGATTTTAGTAGAAAACAAGCTAGCACTTCATCGGAGAAAGTAATATCAACACTTTTCAATTGGTCCACCATACCTTTGAAATTGCCGATATGACTTGCCACTGTCTGCCCCTCTGACATCTTCGCATTCGCAAACCTCTTTATCAAATGCACCTTGTTGATATTCGACGGCTTCTCATACATGTCCGACAGCGTTTGTAGCAACTCCACCGTTGTCTTGGCCTCCATAGCGTTCCGTGCAACGTCGTCGGTTAGGGCACTCCTTACCGCTCCTAACGCCTTTCGATCCAACACCTCCCAATCCCCTTGTGACATGTCTTCGGGCTTCTCCTTCAAGGGCTTATGAAGATCCTTACAATAAAGGTAGTCTTCAATCCTTGTCTTCCAAAACGTGAAATTCACACCGCTGAATTTCTCGATATGGTTCTTCATCTTGACTGCTTCACCAAAATCCCCAAGAACGCGATTCAAAATTAATCAACTAATGAAAGAATTTTGAATCCACCAAACCAAAGCTCTGATACCAGTTGTTGTGAAATTGGTGCTCTCCGTTTGCAATCAAGACAAAGAAATCAACACACCCACACGTACAAGAAAGAAACAATCACACACAAGAACACAAGAGTTGTTTACCCGGTTCATTCACCAACTCGTGAACTACGTCCGGGGGCAATTGCCAAGCCAATATGTTATTAGTCTCTCTAATATGTTGCTACAATGTGTTCTAGGCCGAAATTATGCTTATATAGTTACAAGGAAACCCTAAATCTAATTTAAGAAGAGTTACAATCAAATAAGGAAACAAATCGAAGCCCAGAACTCGGACAGCATTGAGGCGCCCGCCCCAGTCCCGCCATGCGCCCGCCTCGCGAGGGAGGAAGCTCGGCCACCAGCCTCGGCCCTTGAGGCGCCCGCCTCGGCCCTCCCCATGCGGCCGCCTGGCGCAGACCCCAGCCACGAACAGAATTCTCCACTGCTTTGAACTCCTTTTGATCTCCATAAACCCCTCCGACTTAGTCCCCTTTTTCCTTGTAGTTTAGGACTCCTAAACCAACATTTTTCTCATACATGCATCAGCATGGGAGATGATAAGTGTGTGTTTCAGGCTTTCAGCACATAGGTTAATGTATATTTTTTTTCTATGTTGGGTTAATGTATTTACTCATCTATATGCCTAATGCCAGTTATGAACATAGTATCTCACAAATTTCTGAATCATCTTCAAAGCTGAGACATGATAGTTTGCTGCTGTTTGTTGCAGCAAGAGAATCATACGCTGTCAAACATCAACTTGGATATAGCAGAGGGTAGTTTGATTGCAATTGTTGGAAGTACAGGAGAAGGGAAAACATCACTTGTGTCGGCAATGCTTGGGGAGCTTCCTCCAGTTGCAGATGCAAGTGTTGTTATCAGAGGGACAGTTGCATACGTTCCACAAGTATCATGGATTTTCAATGCAACGGTATGTAAAAAAATTCTCTTCTTTTTCAGTGGCTACCTCCGTCTCATAATAAATGTCACACTTTCCTTTTTGGTTCGTCCCAAAAATAAATGTTGCGTTTTTAAATAAAGAAATACTGCTAGTGCAATTTTGAGATCATACAACTAATGTACAAATAAGTAAAGCACACTCATTAAAAACGTTGATAAGTCAACTGCAACATTTATATGGAACGGAGGGAGTATATCTTATAAAGCTTATCCTTAAGGGTAGATTTGTGACAAATAGATATCCTACATGAGTGTACATTATCATGTTAACATGTACTGTTACACACATTTTATTTCTCAGGTTCGGGACAACATACTGTTTGGATCTGTAATTGAACATTCAAGCTATGAGAAGGCTATAGATGTGACAGCATTGCGACATGACCTTGACTTGTTTCCTGTGAGTACAATTCTTGTCTTTCTAGTACTTACTGATGTACATTAATCCTGTATTTTATATACATATGATCCTGATATTTTATCCAATAGGGGGGTGATCTTACTGAGATCGGTGAAAGAGGGGTCAATATAAGTGGCGGTCAAAAGCAACGAGTTTCTATGGCAAGGGCAGTGTATTCGAATTCTGATGTGTACATATTTGACGACCCTTTGAGTGCTCTAGATGCTCATGTGGCTCGGCAGGTAATTGTTTTCGAGTTACATAAATACTTCCTCTTTCCTTGTTCAAACAATACCTACTTCAATATCATTATTGTTTTTTTTATATATATATATCAAACATGTGTAAAACTTCTGTAAGAACTCATCTTTTCATTGATGCTGGTGGCATCATGACTGTTTCTGCATGCAACATTGTGCTTCATGTATTGAGAGATGTCCGAAGCGTACATAACTTCTGCTACTTGATTCATATTGTAATTGAATTATATTTAATGATGACTCTTGCAACTCTGACAGGTTTTTGAAAAATGTATCAAGGAAGAACTGAAGGGGAAAACTAGAGTTCTTGTTACAAACCAGTTACACTTTCTTTCTCAAGTGGATAAAATTATTTTGGTGCATGAAGGTACGGTGAAAGAGGAGGGATCCTTTGAGTATCTTTCAAATAATGGCTTGCTGTTCCAGAAATTGATGGAAAATGCGGGTAAGATGGAAGAATATGTTGAAGAAGAGGAAGTGGTTGAACAATCTGATTCTAAACTGTCAAAACCTGTAAGTAATGGTCTTGCTGCTGAATTGCCCGAGGATGTAACTCAAACAAAGGATAAGAAAGAAGGCAAATCTATTCTTATCAAGCAGGAAGAAAGGGAAACAGGTGTTGTCAGCTGGAATGTTTTGAAGAGGTAAGATAACTCTTTCTCTTGATAAATAGTTATTATAAATGTGGAACTGATTCAAAAAACATACTTGCACAACTAAGTTGCAAGCCACTAGAAAATAAAGGAAACAGTAGAAAAAAGCCTCATGGGGTCTGCGCCTAATATCATTAGTATTTAACCGATTGAGAACAATAGTCCAAGAAAAATCCTTCAATTTAGGTGGAACGTTGGTCTCCCAAATGAAAGACATACTAACAGGTTTCTAGGCAGTGTCATCTATCTTCGGCCTTGCTATTACTTTCTTAAAATTGAGATTTCGATGAAAAAAATCAGCCAAGATTTGACGAAAGTATGTTTTTTTATTTCTGAGTCTTTAACTCAATCTTTTCCATTCTTTACTCAGATATAAAGATGCATTGGGAGGCTGGTGGGTAGTTGCGATACTTCTTTCGTGCTATGTTTGTACAGAAGTTCTACGAATTTCTAGTAGCACATGGTTAAGTGTCTGGACGGATGAAAGCAGTCCAAAGAAATATGGTCCTGGATTATACAATTTGGTCTATTCGCTTCTATCGTTTGGTCAAGTAAGTTTTATATATTAGTCGGTGTTGATATTTGAAGCAGCTAAAAGACATTTTCATGCCATACGTTTATTGTAGTTTACAACTTTGTTTTCCTTCTGTCTCAGTGAAGTTTACTTTCACTCCGCTTCATGTGACTGAAAGATAAATGTATAATGCTTTTGTTTCTTCTGATTTCAGGTGGTGACAACGTTGGCAAATTCATTTTGGTTAATCTTGTCGAGTCTATATGCTGCGAAAAAGTTGCACGATGCCATGCTTAATTCTATTTTAAGAGCTCCCATGGTCTTCTTCCACACCAATCCCCTCGGACGGATTATTAATAGATTTGCAAAAGATATGGGCGACATAGATCGGAATGTTGCCTTATTATTGAGTATGTTCCTCGGCCAAGTTTCACAGCTCATATCAACTTTTGCGTTGATAGGAATAGTGAGCACAATGTCCTTGTGGGCTATAATGCCTCTTCTCATCTTGTTCTATGTAGCATATCTGTATTACCAGGTACTCATAACTTTTCTCTCATTTGCATTTCACAGATTGTTTTCATTTAGAACAGCATGTTGGAACAGATAAATACAGTACGTTTAATGAATTGCAAAATAAAAGGTGGTGTAATTCAAAAGGATGTGTTTTGAGGTATGCAGAGGTTCCATATTAACTCGGAAAATATCATCTTGTACAATGTGATTAATTGAATTAATTTGTATATAACTTGCTAAAAATATATACTCCCTCCGTCCCAAAATGAATGTCCAAATTTTTTCAAGTATTCTCTTGATCAGGAGCAAGTTTGAAAAAAAAATTGGGCATTCATATTGAGACGGAGGAGTACTATATTTTATTTCTGTTCTGCAATTTGTGATATATCTAGCATATATAGATGGAAAATGACAAGAGCAAGGAGTTTATCTCTGTGTGATTAGTTTGATGGAATGGATATTGATTTCACCAGATAAAAAATCCATTACTCGATTCAACATTTGTGTTTAAGCTCTTAACATTTGAATGCATACCTGATAATAAACCTTGAAGGACTTGAGTTTGCCAACTTACTGTTTCTAAAATCCTTTATGTGCTTGTTAGTCATTTTACTCTAAGCATATCATCTTTATAGTTACCCAAAACTTGATGTTGCTTTTCCAGAGCACAGCTCGCGAAGTGAAGCGCTTAGATTCCATAACCAGATCCCCCGTATATGCACAGTTTGGAGAGGCATTAAATGGTCTATCATCGATTCGTGCATACAAAGCATATGATCGTATGGCAAACATTAATGGGAAATCCATGGACAATAATATCAGATTTACACTAGTAAACATGAGTGGAAATCGTTGGCTTGGAATCCGTTTGGAAATCGTGGGAGGTCTTATGATTTGGCTTA
Source organism: Adenophora triphylla var. japonica (assembly GCA_022495995.1). Lineage (NCBI taxonomy): Eukaryota > Viridiplantae > Streptophyta > Magnoliopsida > Asterales > Campanulaceae > Adenophora > Adenophora triphylla. The sequence continues at coordinate 469,400 of JAFEMH010001123.1, read as the reverse complement.
CTGCAACATTTGCAGTCATGCAAAATGGAAGGGCAGAGAACCAGAAAGCATTTGCCTCTACAATGGGTCTCCTTCTTAGCTATACATTAAATATTACCAGTTTATTAACCGCTGTACTTAGAATTGCAAGTCTAGCAGAAAATAGCTTAAACTCTGTTGAGCGTGTTGGGACATATATTGAACTGCCTGCTGAGGGTCCATCTATTATCGAAAGTAACCGTCCCCCTCCTGGATGGCCTTCATCTGGATCCATAAGGTTCGAGGATGTTGTTCTTCGGTATAGGCCGGAACTTCCTCCGGTGCTGCATGGTTTATCATTTTTGATTCATCCAAGTGACAAGGTTGGAATAGTGGGACGGACAGGTGCAGGGAAGTCTAGCATGCTCAACGCTTTATTCCGTATTGTAGAACTGGAAAGAGGAAGAATCTTGATTGATGGCTGTGATGTTGCAAAGTTTGGATTGACAGATCTTCGCAAGGTTCTTGGTATTATACCACAAGCACCGGTTCTTTTTTCAGGTATGTCCTTCCTCATAGTTGTACTGGTGGTTGGCTAATTACTTGCATATTTATTACTCCCGCCGTCTAGTATATTAATTTTATCCCCTGCACATTAACCTATAAAGTGTGCAAGATTCAACTCACTGGCTCCAAGTCCTTCTTTATAGCCCAGTTATGTATTGCATACACGCTCGAGTGAATTTTGTGTTTATAATGTCTTTTCTAAAAATCATTTGTAGCTGATATTGTAAATTTGATAAAATATTATATTTTGCAAGTAAAATTTCAATATTTGAAAAGTAAATGCGTATTTTGAGTTCAACTGATGGCTCCAAGTTCTTATTCATAGCCCGGTTCAGTAATACATATCATGACTGCTATGGATAGGGTAGAAGACTTTAGGTACTTTTGTTCTAAAAGAATTTTGCTGATGATTTTTTTGGTCAAAGGTACTGTGAGATTTAATCTTGATCCTTTCAACGAACATAATGACGCTGACTTGTGGGAGGCCTTAGAGAGATCACATTTAAAGGATGTAATCAGGAGAAACTCCTTGGGGCTCGATGCTGAGGTACATGATTATATCTTTCTGGTTGGACCTCTGATATTTTGTTCTGCTGTGGCTTAATTCCTGTGTATTTATGCTAAAAGAAGAAAAACAAAGAAAGAAAGTTTGGCAGTATTGACAACCTCTACAAGGAAATTCTGAATTAAAAAACAGGCTTCATTTCTCTTTTGCATAATACACCCCCGTGCCATAATAATAGTCCCATTTGACTATTTAAACATTTTTATAACATATTTTCATTTCCATCACTAATCTTAACAAGGTTTACTAATCTTAACAAGGTTTACTTATTAATACGTGGACCTAATTATGTTCTGTTGTGTCAAGGTTTCTGAGGCAGGGGAGAACTTTAGTGTTGGACAAAGGCAATTATTAAGTCTTTCTCGAGCATTGCTTAGGAGGTCAAAGATTCTTGTTCTCGATGAAGCGACTGCTGCAGTTGATGTTCGGACCGATGCTCTTATACAAAAGACTATTCGTGAAGAATTCAAATCATGTACAATGCTCATTATTGCTCATCGACTCAATACGATTATTGATTCTGATCGGATTCTCCTTCTTGATGCTGGTCAGGTGGGACCCCACTTCCTTACGTTTACTCATTGTCAAACTCATTTACCATGTTCATAAAAAAACATATACCTCGCCATGAAAAAGATATATATCAACTGGGAGAAATAACAAATACTCCCAAAAAAGAAAAAAGATGCCAATGAAAAGAAACTCATTTTCATTCAAAATCCAAAAACCGCTAGTCCCATGCTCCTTAAATTATACTCCCTCTGGCCCTAAATGAATGTCGAAAATAGTTTCATATTTGCTCTTTAAATGAATGTCGAAAATAGTTTCATATTTGCTCTTGATCAAGAGCAAATATGAAACTATTTTCGACATTCATTTACGGAGGGAGCATATACAACCTTGACATGATCTAGAAACTGTAAACTTATATTAAGAAAATAAAACAAATCCAAAAATTAGAAATTCAAAATTCAAAAACAGAAAATGCCGTTTTGCCACTCAAACGACCCCGGGTGGCGAAATCATATTTTGTTAACCCGAGGTTGTGACTTGGTATCCTAGCAACATTTTGCAATTGGTGTGCAAATTTTGAGGCATTCCGACTTCCGAGACCCATTACTTTTCTGACCAAATTACCCTGCAACATCATTGAATATTCAACATGTGTCATTACATAAGTTGAAAACCCTGTGTGATGGACTGTTTACTACACAGCATTTACATTCACCGACAAATTTTAAGTTACGTTCATTTGCATTAGGTTGTGGAATATGACACCCCAGAGAAGCTACTAAAAAACGAAGCGAGTGCTTTCTCGAAGATGGTTCAGAGTACAGGGGCAGCAAATGCAGAGTACTTGCGTAGCTTAGTAACTGAAAGGGAAGGGGAAAAGAGGGAAGAGAGCAAGGGATTAGATGGGGAGAGGAGATGGATTGCTTCTTCACGTTGGGCAGCTGCAGCCCAATTTGCACTTGGAGTAAGCCTCACATCTTCTCAAAACGACCTAATCCAGTTGGAAATTGAAGATGATAACAGCATCCTCTGGAAAACTAAAGATGCCGTAATAACCCTTCAAGGAGTATTGGAAGGGAAGCATGATAAAATAATTGAGGAGAGTCTTGAGGAGTACCATGTTCCTAAAGACAGATGGTGGTCCGCTCTTTATAAAATGATAGACGGTATGTATTTTATATTTCTTGCTTATACTCCCCCGTCGCAGTCCCAGAATGATGTTCCTACATTTGATAGTAATTACAAGTCTTTTTTGGTAGAAATGAGTTGGGTTGGGACAGAGGGAGTACAAGTAACATTGGTTGATTCATATTTTGGTGTTGCAGGTCTTTCAATGATGAGCAAGATTGGCCAAAACCGGCTTCAACAATCCTCCGAATATGGATTTGAAGACAAAACAATTGATTGGGATCAAATTCAAATGTAGAAATTTCACGTCTCTTGGCCAGTACACACTTGCACAGATGTACTGTGAAAACATTTTTATAGTGATACTGCAACTTAAAACGCTCCTTAATTTCACTATAGTTTGGGAAAGCGTTCCACGTTGTTAGAAGTTAGATTTTACGTAGTATCCTTAATGGATGTATTATATAAAGCCAGCCTTTTACCAGTTGACTTGATCATATAACCAATAATTATTGGAGATTTTCCCATGCCTTCTGTCTTGTCCACTCTATTTTTCTCTTTGTCTTTCTTTCTATTGGAGGTATTTATTTTTTTACTTTTCTTAAGTTTTAGCATTTTTGAACCCTATAAATATTAAACAATTTTATTGGAAAATGAAAACGAGATTTGGACAATTTATTAATAAAAATATTGTGTTTTAGAGTTTGACAATTGAGTTTGGGTTAATTGCAAAAAATAAAAATGGAAATAATTGTAAAGAAATAGTTCACCAAAATTTTAATAATAAATGCAAATAAATAATATTCGTAAATAGTTCATTAAAGTTTAATGGAAAACAGCGGGACGAAAGCTAAAATTAAATCTCAAGTAAGAAAAATTGTGTATGAGAAAATTAAATAAAAATGTTAAATAAAGAAGAGAGAAAAGGGTGTGTAGTGAAGAAGGAAACAAAATGTTTCAAGGGTCCCTATCACGAGTAGGGCCGTAAACGAGCCGAGCCGAGTCGAGCTTTTGATGTTTTGAGCTCGAGCTCGTTAACTTTTAAACGAGCTCGAGCTTTTCTCGAGCTCGAGCTCGAGCCCAAAATGCCTGTTCGAGCTCGGCTCGAATCAAGTTTCGAGCTTGTCGCGAGCTGGCTCGCGAGCTTTTCGCGAGCTGCTCGAACTCGAGTAATAACGAGCCGAGCTCGAGCTTCGACTTATTTTTTGAAAAAAATCTGAAATCAAACGAGCTTTATTGAGCCCTAATTCGAGTTTTATTCGAACTCGAGCCTAAACGAGCTTATATATTTATATATAAACTAAAATTCATTCGAGCTTTTAACGAGCCGAGCCCGAGTCGAGCTCAAACGAGACGATCTCGAACAGAGCTCGTCGAACATACGAGCCGAACACGAGCCGAGCTCGAAAAAATGACGAGCTTAAAAATCGGTTCGAGCTCGAGCTCGAGTTCAACTCGAGCCCACTCGAACTCGAGCTTTTTTCGAGCCGAGCCCGAGCCGAGCTCGAGCAGGCTCGTTTCGTGTAACAGCCCTAATCATGAGTATATCAGGGGAGAAAACTAAGGCCCGTTTGGCTCGTGAAAAAGTGGGGGAATGAAATTATCAGGGGAGAAAACTAAGCCCCGTTTGGTTCGTGAAAAAGTGGGGGAATAGAATGCTCAATTCCATTCTCCCAAATCTTTTGTTATGTTTGGTTGAAGTTTTTTTAAAATTTTCATTCCGTTGAAATGACGAATTTCATCAAAGGAAGGAATTGGCTATTCCCTCCAAATATGAGAGAAATGATAAATTCCTTTGGCAACGAAATTCAAAAAAAAAAAATTATGACCAAAATACCCCCAAACCCAAATCACCCCTACCTACCCCTCTCCCACGATTTTTTTTTTTTTACTCAATTCAACCACCCCTGCCTACCCCCCCATCCAACCCCTGCCCTACCACCCCCACCTACCCCCCCACCCCCACCAAAAAACAATTTTTTTTACTCAATTCAACCACCCCCTGCCCTACCCCCACCCACCCCCCCCACAAATTTTTTACTCAATTCAACCAAATTTATCCCCCATCCAAACCACTCGCCCTACCACCCCTCATGATTTTTTTTTTTTTTTTACTCAATTCAACCACCCCCGCCTACCCCCCATCCAGGCCCTGCCCTACCACCCCCACCCCCACGAATTTTTTTTTTTACTAAATTCAACCACCCCGCCTACCCCCCATCCACCCCCCGCCCTACCACCCCACCTACCCCCACCCCCCACGATTTTTTTACTCAATTCAACCACCCCCGCCTACCCCTCATCCAGCCCCGCCCTACCACCCCCACCCCCAGAAATTTTTTTTTTTTTTACTCAATTCAACCCCCCCCTGCCTACCCCCCCCCATCCAGCCCCTGCCCTACCACCCCCACCTACCCCCCCCCTCACCCCCCACAAAATTTTTTTTTTACTCAATTCAATCACCCCCTGCCCTACCACCCCCCACCCACAAAAAAAAAATATTTTTTTTACTCATTTTTCATACCCTTGCCTACCCCACCCCACTCCCCTCCCAAAAGAATTTTTTTTTTACTCATTATTTTTTTAAAAGAAGGGTAAATTGGACATTTTATATGCTTTCATTCCATTCCTATAATTTGTATTTTTAAATCAAACATGATTTCCAAAGAAAATGAATGACAATTTTATTCCATTCCGTGCCAACCAAATGGAGGAGTTTGATCAGTTTTTTTCCATTCCAATTCCTTCAAGAATTCAATTTCATTGACCATTTCATTCCTTCACTTTTTTTTTTCCATTCAATCAAACAGGATATGGATATGGTTAAATACAGGGACCAAAAAATACAGGAAATCAAAAAAATTACCAAAATACCCATTTATATATATATATATATATATATATATATATATATATATATATATATATATATATATATATATATTTTTTTTTTTTTCATCCGCTTCTCCCGCTCTCCTCAACCTACGGAGGCATCAATGGCGTCACTAGCAATCCCTTTGAAATCAGAACCTCCTTTTCCAACAATCAATGCTCCAATTACTTCAAACCCTTTCAACAAAAGTGTCCTCAAATCATCTGCACGAAAAAAATTCAAATAAATCAATCACAAACGCACAGGCAAACAAAAGAATCAGATGATTGGGAGTTAGGGTTACCTGATTCTCTGACGAAATCGGGTGAAAAGGGGTCGGAGGGGTGGGTGTGAATGCACCTGAAGGTGGATATTACTGTGAGGCGAGAGACGAAGGGAGAACCGATCAACCATTGGAGACCTGCTTCATTGTTGATGATGACTAATTTCTGACAAAGAATTCGTATCTCGTTCGCAGTGTCCATGGGTGAAGGATCTTTTGAAATCAATCGATTTTCCTGCGAAGTGTGTTGTGTGCATATACACGACATTTATTTCGTGTATATGTACACGAGACATCTCGTGTAGATTCACACGGAATAAGTGAGAACATCTCGTGTATACACACACGAGATGGGCAAAAGCAGGATTGAAATTTTTCGTTTCCTATATTTTTCGTTTCCTGTATTTAGTATTTACCCAATCAAACGGTCCCTAAAAGGTGTGCCATAGAAATAGAAAGAATGTTGCGCCTTAACCACTCAGGGCCGGGCCTGCCAACGAAGGAAGGAGCACAAACGGTGATTAACTGAAATAGAATCCCTTAACTAACTACCATAACAAAATAGTAGTAAAGCCAAAAATATTCTACAAGATATTCCCTCCGTTTCCAAAATGATCTTTTCCTAGTTTTTTTTATTGTTGTTGGTACGCAGATACTTTTATCAATAATTTTCGGTTAATTTAATTACCCTAATTGATGTGTCATAATAAAATATTTTGCCCCATAAGCGTTTATCCGGCCCAAGTCCAAATATGGTCTATATGGGCTCATATGTCGTGAGGATCTCGTCAAAGTTTGATTCTCGTATGATTGATCTAGTCATGTTTATAGTTATGGTTATGGCTTGATTCCCGCTGTTGGGTTTTATGGGTTCATGCGCAGCGAAATTAAGTATCTAATAACACAAAATTCAAGAACCCTAAGATCCGTTCTATATGATTAAATTGAATTCCTATGAGATAGAATTAATTAACCTTAGTTGCTTTCCATTCTTGAGCTATCGACAATGTATTGATGTGATTTTGAATCACAAACTTCGAACTCTAGGCCTTGATCGTCGTACGAGCGAAGACCCTCTAGTAGTATCCACACATTTGAATGAACCAAGAACGATTTCTTGATGATTGCTAGATCATAAACCTTTGAAGAATTTTGAGAACCTTTTGTTGTGTTTTTCTTTTCAGAAATTCGGCTAGGTTATTAGGGTTTCACAGACCTTATATTTATACTACAATAGTATTGGTATATGTTTCCTAATCAAATTAGGAAACTGTCTGTAAACCGCCTCAGTGGCATGATCTGTCGCACGACCAGACGAGTCCCATGAACATGTTATGTCGCGTGATGTCTTATGCCACATCAGGACTTTCTCAATTTTCTTCCTCTGGTTTAATCAATTCATTCTAGTTGTGTGTGACCCAATAGCTTATATTATGTTGGCAATGAGCTCGATCATATCGATCCTCATAAAATATAAGCGGACTCTAGCAAGTCATTATGTCTACCCAAATAATATAACGTAAGAGTTCACGTTTCCAACGGTACACTTTCATTTCTCCCTTTGTCTCACGATATTATATTGAACACAAGTCATGGTCCACGTCAACTTGCATTTGTTCAATGCTTTCTCGATCTTGAGTATAATGATAATTCAATCGCATTGGGGTATGGCCATACACATTCATCATTATTACTCATCGAGGGGCCCAAGCAAAACATCTCTCTTTCGAGGGATAAATTTCATCTTGACTTATCATCCTTCCCATCATGAATCCGATCATGCCAAAGATAGCCTTTATAGATATCGTGTTAAGATATCTATAAAGGTTGAGAAAATATGTAAGAATAACAAACACTCCCTCCGTCCCATAACAAGCGACGCAGTTACTGTTCCGCACGAAAATTAAGGAAAAAGTGAAAAGGTTGATGTGTTGTGAGTGTAGATAGTTGAGTAGGAGATAGAATGAGTGGAGAGAATAGTAAATTATAATGGTGTTGTGAGAATTATAATAATGTAGGAGAGAGAATGAGTGGAGGAAATAGTAAAGATTCTTTTCCATTTTAGGAAATGTGACTTATCAGTGGGACGCCAAAAATGGCAAAGTGTGTCGCTTGTTATGGGACGGGGGGAGTATATATACATACATATATATATACATATATATATACATATATACATATATATATACATATATACATATATATATACATATATATATATATATATATATATATATATATATATATATATATATATGGACTGAAAATTGGTTTAAAAAGGGTTATTTTTTATCAACTAGTTGTTAGCTAACAGGCATAATTATTATATTCTGACAAATGTGACGAAATTTCAGACGATTATGATGGTTTTGGCAACGGTTCAACGATTTCGGCCGTCCGATTCGAAACCGTCGGTTCACGGTTTTTGAAATGGATAAATCGGAACCGAACCGCTAACTGTCGAATTCGGTTCGAACGGTTCATGGCGGTTTCGAATTTGCCGGTTCCGGTTACGATTTGATCATCCCTATTTTTAATACTCACTGGTACTCTTTTTAGCACTATTACTAACATTTTTTAATACTAGAACTAACACTCTTTAATACACACTAACAATCTTTTAAAACATACATTGGCACTATTTAAATAACACACACTAACACTCTTTAAAATACAAGTAATAATGCTACGAAGTGCCAGTTTTAATTGATTGACAATTTTAAACATTATCACTGTCACTCGTTTAAAACATCAATTACAATATAACAAAGTATCAGTGCTAGTATTATAAATTGTCAGTGATAATGTTACAAAAAGTCTGTTTGAATGACTGGCATTTTATAATATTATCAGTCATTTCAAACTGACACTTTATAACATTATCAATATCACTGATATTATAATACTAGCATTATGACACTTACGAAAATCCATTTTTCCAAATGATTTGAAACAAAATGTGTTTGACGTAAGACCAACTCAAAGTATATTGACAAACTATACGGAGTATAATTTAACTGCGCTTGTAGTGATTAAAGTCCACAGCAAATACAAATTAAATTAGATGAGACATCAGAGTATAGTTAAACTATACAGAGTATACCAACTCAAAGTTGATGGATAAAAAAAATCCACTTGTAATAAAATACCTTGCAAGTGTACAAGTTACCGATGTAGTAGTATGCACAAGCAAGGGTCGAATCCACAGAGATTTGAGTGTTGAACAAATTGATTTAATTAGTGTGACAAGAAACAAAAGGGGGTTTTTGATTTTGATTTTATTATTAAAACTAATTAACAAAAACTAATTAAGCAAATAAAATAACAAAACAAGGAAATAATTCAAGGATTACGAAATAGTTCACGGATTGGATTCACAACATATTATCACTTTATGCTATTTAAATCATGTAAATAAATAACTCAATCTCATTCTTGGGTTCGTTCACAAAATTATAGGATTAAGATGTTCATATATTCCCCTAGGTCAATATAAACATTCAAACCCTCCTAATTCTATCTTGTTTATATATTCCGCTAGGTCAATATAAACATTCAAGAATTCAATTAAAAGCTTAAGAACAATGGAACCTAGATTCGTTTGATTTCCGCTAGGTCCTCAATTGAATCTATTCTTCTCAACAATGGTCAAATTACAAATCATCCACGCAAGTGCAATAATTCATACCCAAATAAATTCAAGAGGTCAAAGGTATTCCGCTAGGTCAACACAATTGATCTCAAGAACAATGATTAAGAATGTTGAGAAGAACAAGAACGAAAAAGAGATAGGAAGAATTAAAACTTTAGCATAAAGATCAAATATGTGTTACTACCAATCCGCAAACTAAGGAATTTAGCCTCGAAGGGCCATTAAAATAAATACCTCAAACCTTGAATTAAACCCTTCAATCTTATATAAAGGAATTGTAATATGTTTAGGAGAAATAATAAGAAAAATCAAAAGATCAAAAGATCAAAAAAATAAAAGATAAACGATGATAAAAAAACTAGTCTAGGGTTGTTTATATAGGAGGAGGGAGGTGGAAATCCTTTTTGGAAACAAATTAGGGTCAAAATCCTAGTCAAAATAGAAAATCTCCCAAAATTCGTGGCTGATTCTGTGCAAATCTGTGGAAAATCTTTAGAATCCGTCCAAAATAAGGAAACTGGCTGCATCTGTCCGTACATACCGGGCGCGCGCCCACTGAGACCGGGTGTACGCCTACTTCCAATCAGAATACTTTCGGGGGTGCGCCCACTGTCACTAGGTGTGCACCTACCTTGATTTCCAGCTTCTTCCTTTCATTGGCCCAACATTCTCCCTTTGGCCCCAAATGGCCCCAAATGGCCCATCCTTGGCCCAGCCATCTCCTTAGCAATGGCCTGCATGCCTCGGCCACAAGCAGCTTTCCTCGGCCAGCCACAATTGCCTTGTTTTGTAACAATTGATATTTGGTTCGTCTCGCAATTTTGCAGTCGAGCTTTGGCCACTATAAAAAATTCTTTTGCACTTCGCTCTTTGAGATTTTATTTTTCATTTTATTCCATGAATTTTTATATATCAAATTCGTCCAAAATTTCCATATTTCCAATTTAGTCTCTGAATTTTCCAATATTTTCACTTTGGACCCTTGAACTTCCAAATTTCCGTTTTGCCCCAAATTTTCCAAAATTGCAATTTGATTCAAAAGCTTTCAAAGTACGCTCCAATCCTCCGTTTTCAACATTGTTGCACTTCAACCCCTGTACTTTCAAAACACTAGAAAATACATTAAATTCTCAAGGTTTCGAGCACCAAATAAGCTAGAAAATATATCTTTTGGATGGGTAAAACCACATCCATCAAATACCCCCAAACTTATCTTTTGCTCGTCCTCGAGTAAAACAAAAGAAATAAACAAAAACAAAATTACCCTAACAAATAAAAACAATCAACAGAAAATATTTTTGATATGTTCTCACTACATACAAGGTTGTCGGCCAAAGAAGTCTCAGATTCTCACTTACATATGCTAAATAAGTGCCAAAAAGAATATGCAATTACAATTACATTAATGCATCTAACCCACAATTTTTCACCTCTACCGAATGATGAATGAAATATGGGAGATCATTGTCACCAAAGTAAGATATTTTATAGGGTCACTAACCACATGCTCTAAATCAATGATACTAAGATGAAATTTCTGCACAAGGGACACTCATATGCATATTTAAACAAAACTGTCAACCCGGCTACTCTTTAGGGATCAAATATGACTTTTACGGTTTGTAAGGTATCGCGATAAACGTGGGCTAGGTTCACGGTTACAAATGAAGATAAGGACATACGAAGTCAAGCAAGTGAAACTAGAAAGTCTTCATCATACATTCTCACATTGAAATTATCACTCCGCTCCAAGCCAACCCATTGATTTAACCCCCAAACTTATAATTTTGTACACTTTCAAACTTGTACTCGATCACCTTTCTTTCTTTTTGATCACTTTCCACTTCAACATTAGAGAGGGCAAGACTTTTTTTTTTTCATTCATTTTTTTTTCTTTGCACAAATATATCACGGAGAATGTGCATTCAATACTTTTTGCTCAAGCCCCTCTTTTCATTACATAACAATTCATAACCCTTTTCTTTCTTTTTCATGACCACTTTTCACTCAACCCTTGATTTTCAAAACATCCCCCAAAAATTCCCAATTTCCAATTCATTCCCTAGTTTCACTTTCTTGAAAAGGTGAGAAACATTGTGTATAGGTTAAAAGGGTAGGATAATGAGGGTACAAATGAAGGCGAATGGTGGTCTAAGATAATCTCCCACTTTGTGAGAGATTCCATTCTTTTTCAAGCTCAAAAGGGGGTTCTAGCGGAAATTTTTATATAAGTGACGAGAAAGTTAAAGGCTCACAAATAGGGTTCAAAGAAAATAGCCACATATCACTTCCCGAATAGCCTAATTGATGTGTTATTGACAGTCATGCAAACATGTTCTAGGGACCCCGAGAATGTCAAAGTGATCCTATAAAGGTCTCCTAAGTTGGTAACAATGGTCAAGAAAAATAATATGGAAGTGAATGGTGGTGCAATTGTGTTTTACATGTATTAATGCAATTCTAATTAACATATTCAAATTGGCACAAACTAGCAAAACTCAATCAAAAACTCTCTCAAATCATCACGAACGTTGGCCAACTTCCAAACATATAATGAGAACAAAATTTTTAAATTTTTCTATTTTTTTTTGGAGGTTGACACTATATACACTCCCCTATAAACCCACAAACTCGGAGAGATATCTACCTCCAAACTCAAAACATGATATGTCCTCATAGCAAAGAGAACAAAAACATGCCTTGGGTTCAAAGGACGATATAACACAACAAAGCAAATGAATAAAGCAAATAAAACGTACCTACTTGGGTTGCCTCCCAATTAGCGCATTTGGTTAAGGTCGTTAGCCCGACCGTTGCTCCCAATTACATCTATTTGGCCTTAGCCTTCCTTTCCTTGGCCCACCTTGCATATTCGCGGGCACAAACGCCCACCGCTTTCCATATGTAGGTACCATTTTTGATTAGCTCGGGTGGAGCCCAAAGAATTTTAGTGGCCTTCTTCTTGGCCTTCTTTTTCTTTTTCTTCATGGGAACCTCTCCCCCAAACTCATTTGGTGCCTTGGTCCCATGAACATCAAGCACCTCATCTTTCTCAACATAATTATGAGAGGAGCTATCTTGGTCATCAATGTTAGCCATAAAAGAATCAGATAAATCAAGACAGTAACATTCCTCAATTTGAGCACATGAATTATTACTTTCAGCTTTTAGAGGAAAAAATGATTTTAGTTTTGATACCGACTCCTTACGAAGTCGATCTAGGGGGTGATACGGTCCGTCACTCAAAGAGTGTTTGTCGGCCTTGTTGTTACTAGCCATATCATGAACGTCCGCTTTATTCCTAGAATTCTCACCGTCACTCTTATTTATTTTAGCACACTTGTCCTCCTCTATGTCATCTAAGGACTCACAACCTTCCCCATCATCATCCATGGGGTGTTTCATCACATCATTAACCGAAATTTCTATTTTCTCATCCGCTACCATCATGGACAATTTCCCATTTCCCACATTTATTATTGTGTTAGTTGTGGCCATGAAGGGACGTCCTAGCAAAATAATAGGGTCTCTACTCGTACTTCCTCCACTAACCATATCCATAACCACAAAGTCAACGGGAAGTATCAAGGTCCCCACTTGAACCAATACATCCTCCACAATTCCCATTGGTCTCCTAATAGAACGGTCCGCTAAATAAAGGGCCATTGTGGTGGGCTTCAACTCGGACAAGCCCAATTGCAAGTATGTGGAGTATGGTAATAAATTAATGCTAGCACCAAGGTCTAACATCGCCTTCACCTCACTAGAATCCCCAATAGTAATAGAAATTGTGAAACTTCCGGGGTCCTTTAGTTTAGGTGGGAGGTCTTGTCGGACTATGGCACTAGCACTCTCTCCCATGATCAACATCTCATTCTTTCCATACCTATGCTTTTTGGAGTTTAATTCTTTGAAAAATTTTGCATAGGCCGGAATATTTTTAATCACATTAAGCAGTGGGAGATTTATGCTAACTTTGGAGAACATCTCCATCAATTCTTTCATTTGATGCTCTAACTTATGTCTCATCAATCGACCGGGAAAGGGCACCGGTGGTACATATGGCTTGGGGGGTATATAAGTGTCTTTGGATTTTTCCCCCAATCCACATGTACTCTTTTCCGCATCTTCATTAGAAATAGGAGGAGGAGGAGGGGGAGAAGAAGAAGAAGGAGAACAAACCTCTTGACTTACCACTTTGCCATTCCGTAGTGTGGATATGGCCATTGCTTGATGTCCTTGGCTCGGAAACGTTCCGGGCTTGTGACCTTGAAGGGCTTCCGCAAGTTGCCCTATTTGTGTTTCAAGCTTTTTGATGGCGGCCTCATGGTTTTGTGCCGCTTGTCGATTCTCGGCCCTCAACTGATTATTCTCCGCTCGCAATTGATCCGCGACTATTTCCCATGGTTCCTTCTTTTGGTCATACGGTTCCGGTGGAGGTTGAGGATGGAGAGACTTGTTTTGTTGTTGATTTCCTCCCCATGAGAAGTTCGGATGATTCCTCCACCCCGGATTGTAGGTGTTGCTAAATGAATTGTTTTGTGGAGGCCTTGGGTTGTATCCATTGAGTGCATGTACCTGTTCATTATTAGAAATAAATTGTGCACCACTAGGACAAAAGTTAGTAGCATGAGTGAGGAGACAACAAATAGAACAAGCATCTTGTACAACATTAGCACCAAGAGAGGTGCCTTTAGCATTAAACATGGCAATTAATTGAGACACTTGTTTAGCCAAATTATCATTACCCTCTAACTCGTGCACTCCCCTAGCCTTACCCCTTGTACTCTTTTGTTGGGAATTAGCACCCAACATCTCAAATAAATCATGAGTCTCTTGGGGAGTTTTGGCTCCTAGAGTGCCCCCCGCCGCATTGTCAACCATGGCTTGATTAACATGATTCAAGCCATCATAAAAAGTTTGATTAAGCAAGGGCAAAGGAAAATTGTGATGGGGACATTGCACTAACATCATTTTAAATCGGTCCCAAGCCTCATGAAACGGCTCACCTATCTCTTGGGCAAATCCAATGATCTTTTGCCTCATATTAGCTAACGTGGGATGGGGATAATATTTTTGTAAAAACACATCATGCAATTGATCCCACGTGCTTATACTTCTAGGTGGTAACATCATAAACCAAGTCTTGGCCGCCCCTTTCAAAGTGTAGGGGAAGCACTTTAATCTAATTTGCTCATCGGTTACACCTATTTTGCGGGGAAAGTGAGATACTATCATCATATACTCACGCAAGAAAGTCAAAGGGTCTTCGGCCGGTAGGCCTTGATACATGGGCAACATGTTAAAATATTGACCCTTGACTTCAAAGTTCTTTGCCTCCTCCGATAACACAACACAAGATATGGAGGCATCGACTCTAGGACGACAAAAGTCTTGCATGGTTTGAGCCGGTGGGATTGCCATCGCGACTTCTTCCTCTTCTACCCCGATGGTAGGAGGATTTAGGTCACTTTCGAGGGGATTGCCCTCTTTTAATTCAAGTTCTTTCAAACGCCGACCTAACCTATCAATGTCGTCGTTCAATGGCTCCAATGTAGGATTCAAAGAACGCCGACCAAGCATACACCGATTAAACAAACTTGTTCAAATCACAACAAATCCCCGGCAACGGCGCCAAAAACTTGATGGATAAAAAAAATCCACTTGTAATAAAATACCTTGCAAGTGTACAAGTTACCGATGTAGTAGTATGCACAAGCAAGGATCAAATCCACAGAGATTTGAGTGTTGAACAAATTGATTTAATTAGTGTGACAAGAAACAAAAGGGGGTTTTTAATTTTGATTTTATTATTAAAACTAATTAACAAAAACTAATTAAGCAAATAAAATAACAAAACAAGGAAATAATTCAAGGATTACGAAATAGTTCACGGATTGGATTCACAACATATTATCACTTTATACTATTTAAATCATGTAAATAAATAACTCAATCTCATTCTTGGGTTCGTTCAGAAAATTATAGGATTAAGATGTTCATATATTCCGCTAGGTCAATATAAACATTCAAACCCTCCTAATTCTATCTTGTTTATATATTCCGCTAGGTCAATATAAACATTCAAGAATTCAATTAAAAGCTTAAGAACAATGGAACCTAGATTCGTTTGATTTCCGCTAGGTCCTCAATTGAATCTATTCTTCTCAACAATGGTCAAATTACAAATCATCCACGCAAGTGCAATAATTCATACCCAAATAAGTTCAAGAGGTCAAAGGTATTTCGCTAGGTCAACACAATTGATCTCAAGAACAATGATTAAGAATGTTGAGAAGAACAAGAACGAAAAAGAGATAGGAAGAATTAAAACTTTAGCATAAAGATCAAATATGTGTTACTACCAATTCACAAACTAAGAAATTTAGCCTCGAAGGGCCATTAAAATAAATACCTCAAACCTTGAATTAAACCCTTCAATCTTGTATAAAGGAATTGTAATATGTTTAGGAGAAAGAATAAGAAAAATCAAAAGATCAAAAGATCAAAAAAATAAAAGATAAACGATGATCAAAAACTAGTCTAGGGTTGTTTATATAGGAGGAGGGAGGTGGAAATCCTTTTTGGAAACAAATTAGGGTCAAAATCCTAGTCAAAATAGAAAATCTCCCGAAATCCGTGGCTGATTCTGTGCAAATCTGTGAAAAATCTTTAGAATCCGTCCAAAATAAGGAAACTGGCTGCATCTGTCCGTACATACCGGACGCGCGCCCACTGAGACCGGGTGTACGCCTACTTCCAATCAGAATACTTTCGGGCGTGCGCCTATTGTCACTAGGTGTGCACCTACCTTGATTTCCAGCTTTTTCCTTTCATTGGCCCAGCATTCTCCCTTTGGCCCCAAATGGCCCCAAATGGCCCATCCTTGGCCCAGCCATCTCCTTAGCAATGGCCTGCATGCCTAGGCCACAAGCAGCTTTCCTCCTCGGCCAGCCACAATTGCCTTTGTTTTGTAACAATTGATATTCGGTTCGTCTCGCAATTTTGCAGTCGAGCTTTGGCCACTATAAAAAATTTTTTTGCACTTCGCTCTTTGAGATTTTATTTTTCATTTTATTCCATGAATTTTTATATATCAAATTCGTCCAAAATTTCCATATTTTCAATTTAGTCCCTGAATTTTCCAATATTTCCACTTTGGTCCCTTGAACTTCCAAATTTCCGTTTTGCCCCAAATTTTCCAAAATTGCAATTTGATCCAAAAGCTTCCAAAGTACGCTCCAATCCTCCGTTTTCAACATTGTTGCACTTCAATCCCTGTACTTTCAAAACACTAGAAAATACATTAAATTCTCAAGGTTTCGAGCACCAAATAAGCTAGAAAATATATATTTTGGATGGGTAAAATCACATCCATCAAAAGTATATAGACAAAATATACATAGTATAGTTAAACTATACAGAGTATAGTTTAACGGTGCTAGTAGTGATTAAAATAATGCCTTTCACAACAAAATTATTAAAAAATTTTTTTTTTTTTTCATAATTATTTCATTGCCAAAATTTTAGAAAGAAAAAAAAGTATTTCTTAAGGGACAAAAAAAAGTGTTTTTAAGCCGAGTAATGGCAGTTTTATAAATAAGTGAGTAAAGACATTTTTATAAATAAGTGAATCTTCTTTTAAAACGCCGTGGTGCCATTTTCATAAATAATCAAAACTTTTTTTTTAAATCGTCCAATAGCATTTTTGTCAAGAAAAAAAATAATAATAATGAGAAAATCACAAAGGATTTTATCATAATTTTTTATTTTTTTTTAATTTGACAACACAATTATTAGTAATTAATTATTTTTAGAACTATGGAGATGGAGGGAGTAAAACCTAACTTTGATATACCATTACCAAGAAGGAAAATCACAAAATATATGGAATCCAATCAAAATCACGAAAATCTCCAAACTGGTACATTAACGGCATAATAATAATGAGAAAATCACAAAATATATGGAATCCAATCAAAATCACGGAAATCTCCAACCTGTTTCAATTTCACAACGGATAAGAAATTTTCCCTCCAATCTCAACTTTCCATATTTGATTACTCCTGCAGGTATTTCCCTCGTCAAACAGGACAAATACCCAAATTAGAACCATCCCTGATTTTTCCCTATTTTAAGAGGAAACTCATCTCCTACAGTATTCATCCTATAAATAAACCCATTCAGCAGCATCACAAATCTCCATTACAAACCAACAATGGTCAAGTCTTTCAGGTTAATGGGTCACACAATCACACTGTCTGAAAATTACCCTCGAAATTTAGAGGGCGAAAAAAGATTCATACAGCAAAACAAACCTAGGAAGAGCATCAAGAAACCAGAAAGAATTAATTACCCTTCAATGAAGTTCCCGTTAAAAGTAACTGAAGCAATCAAATCTTCCGGAGGAACTGAATTGAGATTCTTGATGGCCAAAAAGCTGAAAGATACCGACATTGACAAGTATCAGAACAGAATTTACGTTTCGAATAAGGAGACATTTATGGGGTATTTGAGTGAGTACGAGAAACAGAGTATTGAAAAACAGGGGATTGAAGGTGGACTGGATGTTAATGTGATTGATCCGAGAGGTGAAATTTATGGGATGAAGTTGAAATGGTGGGCCAGTTCTAACAAGTATGCATTGATTAAAGAATGGGGGAAGATGGTTCGGGATAATGGGTTGAAGAAAGATGATATGGTCGAGATATGGTGCTTTAGAGTAGACTCGAAACTGCGTCTTGTGGTCAATGCTGTAACCAGGGATGTTGGGTCTGAACTAAGATTGTTTTTGTAGTTTTTTCTCATGTATGATTTCCACTCTCAGTTTTGTTGTAATTTTTCTGGTAATTTGAGAATGTTTTGGAGGTATAATATATGTAGTACTCCTATCCTACACTAAAATGTTGTTCTTAATGCATTATATGTTGTTCTTAATGCATTATAAGTGGTACCAAGTACTACTACAGCTTCGCCAAATATTTGCTGATCTTCTAATGTTAAGATAATCAGCGGAATTCTGCTGCAGAATCCTCAGTCTGAAGTCGCTCCCAGTCCATTGTAGCTTCGTCAGACCAACTGTCCGATTGTTGAAACTTGTGATTAGCTAACCTGCTCATCATCGCAAGACCTGAACAAGAACCCAAAGTAAGAAAATGCTAATTAGAAGGTGTCTGTCAAACCTCCAAATTTGGATGAAATGATAGCTAGATTTATGCCATATGCAGCACATAGTTCTGTAAGTTCTATATTTGTTACCTAAGCTGAATTTAATCATTCCCAATAGTATGTGGCTTTATTTTTCCAGTTTTGGCATCTATTAGTTTAAGAATAAGGGTCTCAATCAAGTGCACAAAATTCAGAGTAGCAATTCACATTCTGTCAACACATTGTCCCCCCCCCCCTCTCTCTCTCTATCTCTCTCTCAATAACGTAAATAGTTGGATGTTTTATTAGTTCCAAATCTTTGTACTTTCCGGACTTGGACCCAGTAACGAAGTAACCTTAGTGGCATGGGGGTCGCTTGACCCCATTCAATAGGTCCATTGCAAACCAAACCAACAGCCAACTAAGATGCAAGACGGGTGACCCAAAGACAAACTTTCCGACAATGCATATTAAGCTATAAACTTATGATTAAGCTTTTTTATATTGTTAAGTTACCAACTCATTTAACTAGACCAGGTCAAACAAAATAGTTTAGCCTCAACAAAACTCAAATGTAAGTACTTGCCCATTTTTAAAATTTATTGTGCAAAGTACTGAAAAACATGGGTCAATAGACTGTAAAAAAAAAAAATCATTCTCATGCAGATTTGGATGAATTTACACATATGCAAAGTCTATTACCATGGGACTTGCATATGATGATCGAGTGAAGACTAATATATAGCAGGTCAATTGACATACCTTCAATCATTTTGTAGAGAGATGACCACCATGTATCTCTAGGCATTTGATAATCATCCAAAGTCTTTTCAATGGCTTCATCATGTTTGCCCTCTAAAACACCCTGAAGAGTCAAAACAGCATCATTTGTAGTCTGAAGGATATTCTTCTTACCATCAAGTTCCGTTCCCCGAAGGTCATTCTGCAATGAACTAAGGTTTAAACCCAGAGCAAACTGTGTAGCGGCTGCCCAACGAGAAGACGCCAGCCCTCTCCTCTGGTTATCCAGTTGAAATGTCTCTTCTCTCTTGAGCATGTTCTGTCTTTTCCCTCCAAATACTAATTCACGTAAGTACTGAGCATTTGCTGCCCCTGTACTTTGAACCATCTTCGAGAAAGCACTTTCTTCACTTTCTAGGAGTATCTCAGGGGCATCATATTCTACAACCTGAATAGGAATTGACAACATTTTCTTGATGAAATCATATGTGCATCACTTAAGAGAATTGAGGGATTAAAAAAAAAAGAACAGGAACCAAGAAAACTGAGAGTAGCAACTACTGAGGCATACTTGACCGTCATCAAGCACAAGAATCCTATCACTGTCGATGATGGTATTTAGTCGATGAGCAATGATGAGCATCGTGCATGATTTGAACTCTTTTCGTATGGTTTTCTGGATGACAGCATCGGTTCTAACATCAACGGCTGCAGTAGCTTCATCAAGAACAAGAATCTTTGATCTCCGGATCAGTGCCCGAGCAAGACTCAGTAACTGTCTCTGTCCAACACTGAAATTCTCCCCCGCCTCCGAAACCTTGATACAGCTCCAACAAAAGAATTTGATTGTAAAATACTGAATAATATGTTTATTCGATAGAATACAAATCTATGAGATGATGACCTATAAAACTAAAGTAGCAATTATGTCCATCAGTGATGGATAACAGTGGAGAATGGAGATCTTTTCATAATACTCCTACTGTTTTAAATTGATTTGGATGACAGAAATAACAGAGCCAATGACAAGATTTTGGGCATAAAATTCTTCAAAATCATCATTACTAGTTTTATCATTAAGTATTACTTGAAGAAATATTCTAGTTAAATTTGGTAGTTGCTCGCAAATGAATTAGGAAGATACATTCCTGACCAATTGCAAAGAAGATAGTGTATTCCATTAGACTTCCTCTAATAAATTATGCAAATATACAAGTTAAAGACATAAAATGAATACTCTTCAGCAAGGATGTCATCAAATCAAAAGTCGAATAAATGTGCCCGTCACGTAGATACTAGCCTGCCAATTGCCATGACCCTAACTGTTAAATTTTTATGGGACACTGATTCTGAATGCAGTCAATTTGACAATAACTGGTGATTGGTGAGTCTCAAGCCATCTCTCAGCCTTTTTCCCAATTACTAGGATTCAGCTCGCAATCAGCAAAAGAGACATTTTCTAATTAGAAATTAACATCTTAAATCATTCCTGAACAAGCAATATGATTTCAACTCCAGCTTTGTTACATCTACTAGCTAGAACAACTGAAAGAAATGAAGAAATAGAAAGATTATGGAGAAGCTGAATAGTAGGCCAAATTACATTTACCCCCTAAAGTATCAACCAAATCCCACTTTACAACCCAGTTTGAAAAGTGGGTATGTTTGGTGCTTTAATTTTGAAATTGCCCACTTTGCCCCCTACATGACTTGACCATGGGCTAAAAATGGAACGATTTGGAAAGTGTCCGGGGGTAAAGTGGGACAATTTGGAAATTAGAGTACCAAACCACTTTTCAAACTGGGGTGCAAAGTGGGATTTGATGGATACTTTGGGGGGATAAATGTAATTTGGCCTGAATAGTATATGGAAGTTGTAATTAATACCTCAGCATCCAGCCCAAAAGCATTTCTCATGATGATATCCTTCAAATGTGCTCGCTCTAATGCCTCCCAAAGGTCAGCATCGTTGTGTTCATTGAAAGGATCCAGATTAAATCGCACAGTACCTGTGTATAGTAAGAATGAGTATAAAACTGACAGAACTAACTACTTGTCGTTGTTGTTTCTGTAGTGAGTACAAGCATAACAGGTTATATCCCCTCCGTTTTTCATAGAGAGAACCTCTTTGCTGCTTCAAATGGGTGCACTTAGCAATTAGGTTCTATTTGCTACTACCAAAGATAATAATGTCAACTCTGAGTTTTCAAACAAAGACTCTCCAAGATTGATATAGAGAGTGATTGTTACATGAACCATTTTAGTGGAAATACAAGATCTACTCTTTGAAGAGTAATGATTCAGGCACACACAAAAAAAAAATCTAAAAAACATGGTCATAAAATCTTACTGGGAAGTAGTTCGTTGGTTACTTAGTCTGCGGGCCCAGTTCTCAAGTGATTTAAACACCAATGAACAATTGCCACCCAAAAACATACTAGGAAAGCATGCGTCAATGCCCCTGGCATTGACAAGGTCCAGCTTCCTTGCAGGGATCTTTAGACACATAAAGATTCAAGGCCCACCCCCAACGTCAACCAATCCTAAGACTCCGGTATGGTGCCATATTAGCTGGCAAACTCTTAATCCATTATGATCCCATGGTCAGGGTAATAGACCTACTTCTTGAACCAAGAAATATGCTAAGCATACTTATTGTTGTCCTGATGCTATTAAAGTATGAAACTATAATAAGAAACATTACTTCCCAAACGTAAAAATGTATCTTTACGAGAAGATCATGAAAGTGGTGGGTCATCATCTCTGCAGACCACAGACTCAATCACAAGATTGAAAACTTTGTTGCTTCAACGAAGATATTAACTGGAAAAGTAACTGATCAACTGTTCAAAAATAGAAAAGTGAATGGTAGATCATCGAGCAACACAGAAGCAATAATAAAATCTTGCTTGAACAAAATGCCTACCTGAGAATAAAACTGGTGCTTGTGGTATAATACTGAGAACTTTACGCAGGTCTGTCAATCCGAAATTTGAAATGTCACAATTATCGATCAATATTCTTCCTTTTTCTAGCTCTACAATTCTAAACAAAGCATTCAGCATGCTAGATTTCCCTGCACCAGTCCTTCCAACTATGCCAACCTTCTCTGATGGGGCGATCATAAAGGACAGGCCACGCAAGACAGCAGGAAGTCCAGGTCTATAACGAAGGACAACATCTTCAAATTTGATCAATCCTGATGATGGCCATGCAGGTGGGGGCCGATTACTCTCGATGATAGTTGGAGCCTCAGCTGGCAAATTTATGTATGTGCTTACACGCTCAACAGCATTAAAACTGTTTTCAGCCCTACTTGCTTGTCTAAGTACATTACTCATTAGATTCGTAATATTCAGAGAATAACTGAGGAGAAGACCCATTGTAGATGCAAAAGCCACCTGGTTTTCGGCTCTTGCATTTTGCATGACAGCAAATGTAGCTGTCAGCCAGATCATTATCCCTCCTAATGTTTCCAGTCTTATAGTGAGCCAGCGGCTGGAACTGAAGTTAACAAGGGTGAATCTGATATTGTTGTCCATAGTTTTTCCATTAATGTTAGTCATCCTGTCATATGCTTTGTATGCACGAATGCTTGACAGACCATTTAACGCTTCACCAAATTGTGCATACACAGGAGATCGGGTAATGGAATCCAAACGCTTTACTTCACGAGATGTGCTCTGCCAAAAATCCAAGCTTTGTTAAGAGCATAATACATGGATTTAAATTAACAACAAATCCTATTTCTTGGTTAACCAAACTGTCGATCCGAATCTAATAAATCCATGCTTATAATAAGTATATCTTCTTATATTCTGTGAAATATGAACCAAAGAAATGTATGGATGGAGGAATAGAAATTTCCTGGATAAAACAGACAAACAAATATGAAAAAAATAATCAAGAAAGATTCAAATATGAACAACCTGATAGTAAAGGTAGGCTGCATAAAACAGAATCAGGAGTGGCATTATGGCCCAAAAGGATATGGTGCTCACGATGCCAATAAGAACAAAGGTCGAAAGTAGCTGCCAAACTTGGCCCAGAAACATATTTGCAAAATTCGCAACATTGCGATCTATTTCACCTAGATCTTTTGCGAACCGGTTGATCATTCGTCCAATTGGATTAGCGTGGAAAAATACCATTGGAGCTCTGAGTACTGAATGCAGCATAGTATCATGAAGCGTTTTAGCAGCAAAAAGGCTTGATGAAATCAACCAAAAGGAGTTTGCGAATGTCACAATCACCTGTATACAACATATGTATGGTAAACCTACACTATATGTAATCACTATGAAAAGTACAGGAAACTGCAATTTTCTCCTACTAAAACATAATGCCAATAAAATATTTAACCAACCTAAATACTGTGAAAGTTACTTATAAGTTTCTTGAAATTTTTACCCAGTTAAGAAATCATGATTTGGTATGACTATTTCCAAGGATGAACCACTTCTATTCAAGAACTCTGATCTGGCGATCTGGTTTATCGTATACTAGCAACATTACTAGAAAAATACGAGAATATTTAGGATGCTCAAACCTCAAAATTCTATGCACAACTGTTTATAGACCAAACTCCGTTTTTATCCATTGTACTTTCAAGCGTGTTTCACTTGTACCATTATACTTTTTTTCTTTCAAAAATACAACTGTAGTTTGGAAAATGTGTCATTCTGACCCCAAAATTGCGGATTAAGACACGAATTTGGGGTCAAAATAGTATAATTTCCAAACTACAATGGTTTTCTTGAAAAAAAAATATAATGGTAAAAATGAAACACCCTTGATAGTACAATGTATAAAAACGAAGTTTGACCTTTTAGATATAAGGAACTTATTGAAATTTCATTTCAAGAAGAGCACTTATATGTTGGTAAAATGATCACATTATCAAAAGCCAAGCATCAATATGCAACTACCCCTAGAATACCAGCAATAGCATTATGGCTAGCATTGCAAGTTATTTTGGGCTAGATGCTAATTTTCACATTTTTTAACAGATTATGAACAATTTCATACTAAACACATAAAAATATAGAAAAAAATAGCATAAGAAATTGGGAACCTAATATGTGTTGTATACCTGACCAAAGGACAAAATTGAATACACCAGAATGTAAAAACCAGGTTCATAGCTTTTAGAATTGCTTCTTTTTGTCCAAAAGCTTATCCATGTGCTACTTAAAACCCGAAGCACTTCAGTAGAAATGTAGCACATGAATAGGATCATGACAACCCACAAGCCTCCCATAGCATTTTTATACCTGTGAATAAGAGAAATCATGTGCTTAGAATAATATGAGTTCTGGCTAACTTATTAACGCAAGCACAATAAGAGAAAGTTGAATCTAATTGCCGGAGATGAATTTTACACAATACTACCTACTCCCTCCAGTCCACAAATCATCAAGTTCCAGTGCACACATACAAGGTAGCCCCGCTAATTTTCTCTTTAACTAACATAGGTTTAAGGCCTCTCTAGACTTCTCTCTCAACTCAAACAACAATGAAGATAAATAAGAATCAAAGTAGTGAATCTAGTGATGTTGAATACATGATGACTCAAATTCTGCACTTTATATTTCCAGTCTCACACTAAAATTCATTATGGCCTAAAAAAGATAAAATGGTTTTCATAATTCACGATATTAAAAAGATACTGAATGTAGAATTGTATCACAACAAATAATTAGCATCCATATGTATTGACGCGTGATTTAAGAATTGAAATTAAATCGGAGACATCATAGAATGATCAACAGATATAATACTACCTCGACAGAACTTTCCAACTCACAATGCCCGTCTCCCGTTCTTCCTGCTTGACAAGAATAGATTTACCATCCTTCCTTTTATTTGTGGTGTTCGGATCATTTAGATGCTCAGTTGGCAGCCCACTCGCACCAGGTTCTAAGGATCTACAGTCAGCATTCATTATGCTTTGACTTTCTGCCACACTTTGTTCCATTTTCCCTGCATTTTCCATTAGCTTTTGGAACAATGGGCCATCTTTAGAAAGCTGCTCAAAGGTGCCTTCTTCTTTCACCATACCTTCGGAGACAAGGATAATTCGGTCCACTTGAGGAAGAATATGTAGCTGGTTTGTGACGAGCACCCTGGTTTTTCCTCGCAATTCTTCCTTGATACATTTCTCGAAAACCTGGAGATTATTGGAGCTCACATTAGACAAGTCAGGTCAGCGGGAGCCTAAGGTGGTGTTTGATTTTTTTAAGTGTTAAGTGTTGAAATATGATTTCACGTCTAAATTTGGCTGAACTGGTAAGAGGTAGCGTCTGAAGTCTGATTTCTCTCAAGTTGTTTGAATATTCATCTGAACTCACATCTGAAATTGGGTTACGTCATTTAATAAATTGGGTTACATCATTTAATGGAGTAGAGAGATGGGATGAATGGTTGTTGATCTAGTGTTTGGGTTGGGTATTTTTGGAATTACGAGTTGAAGAGATGTGTATGAAAAAAAATCAATTAAGAGGCAAATATGTGATAGTTTTACATCTGAAAATTAAGTGGAAAATAAGAGGCATTCAGATCTGAATGGAGAAAAAAAACAATATGAATTGGGTTATGTCTGATGTACCCACCCATTCAGATCTGAATAAGAGCTGAAAATGAAAAACAAACGAGGCCTAAGGCACACCCAAGAATTAAGTTCTCTTTTTATAATACATTTGCAATGTTTTTCTGTAAACAATAGTAATTGGAAGGTGTGTTAGTGTATAGGGTGTGTTAGTGAGTAGCTACTATTGACAGGCACTTTTGACATGGGGCTCCCAAGAGGTCCTCTCCCTTTCTAAATAATACAAAGAAAGAGATTAATAATGCCAACGGTGATAGATCAAAGGGGGAAGATTGAGAATCTGAAGCACACAAACAGGTGACAATACAAATAAAAGTCAACATAGTAATGATTACCCCCAAACAGTATAATTGGAATATTAGATGATTAGCTTGGAAGAAAAAAATTGGACCAACAATAAAAAATCTATCTTCTGATTATATACTATAGGCAACCAGTCTCTACTCCACAAGTAGATAGGCTAGGCAGCTCGAGGGGTGAAATGACACAACTATCTTTTTTATTGTGTTTATTGAGATTTGAGGTGATTGGGGTATGAACAACAGTATGCACATGTCAAAAAGCCAGCATAAGCAAAATAAAATAATCAGAGAACAGAATGTTTAGAAAGCCCATATTTCTTTCCAATACTACACGAATCATGGATGAGACTGCATTTCCATCTTATTCTTAAGTTTCATATATTTTTACCATGTTTACACAAGTGCTAATTGACAAAATATTACCTGCTGACCAACATGAGAATCCAGAGCACTCAAAGGATCATCAAATATATAAACATCTGAGTTGGAGTAAACAGCTCTAGCCATGGAAACTCTTTGCTTTTGGCCACCACTAATATTCACCCCTCTTTCACCAATCTCGGTAAGATCATGCCCCTAAGAAATAGGAAAACACAAATAGTTCAGGCCAAAACGTTCATAAAGCAATGGATGTACTCCCTCCGTCCCAGCTCAATTGAGCCATGGGGTAATTTCACGGTTCTTAAGAAAAATGAATAAAGTGGGTAGAAATTAGAGGAGAGAGAATGTAAAAGTTAAATGTGTGGTAGGGAATAGGAGAGAGAATGTAAAAGTTAAAAATATTTAATAGGAGAGAGAATGAGTGGGAGGAATAGTAAGTTAATGATTGGTTTTTTTGTAAATATGTTAAAATTATAAGGGTATAATGAATGGTTTTTTTATAAATATATAAACATTATGAGGGT
This sequence comes from Adenophora triphylla var. japonica, assembly GCA_022495995.1. Classification (NCBI taxonomy): domain Eukaryota; kingdom Viridiplantae; phylum Streptophyta; class Magnoliopsida; order Asterales; family Campanulaceae; genus Adenophora; species Adenophora triphylla. The sequence continues at coordinate 442,160 of JAFEMH010001123.1, read as the reverse complement.
ATAAATGTCCGAAACACTGTTCACTTCTTTCCATTTATGGAATGGCTCAATTGAAGTGGGACGTCCCAAAAAGGAAAGTGGCTCAATTGAGGTGGGACGGAGTTAGTACTAAATAATAATGGGAAACAAACTTGAAAGGTAATAGGTTGAGGTACTTAACAGGAAGCATATCAAGGTCATGCCGCAAAGCAGTTACATCTATGGCTTTCCAATATCGTTCTGGTTCAAATGCAGATCCAAACAATACGTTTTCACGTAGCTGTTGGAGCAAAATGGGAAGACAGGAACAGTTAGACAATCAGAATTAGCATGAACTCAGCGGAAGTCGAATAAGTCGTCACAATATTAAGCGTAGCTAGAATATAAGCCACAGGTTTCAGTGCCCACCGTGGCATTGAAAATCCATGAAATTTGGGGAACATAAGCAGTTGTTCCTCTGATGATAACTCTTGCCTCTGCTGAAGGAGGAAGTTCTCCCAGCATTGCTGATATAAGGGATGTTTTTCCTTCTCCTGTACCACCTACAATCGCTACTAAGCTGCCAACTGGTATATCCAGATTTATATTTGCTAAGGTGGGCTTTTCTGCCTGTAAAAGATGTCGGATTAGAAAAGCTTTTACTATAAAAGCAAAGCATATAGAAACTCAATGAATTCAAACATAGCCAAGTAACAAACGTTTCACCACCTAGTCTAAATGTTTGACCGCGTTATAACAAGTAGACAGCCAATGCTTTATCCCAAAAAGCTATGATTGGATTCCTCTAATTCAGCTAAAGCAATATTTTCGTCGAGAAGACTTGTATATTATAAATATAAATGTGTGGGACCTTAAGTTCTTAAAGTATTCCTATCCTTGATAAGCATATTTCACTCGTTTCAGCGAATGGAGTATGTATGATTGACCTTTCACCAGCTAGCAAGGAAGATTTCAAACTTTTAAGTCAGTAACTAATTACAGTGTTCCATGCTCTCAACCAAGACACTCTTTAACCCAATGAAGGTCAGTCGTTACCACACTACATGTTGGCACTCTTTAGCATCTGTTTCTTTCATTTAGTGGATTGTGTAGTATCTACTAGGGGTTCATGCCTAGTGGTAGTTTTCGGGACATAAATTAGTGAAAGATTTTTTAAGTTTAAAAGAAATTTGTTACCAAAAGAATTGTGAGTACATATGTTTGCACCCTGTTTTATTTGTGATGAGGTGATGCCTTAATGAGGCACGTTTGTTTAACTCTACACGTGCAGACGGGTCACGCATGACGGGAGCTGTTAAACTTGATATATCTAGTCAGGTCCCTATATAACAGCTTAAGTTTTTAGATGAGTTGGCAACTTAGCATTAATATACAGTAAGATATTTTTGTATGCAGCGAAATGGTTTAACAAGATTCCGTGCAGACCCATTTTCAATATAGAAACAAGCTGTTGCTTAAACTACTAAAACTCAAATAAATGAAGTCATACAAAACATGAGCGTTGAACAAAATACACAGGCACTACACTCAAGTTAGAGAGGGGGGGGGGAAGAGAGGAGGGAAAGAGACCTTCCGGTCCCATGAAAAGCACCCATCCTTGATTGAGATGGCTGGCATCCCTGGCTCTAGAGGTGGATTGGGTAAGAGAATTCTCTCTTCACTCAGAAAGAGTTCCTCCAGCCGCTGTAATGATACATTTGCATTCACAACCTACAAACAAGCATCAATGTAAGAACAACAGACCCTTCGGCCATTTTTGAATAGTAAAACAAAGCGAGTATTAAAGAACAATCCCTCCGTTACAAAATAAAAGTCATGCTTGTCTTGGCACAAAGTTTTGGGCAAAGCAATTGACTCTATTTAAAGCAAGCAATTAGTAGACACAAATGCTTTAGTTGTGGGTCCCCCAAACAATTTGTGGCCACTAGTGATTCAAGCCTTCCAAAAAAGGAATTGGACACTGTTCTTGGAACATCCCAAAAACGAATACTCCCTCCGTCCCGCTACAAATTGCACACTTTCCTCATTGGGCGTCCCATTACAAATTGCACACTTCCTAAAATGGCAAAGAATCTTTACTATTCCCTCCACTCATTCTCTCTCCTACATTATTTTAATACTCACAACACCATTATAATTTACTATTCCCTCCACTTATTCTCTCTCCTATTTTACTTTTACACTCACAACATTTATATCATTATTTTTTCCTTAATCCCCGCGCAAACAGTAACTGTGCGATTTCAAGCGGGACGGAGGGAGTACATGATTATTTTGTAATGGCGGGAGTACTATTGTGGTGACTAACTTAGACAAATATCACTGCAACCTTTTCTTGCATTCATTATCGTTCTTCTTTTTTAGCAAAAATTACTCAGTATAAGACATCAATACTATGTGATTAAATTGAACAAATCTATTATCGATAATCATCCAAATGCTCTTATACTTTCTTCAAGATGATGTCATCAGGTTCTCAAACGACACTTTTTGGGATTCTAGATTGCTTGAGGAAGTACACAAGCAACTTGGTTCTGAGTATCACTGGGTAGACAAGCTGGCATTAAAAGTTTAGTTACATTCCTTGTGTTGCCATCGTGATTCAGGGTATCGATATCAAATTGTCACCACATCAACTCTTGATTTCAAAAAACTTCACTTAACAATTACTCATAGGCACAAGCATCAGCATACTTAACAGATGTCCAAGCTCTGCAACAGGTTATGTTTCTTCCATTAACACATCTGTGCAAAAATTATTCCAATTCTGTTCTTTCTTTGACTTATATCCGTTAACAGAAACTGAATTCCATGTAGCAACAAACCCATATTGGGGTAAAAAAATAAGAATAAAAAACACATGCAGCAACCTCTATAACTAGCTGCGAGAAAAACTTTCTGGAGGACATAAAAATTACACTGCAGCAACGAAGAGAGAACCTGAGTTATTAGATTTGGAAGCATGTTCAAAGGATTCCGCAGCACTGCAAATAGAGAAAGTGATGTAAAAGCCCTTGCAGGTGTCAAATCTCCCCCAAGCAGAGTGAATGTCCCAAAAGAAACCACTGTCACAAGAACAGGGATGCTGTTGAGGATGAAAGTGTTACACTGCATTGCAAGGGAAGAAATAGGGAATATCAGGATTTTTACAGGTGGCAAGCACCATGCTCACTTAGGAGATTGTAATACTACTAATAAGCATGCTTCTTGACCCAGCTAAGACTCTTTCCAACTAAAGTCTCTGCCAATGCTCCACAGTTTCCTTGAAGTCTAAAATAGGAATAGTTAATACTCCCTCCGTCCCAGCTCAGTGTAAACTTATTTCCCTTTTGGTCCGTCCCAGCTCAGTGTAAACTGCCATAAATGGAATGTCCTTTAATATTTTATATTCTCCCTACCCCACCCACTCATTAACTCCACTCATTCTCCACCACACAATTTATTCAACCAACCTACTATTTACTCCACTCATTCTCTCTCTTCATTTTCTACCACACATTTTCATTATCTTAATAATATTCCTTAATTGGTGTGCCATTTTTTTTGGTTTACAGTGGGCTGGGACGGAGGGAGTATTTGTATTGCTATCGTATTTTCTGATATGTTAATTCAAGATATGTCGAAATGCTTACAAATGTAAAATCTAAGCAAGATCAAGAGATTGTGATACATCAAATTCAGTTGAGTTGCAAGGCTGAGTAATTCTCCGACAGACTGAGTCCAACTTACCGCTGCAAGAAGTTGCGCTTTCCGAAACCATAAAAGCTCATCATCCCGGATGCCTTGAACTTTAGATTGGAAACTCTTCTCCCATGCATAACATCTGAAGATGATTAGCTATGAAAACCAGCTCAAAGGATAACATTGTAAAACTACAGGAACTAGCATTGTCAAATAGAAACTTACTTCACAGTGTCCATGGCGACCAAAATCTCATTCATTAATCCAACTCTCTTGTCAGTGCGTTGTAATCCTTCCTTGGTTAGTTTTCGCATTTTGCTAACAATCGTCGTCTAATTCAACCGGATAACATACAGCATGTTAAGAATGAGCCAGCATGGGGTAATTAATAATCTAATGTGAACCTAACACATAAATAATGCATTCCGCATTTATTCAAATAATTAGACATGAGCAATGTTAGACTTACAACCAAGATTTCAGATTTGTTTCCAGCTTGTAGTTGCAGAAACAAATACATTAAAATCTTGTAGATTACTCCCTCTGTTCCATCCAAAGAGTTCACGCTTAAAAATCTAATATTTAAGGTTATACCAGCATAACTGTGTTGGTAATAACTACGAAAAGTGTGTGAATGTATGGAGGATACTTGTATCAATAGAGGAGGTTAAAGTTGAAAGGAAATTTTGCAAAGTGGACACTTTAAGTATCACATCTCATAAAAAAAAAAGTAACACTTCTCATAATGGAATAGGGGTTCTTTGCATGTACGGAGGGCGTACTGAATTAATAATTCATCAAAACTATTCTAATTTCCAACTCAGGGACTCTTTTCTAATCAGCCGAAGTACATACACATATATATACTCCCTCCGTCCCAATATAGAAGTTACTAATTTCCTTTTTGGGCATCCCAATATAGAAGTTACTAACCCAAAATAGACAATGGGACCCACTTGTCATACTCACAACAAAAACTCCCTACCCCACTTTCTCTCTCCTACTTTACTTTTCATACTCGCAACACTTATTTTTTTCTTAATCTCCACACATTCACATTTGGTAACTTCTATAGTGGGACGGAGGTAGTATATGTTAATTTTTATTTTATTTATTTATTTATTTTTTTTTGGGGGGAGGGAGCTCGACATGTTTCATAATACCACATATGTGCTACGGTGGACAATCTCCTATATTTTATTACAGTTACCTACCAAACTCCACCTTCATTTTTCAACCCTGGAAAAACTCTCCACTTACAAACTCTTATGTATTCTTCTGATCTATATTTAAAAAGGTGAATTACTAAGTTACCAACAAAAGTGTACAGGGTGAAAAAAATTATTATTGGTCCCAAACATGCTAACCAAGCAAAACTAATGCTAGTTAAAAAGATAAGAGGAAGAGCTTCAAGTACCTGTATAGGGAACATAAAAACTAACATCAAGGAACCCAGAAGTGATGCAACACCTAGTTGCTGGTAAAGAAGCGACATGGCAACAGTAATACGAAATGGTGCTGACCATAAACCATGAAGTTGATTGCATATTTGCTGAAGAACGCAAGGATATATTAATTATAACTGAACAATACTTATAAATGTAGTAATTTATACAGGAAGTTTCTCAAAGTATGAGAACCACAGTTCCATGATATAAGTATACCTGAAGTGAATTAGCATCAGTTGTCATCATATTTGTTATCTTTCCAGATGGGAAATTCTTCCGGCCTTCATTGGTTAGCCTCAAAGTTTTGCGAAATATGGCAGCCACCTGTGCCAAATGAAATATTAAATGATCAATGTGGCAAGCCCAATACACTAATGTGCAAAAGAAACAGAAACAAAAAGAAATCCGATGAATGCAATTGATCAGGAATTAAACATTCTTCATCTTTGTGCTCAATCAATCCTCATAAACGCGAATTACCAAAGGTTCATCACAGTTATTTTGTATTCGCAACATAAATCTTCTTTTTAATTATCCTCTAGGCCGCGAGATTAATCACAGAAGAAGCAATCATATCATTCGTTCATATCTCCTTTACTGTAACTAGAGTAAATATGAATTGCATTGGTCATATCCCTTATCAGTAGAAGCATGCTTCCCAGTCTATCTTGTACATGTACTATATCAACATTTTAATTTAGCTATCAAGAATATTAAGAGTGTTTGGCTAACATGAATGGCTGGACATCCCCGAGCTTATCATAGAGTCAAATATTAGTTATGAGGTACATTGATTATGTTCCAAATTTCTAATATTAGTACGAAAATTGTTTTAGGCATAAATTGTTGAGGAAGGGGGAAATGCAACTTTAACCACTGCATTTTGCATTTTGTTTCCATTAACCCATGCCACTTTTTTCCTTCTACACGATCATTGCACTTTCAAACTAACCATTCTGTCTATTATTGGTCTAATGCATCACCAAAAAATCATTGTTTGGCCTCTCTCTTCTTTTTCTCATTTTTTTCCTGCTGGAGTGATTCTAAGTCATGAGAACAAGGTATAAGTCAACTAGCAACTTCAGTATGAAAAATGCAACATGTGCTTCTGATATGACCTTGCACTTACGTGCTTGTATTTTACGGATGCATGCTTATATCAAGTGTGAGGGACCTTTTGCGATGTATCTACTCCTACTTTGTCCAAAAAATTGTCATGTGGCTAAAACATGTTGGGTGGAAGAAAAAATAGAATGAGCCAAATCATCAAATTAATTAATAAATATACATGGATTGCTAATATTAAAAGTGGATTTGGAAGCGCAATAAATTTTTAGAAAGACAATAAATGTCAAGGTTAAATTGAAATGAAATGTGAAGTATAGTGGTAAAAACTGCATATTTATTTGGGTAATACTAAAGTTACAAAAAGTCACAAACTTTGGTTTACAAAATGATGTGTCATAATTGTGTTGGTGCTTTTGATCAGAGTGTGGCGGGTACACAATTGATGCAATCTTAAGAATGTGAATACGGATATACAAACCTACTTGAACTTGTAGGATAATCACAAATACAGCCAATGCTCAAAGAGACAAACACCAAATACAATCTGTGTGGATTTAAGGAAAAGAATTTACCAGAATTGATCGTAGCCTAAATCCAGTTCTTGCAACATTCTGAAAGTACTGAGCTTCACAAAGAACTCCAAGTGACTGGAGAGAGTAAAATCGTTTAGTCAATAAAAGGATCACAAAGTATGAGTGCGGCATGAATTCATATACAATTGCTAACTGTTGAGGGAATTTGTTTTAATTAAAATGAAGCTGAGTTGATGGACCATGTGTAGATTAGTTGAGGGGATTTGTTTTAATTTAAATGCTCCAAGCAGCAGCAAGAAAAGATCATCTCAGAACAAGATCAACACATCTGTCATGTCAGTTAGATATCAAGTCAATAACAGTGCAAAAAGATTAGCGAGTAAGCAACTGTGATTAAGACATACTCCCTACGTCCCGGAATGATTTCCAACTGTTTTTGTAGTTAATTTGATTGAACTTTGAGCAATAATTTTAGTTTCAATATATTAGTCCACCACCAAGTGCGTCCAGTTCATGCTAAGTGTCACAAAGAGCAATCTTTACACAATAAAGGAAGAAACGTCAACTGGTAAGCGAGTTACGAACATAGAGTGGAGAAAAGATCAACATTTCTCTCCCTTTGCAACTTGGTTAGTCTACACTTTCATGTTCACTCCATAAGTCTAATTGTTCACAGAGCATTACATCACTCTAACTCATCCAAGACCTTCTCGATTAGTACCCACAACACTCACGACTTTTGGGATAAATAGCACAAAAAGTATTAAGTACGTCCCAAGGCACGATCTTCTTCATGCCAACAATTGACAGCCTCACTCGTCAAAAAGGTATGTCACTTTTCACCCCTATTAACACATCCTGTGTCACCTGATTCACATTCAGACCATTTTGGAAAACCCATCACATAGAATGGCAACCTTAACCCGTATAATTTAAAGACAAGCCCAAAACCGTTCACCATTTTCCTTGCATGTCTAAGTCTAACTACCGTATACCCAGCATTGGCGTACCAGCAGTTTACCAGGCCTTTGCAGTTATAGGAGTCAGTGATTCGGACAAAGTCTAAATTGAGTGTCTGTGTGTGTGTGTGTTGAGAGAGCGAGAGAGATTTAATACACCACTAAAAAGTAATACATTATTTGCCAAAGAGTTGCTTTAGAACAAAAATTTTGAAGATTGTAAACAAGGATTTGGGCATACCACTCCAATGAAAATTGAGAAGGCATAGGCGTAACCAATCCAAGCAGGATCTCCTCGCTGTAGCGACTGTATAAATAGTACTATGTTAGTGACAAGCTTATAACTCCAAATAGCTATTTACTATAAATCCCATAAAAAATAGTTCAATGGAAAACTGACGAACAAGCAACGAATTTTCACTAGTATTACAGTAGACAAAAAGAAGAGAGAAATGGTTCAATATAGAAATGTAGACAAAGGTACAGGTAACAAGCCGCAGGGGACTTGGTTCAATTGCAAGTTACAAGCTCTGCTCACCAACATCATACCACATGTCTAACAAAATGACTGAGCGTAAAACTAAATAGGAGATGTTTAGATATATTGTTGCAGACTTCCTTGCCTTTTTCCAGAATGCCCTTCTATATTGAATTAAAATATATATATATATATATATATATACTCCCTCCGTCCCTAAATGTTTGTCCCATTTGACTTTTCAAACATTTTAATTTAGTGATTTTAAAGCTTTAATTTTGTCTATTTTTACGAACGCTTTGAAAATTATTGATAATATACACCGCCGTCATGTAATACTCCGTCCCTAAATGTTACAAGTTTTGAAAATTTAGTGATTTTGAAGCTTTAATTTTGGAAATGAGACTAACTTTTTGGGACAAAGGAAAATGGGAAATGGGACAAACATTTAGGGACGGAGGGAGTATAACAGAGGTGTGCTAGAATTAGTTATAACTTTTGAAATGGAGAAGAAAGTTGTCACTTAAAAAGAAAGTCGATTCATCATATCAATTGCTGGATAACCAAACTAGGCTGCATTTAGGATAAATAGGTACGCCTTGTGAAAATTCATATCAAGATGCATCTGAGTATTAACTATATCCTCCTCATCAAAAGTTGAGTTAGCCAAATGTAGATTTGAGTTGTACACACAGGCAACAAGGTAAATAGCTATATGCATGATCTACCAGCTATGCATTTTCAAGATGCCACAAACCTGTAATAGGTGGTTTAGTACAACCGGTCCCACAAACTGTGAAAGATCATTGCCAATCTACAAGTCCACAGTAAGAATCAGCAAGTTCAATATAATAGACAAATTACAATAAATAAATAAATAAAAATCATAACTATAGCATGTACTTTGAAATATGTTAATATAAAGTCTATATTGCACTCTGAGAACTAGATAAAAAAGGTGATTTTCCATAAAAGAACACATAAGATCTCCAGGTCCATTTTTTGTCCCATCTGCCAGACTAAATACTTGTTATAAGGTACTTTTTTCATTTAGAAAGTCAGTGAAAAAAATGTACTCCCTCCATCCACTTGAAGAGGTGTGGTTTGACGAAAAATGCAAATTTAAGGAAAGTGGTTGACAATTAATTAATTCTCTAAGTTGCCTCTCAAAACATTTGAATGCAAGCGAAGAGAGAACATTTGAACTCAAACTAGGAAGGAATCAAAGGTTGGTATAGCTAATTGATTGAGAAAGAATGGCCCAAAGAGGAAAGTGACTCTTCTAATAGGGCGGCCCAAAATGGATTACACACCTCTTCAAGTCTTAGGCCAATTCACGTTAGACCTGTAGGAACGTAGAGTTTGCACTTCAGAAAGAAAAGGATTCACAAATAAGATCTCATCGACACATGTTAGTAAACCTAGTTAGGAAATTATCTGCACTCATATCAATGAAAGGCAATGGAAACAGATGCACAGCTGTTGATTCAAAATGCAGATAACTTTCAATTCTAGTATTAATTATTAGCTTCCATAGAGGCACCTACAGGAAGACCCAAAAGAATTACTGCCAGTGGATAATAGTTAGCAATTCTATCAACGGCTGAAAATATTTAGCAATTTCTCGACTTAATTTTTTTCACATACGCAAATAAAGATCAATCCCTTTGAGTTGAGAAAATGATCTGGAACATGAACTTGGGCGGTTTTCACTTATGTAAATAGTTAAAGAGTAAAGTAATTACTTTAAAAAAGCCCCCATACCAAAACCTGCAGAAGACATTTAAGAGATGATGAGTTAAACAGCAACATAAAAGTGTAACGGTACAGTACACAATCATTTTTCCAGAAAGAATGAACTCTGTTCTAATGCCGATTAATATAAAACTAATGAATTTACCATCTAATTAATGTGGCAACTTATTACCTTCCTCCAACAGTACCATTTAAAGCACGCAAAAGCCATGGTTTTGATTTTTGAGATTCTTCAGCCCAACATTTCTGGAACCTGAAAAATTGACATAGATTTATCTTTAAGATAACCTTAGCATGATGATATTATAAAGGGAAAAACGTGATGTGGTAACGCAATTGCGAACTTTCTACTCAATGTCTCAGTTTGATCCCATGTGTCTAGCTTCCAAACATCCTTTTCTGTTATTGGTCTTTTATATCCTTGCTGCATGAGAGGAGTCACCCATCCAAAATAAATTTCTGTGTAAAGACAATGCACCAAATCAGATTTATTGACAAGATTAAGAAAGTGTATTACTTAGCTATGATTGTGTTTGAAGGCAATGGGAGAAATTTTGAGTTCCCAATTGATGAAGGATCACATCATGGATCACAGTTGTCCCTCAATCTTTCTTGCCTAGAGATGGATAAGTTAAAAGAATACAAGATGACCTACCATAGTGCCTAACTGCACTTTACTTATTATTACACCAATACAATCATTAATTCTAGGAGGAGATCTAGAATTTTGTGTGTTCAAAATACTTAAAGAGTAAACCCGTATAAATAGAGGACAACTAAAGCAATCACTTTTTGTGATTCGATATGTTCCAACTGAATATGATCGTTTAAACAGCAATCACCCATATCATTCTTAATTACTGTTGCTCCAGTTAGTTTTGGTATTTCCCTACCTCTAGCATTGTTGCTGATATTAATTCTACTAAGTGACGGACCCGCTTTAAGAATCGGCAAAGAGTTTCACATTACGAGTATCATGCAAACAGAATCTGACCTTTAGAAAGTACTTAGATCCCCCAATGAGTTGTCATCTTGTTTTTCTTGTTTTCTCTATAGCTAGTTGAAAGGTATTTTAAATTTATTTATTTTCCATTATAACGGTCAATTTTTGTACGATAGTCAATCGCCTAGGAGGCTTAGATGGCTACAGTTATAATAATTGTAAATAGTCGCCTTATGGAACAGAGTACTTTATCCCTTTAAAGTACTTGATGCTCTGTCAGAATTTATCATTGTTCGCATCAAGTACAATTAACATAGAAGTACAGGTACTCACTTGAAAATATTGTGGCATGTCTCTCAGGACAGATATATTCTCCTCCAAGAAGTGCTTCATACTTGGTGTCATCTATGGACTCGTTCCGTAGTGGCAGGTAACCAGGGTAAGGATCCAAATGAGGTATGTAAGCAAAAAGAAATATTCCAAACAATGCCTGCATCACAACATCCATTATGTGCCAATATGAGACAGGTATGCTATGGAGTATGGTGAACTTGAAAGACCATCTTTAAGAATATTCACTCTTGATGAAGTTTTTCTTATTTTCTGTGTTTTATTTACATTTCCCGGAAATTAAGTAGCTGGTTTCTAATATACAAAGAAAATATGACAAAGCTGCCCACGTCCAGTACCATAACAAGAATTATTTGAATATTGAGTACTGAGTATGGGCTTAGCCATTTGCATATCACTGTTGCAAACCAAAGCAAAGTTATTTTGACTTCCTACTTTTTTCTTATAAATTTTAGTAAGGTGTAAAGCGTAGAACTAATTTGGCTTTGATTTCATCACTGTAGCCCGTCTAATCTAGGGCCAGGTGTCTAGGACCATGGGGGTTAGACTCACAGGCTAGCTTAAATCTGTAGGCCAAGTAATAAATGGGATGTGCTTATCGCACAAAGTATGATTCCCAATGATTCAACTACAGATACCTATAATTAAGAAATAAACACACTGAACGTATTAGATTAGGAGGGTTTCACAACCAACCTGACAAATAAGTGAGCTGACGTACACATACAGAGCAGATCTGCACACGAAGATATAAACATGAGTATGGCCTGCACAGAAGCACTTGCTACAAATATCCTTCACCATCATTTCATACTAGTTTACAGCTTCTAGTTGCATAATTAGGTCAAGAGAGTCCAATTAAATGTATCACGATAGTTGTCAACAGTAAGCATTATGTTAAGTATCTCGCTCCATTCTTTCAATATACTTGTGCTGATGGGAACAGTAAGATCCAGATAAAGGGATGATACAGAAAGCTCATAGAGACATGGGACAATCGAGTGATCGACTATTGGACTTATGTCGCTATATCAACTACAAGGTGACAGCGACCATACCCGAATCTACTCTTATGAAACTTAGTAAGATACCCAAGCTGCTAAGTTTCATCTGTAATTCCCAACACAGACGTAGCACATTGAAGTTGATTGACATTTGAGATCATACAAAATCTTCTATGTTACACTCATGTTCAGTTCTGAGATCAGCTAGCCCTCTTATTAAGAAAACACGAGGCATTAGCATGATAAGGCATAGTCTCATTCATAGAAGCATTGAATGGCAGTGGCACGCGGATCAATCATACTTTTGACAAACTAGGCATGCTTAAAATCTATCCACCTTCTCAAGGATAAGTACTTTAAGTGCATACTTTTTAGTAGTGCAAGGTTTGTAGTCATTAATGCATGCTTAGAACGGCTATGAGTAACTTTTGCCTAACCAAGTTAAGGATAGGATTGCTCAGATTTCATATTTCCTACTCTTTTCCTGTTTTAAGTTGTATCACAGAAATGAGAACAATTATGTTAGTTCTCCAAAGTGGAAAATGATGGCATTTATTTCAAATAAGTCATTAGATCAAGAAAGCAAAACTGACCTTGGATAATAATCCTTCACTGAAAATATGAAATTGAGCATAGCAGCATCCCCGACCAATGCATAAACCACGCCAAATCGGACATACCACCGAAGCTCCCTAATGTAGATTTTGGTTTCCACGCCAATCATAGTTATCAATGAGCACCAAGCAAGAGCCTCAATGATTAATGAAACCATCTGTGAGAAGGTGTGCATTGTGCACATGTAAAAAGAGGGTGTAAGGAAAGATAATGAACAAGTAAATTAAGATTGGTAATGATTGACCAGAAAATAATGGAGCTGAGCGGCAATGTCTATTCTAGTTGCAGCTCTTGCCTGTGCAGAGAATTAAATAGCTGTGTTGGTGACAGGAGGAAGGCCAAAAGCCCATAGTTTACGTGTGCACGAAACTCTTACCATAATCAAAAATCTATACATAGTTAATGAATTGCTTAATGTCACCAATGCACCCTTTAATTCAAGACTGCCTTAAGGATATAATCTAGCTATGCACACAAATTTGTTAAACTCTCAGAACGGGCATGTGGCCACTTCAAATGTCAAGCTTTCCTACAGTTTAATCGATTCATGAAAATGAAAAAAGTTCACCGATTTAGCATTAATTATTAATTATTTCATTAATTATCAGTGCAATATGATTAGGCTTCTCTCACAACCCCATAATCATAAACATGCCAAGCCTAAATTTGTAACACAATTGCTTGGACACCATGTAGCATTTTAAGAATGAAAAACGTTTAAAGATCCATCTAAGATACAGAACACACATCATCCTCCCTCCATCCCAAATGAGTGTCTTTTTAGGTCTTTGCACTGATTAATGAAGTTGACTTTAAGGCCATTTAAATAGGAATGCCTCCAGTGTACACACAATAGCATTGCAAGAGCATATAGGAGCATGAGCAATAGCAAATGTGAATTTAGTAACTTCATGGAAAAATGGACCCTCATTTGAGGACAAAATATTTTCAAAAAGGGACACACATAATGGAATGAAAGGGGTAATTCCAAAGAGAAATTCAGTTTATGCACCGCTATGTATCAACAAAGTTGCCTAGAGAGCTGCAAAATAGCTCGACAAATTCTACCACTGTTCTTGGTATCCTCGTTAGTTGTTACACATCAAGAGATTATGTCATACATGAGTGAGAAGGGCATCCTAATGAGTGGTTTGGCAACTAGTTCATTAAGAAATAGCCCTATTTAAAGCCCAAATGGGCAACAACCATGAAGACCATCCTCACTCATGTGCTCGGTTTTGTAGTTCATTAAAATGCCTGAAATAAAAGAAACGTTGAGACAAGTTCCCATGAATTGACACAAGTAAGCAAATTATTGTGGCTTGGTTTAATAATGACCCACAACATATGAATGATGATTACTGACAGCGTCAAAGCTGATTGATTATCATAGAAGCTGCTGAAAAGACTTAAATAGACCAAAACAATGTCCATACACGTGTACAAATGTACTGCTTTAAACCAGCAACCATCTTAGGGAAGAAAGAGAGTCAGTATTGAACTATTTCAAACAGTAACATCATTGTGGTAAAAATGTAACTATCAAGTCCAAATTACAAAGGCTTTCATGTTTTGCCCTAGATTAGCATCAAAGTTGTTTAATTTTGACAAAGATTACATGCATATAAATTAAGAAGAGCTAAATACCTCAAATGGTGCGAGTGTAGTCTGTGCATCAAAGTCAAAGATTGAAATACCCGAAACCAATCTGAAAAGTGGCTCAGCAACACAGTAACCAGCTAACAAACCCAAAAAGTAATTGTAGTAGTTTGATTTTAAGCGAAACCTCTTGACATTGTGGTCCTTCAGAGTAAGCCACACTCGGTATAAGCTCAAACCGAGAAGAACCAAATTCGATATACAAACCACCACAGTGTCAATGCCACAAGGTGTGTAAGCTCCAAAAGCACTATCTGTTACCTGTGACCAAATCCCATTTGCCACCGGCCGACAGTACCAAACCAATGGCTCAAAACCCATCTTATTCCCAATGTAGCCGGTTGACAGCGATTTGGGTACTTGAAAAACCACTCCAGATTTCCCCTGCATGAAACCGAGTTCACTTTATGCATCAGGAACTACTGATATATGTTTTTTATTATTATTATTATTGTTGGTTTGTATAGGGTGGTTCGTTTGGATAGTTTGCACGCACAACAACTTAATACAACTCCATGGGTGCACCCCCACATCAGCCTATGCATTTTGGAACTGCCTTCCCGGAGAATAAAGTAGAAAGCGAACTCTATTACCACCCAATGAAACCCTTGTGGAAACTGTTACTTTATTCTCTTAACTGAACTGTGACTACAATTTTAACTGATAAAAACTCCATTTCTTTCTAAAAAGGAAGAAAAAACGCTACTCTGAAAATCCAAATAAGGAACAAATAAATGAGGAATCCAATAAACATTTTAACTTGTTTCTTTCCATTTCCATAAAATTGGACAAAAACCCATAACAGGGAGCTCACTCACTAAAACAATGACACAAAAAATGGGGAAGCAAACAAAGGGTAGACCCAGAATTTTCTCAAGAAACAACAATTGGGGATACCTCTTTTTGATTGCTGGGTTATTCTTGTTAACTTGAGGACGTGAAAGCTTGCATGGAAACAACAAAAGTACCTACAATACAGTACAATTTTAAGCAAAATGATTGGTTCTTTGTAGATACACACAAAAAAAAGAGAATCTAAATAATCATACGGAAGTCATAGTAATGCAATCGTCACGGCTTACGATAGAGAGAATGGATTACAATAATATGAAGACAGGTGTAAGGCAAGGAATTAAAAGAGGGGTTACTTTATGGCTCCATTTTTGGCTGCTTCTGCAGAAGGACAACTTCATCTCGTGATTCAAATATTTGGAAGACACAGCGGATGGAGAAAAGGGTATCTATCCGCCTTGTGTAGGTAGAAATTGTATTCAAAAATCAATTGAAGACCTCAAATCCATAACAAAGACAAAAATAAGTGAATTGTTATTTACCCGCAACATTAATGAATACCCGCAATATTAAATCTATCCAACATTCAACCTTAGTCACACCACCCTTCTCCCTATTTTACCCCTTTCTTCTTAAGCCCACCCTCCACCGCCAGCCTTCATCATGTCCATCTCCATCATGCTCTTTCGAACAATGTCGAATTTAGGAAACCTAGGGGAGGGGACGGGACGGGAGGGGTGCTCTGGAGAGTGAAAAATAAAATTGAACCAACCAACTCAACTCATATATCATTTATTCTTTATTTTTTATTACATATATTATTAACCTCATTTTTTTTTATTTTTTGTCTTGTAATAAATTTATAAAATATTTTATATTACTAAATTTATATACTCTCTCCGTCTCAACAATTGCTTCCCATTTTTTGCCAAGCACGCAAATTAAGAAAATAGGGGGGAAGAAAAAATGTTGTGAGTGTAATTTGAAAATAGGAGAGAGAATGAGTGGAGAGAATAGTAAATTATAATGGTGTTGTGAGTATTAAAATAATGTAGGAGAGAGAATGAGTGGGGGGAATAGTAAAGATTCCTTTGCCAAAAAAAGAAAGTGAAAGCTATTAACGGGACACCCAAAATGGCAAAATGGGAAGCTACTATTGGGACGGAGGGAGTAATTATTATACAAAAATACGATATACATAAAAAAATATAAAAATGAAGTTAAATTTGAAATTCAAATTCACTTTTTATAGAGGATAAAAAATAAAAAATTTGATATTTTTATTTTTTATTTTAATATAATTAAAAATAATTTAAATTAAAAATGAAAAAATATATTTTAAAAAATCCATCAACCAATGGTTGGTGGACATGTGTCCCAAAATTGGATCACAATCTAGATTGTTTCTCCAATCTAGATCACCAATCTTCACCAATCTTCATTTCTTTTTTCTTTTTTTTTCTATGATCTTAGCAGTGGGTCACGGATAAAGAAGGTCTTAGGTCCGTTGGGAAGGGCTTGGGGATTGCTATATCAGGTTGTTCAAAAAATTTGTAAAATCGGACTTTACAGTTAAAATCGGATTAAATTAGTAAAAATCAGACCATACTAATAGTATTGGTCTGATCATGTTTCCTAATTTTTATAGAATCGAGACCATACTAATAGTATTGGTCTGGTCATGTTTCCTAATTTTTATAGAATCGATTATTTGGTCTGGTCGTGGTTTCGAAAAAATTATACACGATCAAGAATCGAAACTGGACCGATTATATATATATATATATATATATATATATATATATATATATATATATATATATACTCCATCCGTCTCATACCTACGTGCACACTTTCCATTTTGGCGTCCCAAACCTACGTGCACATTTCCTAAAATGGAAAGGAATCTTTACTATTCCCTCCACTCATTCTCTCTCCTACATTATTTTAATACTCACAACACCATTATAATTTACTATTCCCTCCACTCATTCTCTCTCCTATTTTTTTTCACACTCACAACACTTTCAATATAATACTCTCTCCTTAATTTACGTGAAAAGTCAAATTAGGCACCAAGGTCCGGGACGGAGGGAGTATATATATATATATATATTTATAATTTGAAATCCTTAAAACTTCCTTTTAAAAAAAAATCTTAATTAATTTTCTTACCTAGTTAGATTCGCTTCACTACAGCAAACTCTATCTCAATATTTTTTTCATTGTACCGTTTCACTCCGTCCTCTCTCTCAAGTTTTCAACGCTCTTCTTCTCTACTCTTCTCTTCTCTCTACTAGAAATCAATTTGATTATTCAAGGCTATATGGCGCCCTGAGTTCGACGCACCAGCCCCACCACAGTACCACCATCTATCTCTCATCGACGACGCAACTGCAGCGGAAGAGAATCTACGCCTCTCTCAGTTTTTTGCGTTCAAAATTGCAAAATATTCGACCTCTGCTTTTTGTTGTTCCTACATTGATTTATATTTCTTTTTTTGTTTGTTTGTTTGTTTTGTGTTATGCAGTAAACAATTGTGTTGCAAAGTTGGAACTTGAAGGTGGCATAGTCGATTTGATGGTGTAATCTGTAGCTTTTAGTTTAAATTTTTTTCTATATTATAGGTAAGTTTGAAGATAAACAATTAATGTTTAATGGTATATATTTTGTGGTTTTATTATTTTATATTTGTGACAATTTTTTTTTTTGTTTATTTAACTAGTGATAATATTCAATTGAATATTTGTTATCATAAAAAATTATAGTATATTGTAATTTATACAACAGACGGAACCGGATCATTAGAACCAGATCAATGGGACCGGCCCTATAATGTAATGGTCTGGTCCTGATCCTAAATTTTTACGGAACCGAAGTATTGGTCTGGTCCTAATTTTTTAAAATTTTAACAAAAATCGGATCAATTCGCACTGTGAAAACTCCTAATTACCTCAAGGCTAATTGACCCAAGGTTGGTCATATGAAAAACAATTTTTTTTATTAATAGAAAGAAATGGATTTCTTGTAAAATGTCGGTACTAATATTTATGTATTAATAATACCACCTCCTTGCATTAGATAAATAATAAGGGGATAAGGTATATCCTTCTAATCTATATATTATATTAAAAGACAAATATTTAGAGCCCTCACATTAAGTCATGTCACTATTATGATATGGATTATGTAATTCTCCCATTGATCAATTGTTTTTTCATTTAAAAAAAAGGTTATTGTTTATAAGATAAATATTTATACAGTAAATTGTCCCGATTTAAGCTCAATCAACATTTGAATTTTGAAATCAAATTTTGAATTTTTCAGAAAATGGGAAAGCAATTAGTAAATAAGGAAATGTAACTCTTAAAAACTGGATCTATTAATATTTTATTCAAATGCACATTTTTTGTTTTTAAAATTTTTATTTATAATTCATTTTGAGACAGAAGAAGTAGTACTATAATTATGATCCATATACATACAAATTTATTTTATAAATTGAAATCTTTGGTATATAAATTAGAATCTATCTATATAATATATTAAAAGGCAAACATTTAGAGCCCTCACATTAAGCCATGTCACTATTATGACATAGCATTATGTAATTATCTCATTGGTCAATTGATTTTTCTTTTAATAAAAGGTTAATGTTTATAAGGTAAATATTTATACAGTAAATTATCCTAATTTAAGCTCAATCAATATTTGAATTTCGAAATCAAATTTTTAATTTTCAGAAAATGGGAAAGCAATTAGTAAATAAGGAAATGTAACTCTTCAAAACTGGATCAATTAAAATTTTTTTCAAATGCACATTGTTTGTTTTTTAAAATTTTATTTATAATTCATTTTTGAGACAGAAGAAGTAGTACTATAATTATGATCCATATACATACAAATTTATTTTATAAATTGAAATCTTTAGTATATAAATTAGAAGTCTATATAATATATTAAAAGACAAACATTTAGAGCCCTCACATTAAGCCATGTCACTATTATGACATGGCATTATGTAATTTTTTCATTGGTCAATTGATTTTTCATTTAATAAAAGGTTAATGTTTATAAGGTAAATATTTATACAGTAAATTATCCCGATTTAAGATCAATCAACATTTGAATTTTGAAATCAAATTTTGAATTTTCAGAAAACGGGAAAGCAATTAGTAAATAAGGAAATGTAACTCGTAAAAACTGGATCTATTAATATTTTATACAAATGCACATTTTTTATTTTTAAAAGTTTTATTTATAATTCATTTTGAGACAGGGGAAGTAGTACTATAATTATGATTCATATACATACAAATTTATTTTATAAATTGAAATCTTTGGTATATAATTAAAAGACAAACATTTAGAGCCCTCACATTAAGCCATGCCACTATTATGACATGACATTATGTAATTCTCCCATTGGTCAATTGATTTTTCATTTAATAAAAAGTTAATGTTTATAAGGTAAATATTTATACAATAAATTATCTCGATTTAAGCTCAATCAACATTTGAATTTTGAAATCAAATTTTGAATTTTCAGAAAACATGAAAGCAATTAGTAAATAAGAAAATGTAACTCTTAAAAACTGGATCTATTAATATTTTGTTCAAATGCATATTTTTTATTTTTAAAAATTTTGTTTATAATTCATTTTGAGACAGAAGAAAGTAGTACTATAATTATGATTCATATACATACAAATTTATTTTATAAATTGAAATCTTTGGTATATAAATTAGAATCTATCTATATAATATATTAAAAGACAAAAATTTAGAGCCCTCACATTAAGCCATGTCACTATTATGACATTGCATTATGTAATTCTCCCATTGGTCAATTGATATTTCATTTAAGAAAAGGTTAATGTTTATAAGGTAAATATTTATACAGTAAATTATCCCAAATTAAGCTCAATCAACATTTGAATTTTGAAATCAAATTTTGAATTTTCAGAAAACGGGAAAGCAATTAGTAAACAAGAAAATGTAACTCTTCAAAACTGGATCTATTAATATTTTATTCAAATTCACATTTTTTATTTAAAAAAAAATTATTTATAATTCATTTTGAGATAGAAGAATTATACAATAATTATGATCCATATACATACAAATTTATTTTATAAATTGAAATATTTGGTATATAAATTAGAATCTATCTATATAATATATTAAAAGACAAACATTTAGAGCTCTCACATTAAGCCATGTTACTATTATGACATGAAATTATGTTATTCTCCCATTGGTCAATTGATTTTTCATTTAATAAAATGTTAATGTTTATAAGGAAAATATTTATAAATTAAATTATCCTGATTTAAGCTCAATCAACACTTGAATTTTGAAATTAAATTTTGAATTTTTCAGAAAATGGGAAAGCAGTTAGTAAATAAGGAAATGTATCTCTTCAAAACTGGATCTATCAATATTTTATTCAAATGCACATTTTTTGTTTTTAAAAATTTTATTTATAATTCATTTTGAGACAGAAGAAGTAATACTATAATTATGATCCATATACATACAAATTTATTTTATAAATTGAAATCATTGGTACATAAATTAGAATTTATCTATATAATATATTAAAAGAAAAACATTTAGAGCCCTCACATTAAGCCATGTCACAATTATGACATGGCATTATGTAATTATCACATTGGTCAATTGATTTTTCATTTAATAAAAGGTTAATGTTTATAAGTTAAATATTTATACAGTAAATTATCCCAATTTAAGCTCAATAAAAATTTGAATTTTGAAATCAAAATTTGAATTTTCAGAAAAAGGAAAAGTAATTAGTAAATAAGGAAATGTAACTCTTCAAAACTGGATCTATTAATATTTTATTCAAATGTACATTTTTTGTTTTTAAAAATTATATTTATAATTCATTTTGAGACAGAAGAAGTAGCACTATAATTATGATTCATATACATGCAAATTTATTTTATAAATTGAAATCTTTGGTATATAAATTAGAATCTATCTATATAATAAATTAAAAGACAAGCATTTTGAGCCCTCACATTAATTCATGTCACTATTATGACATGTCATTATGTAATTCTCTCATTGGTTAATTGATTTTTCATTTAATAAAAGGTCAATGTTTATAAAGTAAATATTTATACAGTAAATTATCCCGATATAAGCTCAATCAACATTTGAATTTTGAAATCAATTTTTGAATTTTCAAAAAACGGGAAAGCAATTAGTAAATAAGGAAATGTAACTTTTCAAAACTGGATATATTAGAATTTTATTCAAATGCTCATTTTTTGTTTTTAAAATTTTTATTTATAATTCATTTTGAGACAGAAGAAGTAGTACTATAATTATGATCCATATACATACAAATTTATTTTATAAATTGAATTCTTTAGTATATAAATTAGAATCTATCTATATAATATCTTAAAAGACAAACATTTAGAGCCTCACATGAAGCCATGTCACTATTATGATATGGCATTATGTAATTATCCCATTGATCAATTAATTTTTCATTTAATAAAAGGTTAATGTTTATAAGGTAAATATTTATACAGTAAATTATCCTAATTTAAGCTCAATCAACATTTGAATTTTGAAATTAAATTTTAAATTTTCAAAAAATGGGAAAGCAATTAGTAAATAAGGAAATGTAACTCTTTAAAACTGAATCTATTAATATTTTATTCAAATGCACATTGTTTGTTTTTAAAATTTTTATTTATAATTCATTTTGAGAAAGAAGAAGTATTACTATAATTATGATCCATATACATACAAATTTATTTTATAAATTAAAATCTTTGGCATATAAATTAGAATCTATCTATATAATATATTAAAAGACAAACATTTATGGCCCTCACATTAAGCCATGTCACTATTATGACATGACATTATGTAATTCTCCCATTGGTCAATTGATTTTTCATTTAACAAAAGATTAATGTTTATAGTGAAAATCTCTTGTAAAACGTGTTCTACGCTCGTCTGAGCGTATAAGGTGTTTTTAAATAGGCGCGGTGGCATTTTTGTAAATAAATAGAACTTCTCAAAATGTGCGATGGCATTTTTGTAAATAATTGAAATTTATAAGAGGCAGTTTTCTACACAACAACAGGCACATTTTAACACTACAACATGCATATATTTTTGACACTTTAGAAGGCAGTTTTCAATACTACAACAGACACATTTTAACATTACAACAGACATGTGTTTTCATCTCACCTGACACTTTTGTAATAAATAATCAAAACTCACCTGGCACTTTTTGATATTGCAGAAAACACTTCTGAATACTACAAGAGGCATATTTTAACACTACAATAGGCATGTGTTTTTTAATTCACTTGACACTTTTCAATATTACAACAGTCATTTTCAATACTACAAGAGGCACTTTTCAATACTACAACAGGTACATTTTAACACTACAACAGGCACTATTTTTCAACGATATCACCGCATTATTTAACATTACAATCGATTTAAATGTGTTTATTAGTGTCATAATAGAACAGACACTTTGTTTATATTGCAACAGGCACTTTATTGTACTAGAAAAGGCACTTTCGCAAAACAGGTTCTAGGATAGCTTATCCTAGAACTAGTTTCACACAAGAACAACTCATGTTTATAAGGTAAATATTTATACAGTAAATTATCTCGATTTAAGCTCAATCAACATTTGAATTTTGAAATCAAATTTTGAATTTTTTAGAAAACGGGAAAGCAATTAGTAAATAAGGAAATGTAACTCTTCAAAACTGGATCTATTAATATTTTATTCAAATACACATTGTTTGTTTTTAAATTTTTTATTTATAATTCATTTTGAGACAGAAGAAGTAGTACTATAATTATGATCCATATACATACAAATTTATTTTATAAATTGAAATTTTTGGTTTATAAATTAGAATCTATCTATATAATATATTAAAAGACAAACATTTAGAGCCCTAACATTAAGCCATGTCACTATTATGACATGGCATTATGTTATTCTCCCATTGATCAATTGATTTTTCATTTAATAAAAGGTTAATGTTTATAAGAAAAATATTTATACAGTAAATTATCCCGATTTAAGCTCAATCAACATTTGAATTTTGAAATCAAATTTTGATTTTTTCAGAAAACGGGAAAGAAATTAGTAAATAAGAAAATGTAACTCTTCAAAACTGGATCTATTAATATTTTATTCAAATGCACATTTTTTTGTTTTTAAAATTTTTATTTATAATTCATTTTGAGACAAAAGAAGTAGTACTATAATTATGATCTATATACATACAAATTTATTTTATAAATTGAAATCTTTGATATATAAATTAGAATTTATCTATATAATCTACTATATATAATAGTAAAAGTTTTTCAAGCTCCAAAAAAAATTCAAGTTGCACAATATCATTGGCCAATCTTTCCATCATCCATCAATAACAATCATTCATTTGAAATTGAATTAGCAACTTTTAAAGATTTTTTTTAATCCAATTTATTTGACCTCAATTATTTTATAATAAATTAATTGTTTAAAAAAAAATTACACCAAAATTCATAATTTTTTTCTCTTTAAATAGAGACTTCTTTCATTTGATTTGAACATAGAAAAAAAACCTTCTCTTTTAAATATAACTTTCTTAATTATCCTTTGTTAATTTTCCTTTTTTATTTTTCAATATCTTTTAAGTGAAAATTAATTAAGTGTGAAGTATTTATTTTTAATTATAAATAATAATAATAACAATAATAATAATAATAATAATAATAATAATAATAATAATAATAATAATAATTTTACTAATTATAAAAATAGAGAATCTACTATATATAATAGCAAAAGTTTTTCAAGCTCCAAGAAAACTCCAAGTGGCACAATATCATTGGCCAATTTATCCATCATCCACCAATCACAATCATCCATTTGAAATTCAATTAGTAACATTTAAAGTTTTTTTTTAAATCTGATTTATTTGACCTCAATTATTTTATAATAAATTATTTTTTTTAAAAAAAAATTTACACCAAAATTCATAATTTTTTTTCTTTAAATAGAGACTTTTTTCATTTGATTTGGACAGAGAAAAAAATCCACTTTTTTAAATATTAATTTATTAATTATCCTTTGTTAATTTTCCTTTTTTATTTTTCAATATCTTTTTAGTGAAAATTAATTAAGTGTGAAGTATTTATTTTTAATAATAATAGATAATAATAATAATAATAATAATAATAATAATAATAATAATAATAATAATAATAATAATAATAATAATAATAATAATAATAATAATAATAATAATAATAATAATAATAATAATAATAATAATTTCAATTGAGTATGTTATGTCGCTCTTTTCTGGAAAAGAAGTGGAATACATGAGTTCTGACACCATATGCAAAGACGAGAAATTTAACTAATCAGCCGAAGATATATTTTCAATTGAATTCCTAAACACCGTCAAGTTCTTTGGAATACCTAATCACATACTGAAGCTAAAGATTGGATGTATCATCATGTTGTTACGAAATATAGATCAAACTTCAGAATTGTGTAACGGTACAAGATTGATCGTTACAAATCTAGGTACGCAAATCAATTTTGTTAGTATATAATTATACATTTATACAATTAATTATTTGATTATTTGACATAAAACATACTGTTATTTTAATATATATATATAGGTAAGCACGTTGTCGAGGCGGTAATATTGTCCGGAAAGAATGTTGGTAAGAAGGTGTTGATACCGAGGATGATTATGTCACCTTCTGATACAACAAAATTCCCGGTTAGATTTCAACGGAGAAAATTCCCACTGACCGTTTCTTTTGCAATGACCAAAAATAAAAGTCAGGGTCAGTCGCTCGCTCATGTTGGCCTTTTTCTTCCAAGATCAGTATTTAGTCATGGACAATTATATGTTGCTTTTTCTAGTGTAATTATAAGGAAATGACTTAAAGTGTTTATATGTAATAGTCATGAACAGTCAGATGACACAACTACAAATGTTGTGTACAAAAAATGTTTTGACAAGTTGTAATATATTACATAAAATTATCTCATTAATTTTTTGAATTGTATTTATATTTAACTTTTACCTCAGTGTTTTATGATAAATTAATTTTTTTAAAAAAACATTTACACCAAAATTCATAATTTTTTTTCTCTTTAAATAGGGAATTCTTTCACTTGATTTGGACAGAGAAAAATAAACCCTCTTTTTTAAATATAAATTTCTTAATTATCCTTTGTTAATTATCCTTTTTTTATTTTTCAATATCTTTTTAGTGAAAATTAATTAAGTGTGAAGTATTTATTTTTAATTATATAGGATAATAATAATAATAATAATAATAATAATAATAATAATAATAATAATAATAATAATAATAATAATAATAATATTTTCAACTGAGTATGTTATGTCGCTCATTCTTGAAAAAGAAGTGGAACATGAGTTCTGACGCCATATGCAAAGACGAGAAATTTAACCAATCAGCCGAAGATATATTTTCAACTGAATTCCTAAACACCGTCAAGTGCTCTGGAATACCTAATCACATACTGAAGCTAAAGATTGGATGTATCATCATGTTGTTACGAAATATAGATCAAGCTTCAGAATTGTGTAACGGTACAAGATTGATCGTTACAAATCTAGGTACGCAAATCAATTTTGTTAGTATATAATTATACATTTATACAATTAATTATTTGATTATTTGACATAAAACACACTGTTATTTTAATATATATATATATATAGGTAAGCACGTTGTCGAGGCGGTAATGTTGTCCGAAAAGAATGCTGGTAAGAAGATGTTGATACCGAGGATGATTATGTCACCTTCGGATACAACAAAATTCCCGGTTAGATTTCAACGGAGACAATTCCCACTGACCATTTCTTTTGCAATGACGATAAATAAAAGTCAGGTCAGTCGCTCGCTCATGTTTACCTTTTTCTTCCAAGACTAGTATTTAGTCATGAACAATTATATGTTGCTTTTTCTAGAGTAATTATAAGGAAAGGACTTAAAGGGTTTATATGTAATAGTCATGAACAGTCTGAAGACACGACTACAAATGTTGTGTACAAAAAAGTTTTTGACAAGTTATAATATATTACATAAAATTATCTCATTAATTTTTTGAATTGTATTTACATTTAACTTTTGCCTCAGTGTTTTATAATAAATTAATTTTTTTAAAAAAAAATTTAGACCAAAATTCATAATTTTTTTTCTCTTTAAATAGAGACTTCTTTCATTTAATTTGGACAGAGAAAAAAAAACCCTCTTTTTTAAACATAAATTTCTTAATCCTTTGTTAATTTTTCTTTTTTATTTTTCAATACCTTTTTAGTGAAAATTAATTAAGTGTGAAGTATTTATTTTTAATTATATATGATAATAATAATATTAATAATAATAATAATAATAATAATAATAACAATAATAATAATAATAATAATAATAATAATAATAATAATAATAATAATAATAATAATAATATTTTCAACTGAGTATGTTATGTTGCTCTTTCTTGGAAAAGAAGTGGAATACATGAGTTCTGACACCATATGCAAAGACGAGGAATTTAACTAATTAGCCGAAGATATATTTTCAACTGAATTCCTAAACACCGTCGAGTGCTCTGGAATACCCAATCACATACTGAAGCTAAAGATTGGATGTATCATCATGTTGTTACGAAATATAGATCAAGCTTCAGAATTGTGTAACGGTACAAGATTGATCGTTACAAATCTAGGTACGCAAATCAATTTTGTTAGTAAATAATTATACATTTATATAATTAATTATTTGATTATTTGACATAAAACATACTGTTATTTTAATATATATATATATAGGTAAGCACGTTGTCGAGGTGGTAATGTTGTTCGGAAAGAATGTTGGTAAGAAGGTGTTGATATCGCGATGATGATTATGTCACCGTATGATACAACAAAATTCTCGGTTAGATTTTAACGGAGATAATTCCCACTGACCGTTTCTTTTGCAATGACGATAAATAAAAGTCAGGGCCGGTCACTCGCTCATGTTGGCCTTTTTCTTCCAAGACCAGTATTTAGTCATGGATAATTATATGTTGCTTTTTCTAGAGTAATTTTAAGGAAAGGACTTAAAGTGCTTATATGTAATAGTCATGAACAGTCAAATAACACGACTACAAATGTTGTGTACAATTTTTTTTTTGACAAGTTGTAATATATTACATAAAATTATCTCATTAATTTTTTGAATTGTATTTACACTAGTACTCCGAGCCCGTGCGGACCGCACGGGTCAGTACCCCCACTTATATCCCCACTCCCATCAAAGACTCTTTTTCTCATTATTCTAATTCAAAGCCGCCTTTTGTCAAAAATACCAGCAAAGACTTCCAAATATGTCAAAATAGAGATGAAATATATAAACACGAAAAATAATAAAACAATATCTAAACTTTATAATTTAAAAATAAAATTGAAGAATTCTACGCTTCACTTATTCCAAAGAAAAATGAATGTTTAATTATAAAAAAAAAATGTAAAGTAAGCATTTATTAGTCTTCAGGTTCCGATTTCACATCATTGACGGTAGTAGAAAAACGCGCGGCAGCATTTCTAGCGGCAAAAAATGCGATAGCATTTTTCTCGGCCTCATCCTGAGCATTGAAAAAAATAAAAAGATATTAAACACAATAATTTAACTATAATAGATGAATTAAATTAGATTATATATATAAGAAAAATGTACCATTTCGTCAATAAAAGTTGGGTCATCCCAAATATCATCATCGAAATAGAGAGGTTCGCCTCTTGTACAATATTAGTAGCCGGAGGAGGCACTTGCAAATTATCAACCACGGGGGTGGGTGCCTATTAGATACATGAGATCAAGAACATATAAATTAAATCAAATAAGCCATATGTAATCATGAACGAACATTATAACTTGAGTTATACACATATAGTAACAGTTAAATAATAATACTTTATACTTTTAATAGGCTATATAAAACATGAGATCAATAATATATAAATTTTAATCAAATAAGCAATATGTAATCAAGAACAAACATTGTAACTCGAGGTATACACATATAATAACAGTTACATAATAATAATTTATACTTGTAGGCTATAAAAGGATGAAAGATGTTACATTCAGAAAAGAAATTTTAGGAATCATACCTATTATATAAGCCTCACAGAAGTACTTCAGGATAAACAATATTTGTTGTGGATGTGTCATCTCCCGATGGTGATGGAATGAGAATCGTTATCCTATTGAATGTAGTACATCTTGATAAAGCAACATATAATTGGCCATGAGTGAACACCGGTGTCCGAAGATCAATGCCGATAAATTTAACAGATTGACCTTGTGACTTATTTATACTCATTGCAAAGCACAACCTAATTGGAAATTAGCGCCTTGTGATTGGAATAATAAGTTTGGTCGAAGAAGGCGTAAGAGAAATTCTTGGTATAAATACCAAATTGCCTGCTTTATCTCCCGTCAAGATTTCAGCCTCAATAATACGTTGCCCACATCGAACAACTCATAATCTTGTTCCATTGCAAAGACCATCCCTAGGTGCAAGATTCCTCATAAAAATAACTCGGGGCAACCAACTTTCAACCGCAAGTCCGAAGGGGGAAGACTGTGAAGGATTCAATGAGTTCAAAAACTCTATTGGGTATCGATTTGCCATAATCGAATCACTGGTATCATCATCTGTATATTTGTCTGCCGATAGATAACTGATGATATTTCCTGGAAACATCTCTAATGCTTGAAGATTTATGTAATTGACATCATCATTACGCGGGGACAAAATTGTTCGATCAGTTAAGAACCGAGCAGTAGAAGTCCCCGGGATATGCAATGTTGGATAAACTTCTCTTATTAGCTCGTTGACGTCTTTACACTTTCTGGATAGTAGAAGGAAGTTCAATTGTCTCATCTCGGATCGCTTCCCACCTTGGATGGAAATTTATGTAATGTTAATTATGAATGCTTATAAAAGAAATATTTAATTTGAATGCATAACTATTACCTTGTTCAAGTATTCCGCAAATTCAACATTCGCGAGATCATTTCGATCCAACCGCATGTTTTCCGATAGAGTCAAGACATATATCTTCATCCAAAGTGATGATTTTTGGAGAGTTGACCCCACAATTTGTTCACGGTGCCCCTTAGGTATAACTGGCAAAGTTTGACGAAAATCACCACCAAAAACAACAGTAATTCCACCGAAAGGGCTATCATTATCACAAATATCACGAAGGCCGCGATCGACGCGCCTCAACACAATGGCGATGTTGCATAGGAACCTCATCCCAGATTATTAATTTTGTATCTCTAAAGAGTTGGGCATGAATTGACTGTTTTGTAAATGAACACAACGTATCTTCCAACACATTCAACGGTAGACAAAAGGTAGAATGTGCCGTTCTGCCACCAACCAACAATAACGATGCAATTCCAGATGATGCAACACGCATCACGATATTGTCATGCGATCGACAAACCCCTGCAATTGTGTTGTACATAAATGTTTTGCCCGTTCCTGCACCCCCATTCAAGAAGAAGGTTTTCCCTTGATTTTCATTCACCGAACACATCACAACATCGAAACAGTGTCGCTGACCAACATTCAAGCGAGAGATATTTGCTTCCGCAGTAGTAGTGCGGTCATCATACTTAAGCTATCTATGTTCCCATAATAACCTGTTGTTGCCGGTCATTTGGGTCCAATTTTGAAGTGGAAGAGGCATTAGTGGGAAATCTGCCAAGCTTTGTCCAGTTTCTTGCAATATTTCATTCAAGAGATGCAGGCCATAATCTATTATTTGACTATCATCCGGATATGGAATTTCATATTCTGTGCGCAATTTGTGAGGAAGATCATCACATATATTCATTGCAAACTTAGTCCACAACTCATGGGGATGTATCAGAGAGCATTGCGTTAGAATAAGCGCAAACAATCTCCTCAGTTGGTAACCAGTCTTCATAACTGAGGCTTCTTCCAAACATTGATTCCATTCTTCATCATCTTCTAGAAGACCCCGTGCAACGCAAGCACCTTTAAATGTATCATGCACAATACCATTGTATGTTCGTAAATTTTCCCAAGAGGTTGGCCCTTTAACAGTAATTAATAAGAGTCGGAGGTAAAATCTCTCACCACTGGAGGGGCTAGCAAAATATATTCTTCCAATTGCCTGGCTTAAATTACGTCTTCGTTTCCAAACATTCGCCTGCCACGTGTAATTCTTCGGCATTTGTTGATAAGTAAACTGTCGGGCCATTACATCAGAAGCACAACATCTAAAAAACCCCATTAATTTTGTTACTTTTCCCTCTACTTGTGCAGCTATCTCTTCTCGCGAACATCTTGAATCATATGAAACATTATGCTCTCGAGGTAGATGGAGATCTAATAGAACAACATTAGGAAATTCTTCATGCAAGTTGTATCCGAATAACCGCCATGCAGCTTCTGGCGGACCAATATACCTCGCATCAAGATATTGTTTGATTTCATCACCTTTCCCTAAAACCATTGTTGTTCGATCATGACCTTTGTATATGTACTTGTGAATGTACTTCACACATCTAACTCCAGCACACACCTCCACATTAATATGGCAATCAAATAACTCTGTGAGATAAGGGTTGTAAAGTACAACATCTCTGTTATCTACCTCCTTCCCTCTTACTGTCAATACAACTCCATTATCGAGGCGACGATAGATTGGATAGCCGTCATTATCAATAGAAGTTGTTTCGGCCCACTGTTTTGGAAATTTTTTTTTGCACCTATTGTTCTCCATACATTGCGCACTTGGGTTTCTCGTTCCGCACGGACCATGTATCATACATCTCTTAACCGTGACGAAAAGTGCAGGCCTGCTATCTGGATCGGGTAATTCGGCACATACCACCCTATCAACTTGCTCAGGAGTTCTGATCTTATCTTCATCCGCGAGAAAAAAAAGTGCATGCATATGGGGCAATCCTCTTTTCTGAAATTCAATTGTGAAAACATAAGCTTCTACTTTTCCAAACACCTTTCATCTCTAATAATTTTCAACAAATGCTTTCTCTTTAATTCAAAAACTCGAGCAACCAAATTTGGCCGATCAGCTGCAGTTTGATTAGGAAGTAGAGCATCTCTAATTTCTGGCCATGCCGGGTTGGCTGTCATAGTTAAGAAAATATCTGGATGCTTATACGCGCGTGTAATAGCCATTGAATCTTGAAAAATTTCATACATTTGCCTTGGTCCACCAGTGAAAGAAGATGGAAGGATGAATCTTCTACCAATTTGATCTGGACTTGCACTCTCTTCATCAAAAATTTCTTGGAGATCTTTATACCGATCAATACGAACAAATCCCTCTTGGTTTTCCCTTAGGAAAAGAAGACGGTTTTGCTCTGTTGCAGCCCAAACGTCCACCAAATATTCCTGAAATAGTTTTTTGCCTCTCAAAATGGTAGAATACTCTGTTGTTCGTTCGAATAAACGATAACTGTAGTAATCCATCATTGTGAGTCTATTTCTACTTTTATTACTCGGACCATTCCTATTCACATCCCAGAGAGTCATGGACGGTTTCCATCCTAGCTCCCCTAAAGGAAACAATAAGACGTAATGTAATGGGGCGTATGCTGGATGACTTTCACTTATCCGCATCAAGCCTTGATCTCTGTAGTGAAGGACAATATCTCTTGTTCTCCTTCTCTCAGTACCATCATCGGGTAAGATTACTGCAATCTCATCAACCATAGATGCATTATATCGCCGTTGATCTCTTCTTGGGTCATAATGCAAATATGCTGCCAAATTTTGATTAGACTGATAGTGGCTTTGTTGTTCTAATATTACACATGCTTGACTAAAGATAGGTGCAAAAGGATTGTATTGTAACAAACAATCTTGGATGCAGCCCATTAGTTCTCCATCTAATGTATCATTTCGACGCTGATGACATTCTAAGGCGGTCATCGGATCGTATATATAAAGTTGAGCTGCATACGTGGATTTGAATCTGGAGGTGGTAGTAATGACCCGGAATGATGTCGCAACTCACCATGTATAGTGAAGCTATAAGGGGCCCTACCACGTTGTACACGATCATCTAGATCACATCCAAGACTGGTGAAAGCCATTGCAGCATTATACCGTCGAATATCCTGGAAAAATAACGTCGAACGATGGTCACAACCGTCATATAATTCCCTGAACAGGCTGGGTGGATCAAGAAGATTAGGAAGCCTAACTTGCCCATCCAAGCAACATGTTCCAAATCTGGGCCTACTCAAAGGAGAGTTAACCAATTTTTCGCCCATCCAGTGCAAAGCATGACAGTGCTGACATATGACATTCATTCTGCCAAGGGAATGACGAACTTGATTGAAAATTTGTTGATTCTCTATGTCACGTAGATGGAGCTCATCCTCTTCGAAACCACCTATATTTTCATTTTGTTCGGTAGTGGACGGGTCTTCTAATATAGTTGATCTATATGCGGAAAGGCGTGTTATATTTTTTAAGATAAGTTTATTTGAATTAAAGAGGAGTAAAAGAAGAATTATGTTACATAGTAGAATAAGGAGCGGCTTGTTCACGCAAACGACGCCTCCTTTGTGCAATTGCCCGTCTCGAAGGACCCAAAGAAACGTTAGAAGAATTTTGTTGGGTTCTTGCTTGATCGACTCGATCTCTTTCCCTTCGTCTAGATTGTGCAATTTCACGCATACTACGATAATATCTATTTCTAGATGTTGAACTTTCTCCTAACTCCATATTCACTGACTGGTAGTGAATAGGCAAATAGACAAATTTTACTAACTCTAGAAAATATTGATTTTTAATAGAAATATATTATCAGCATACAATTTGAACGGCCAATGAAGAATACCTGTGGCACAGCAGGTTCTTTTCCTTTCGTTGAAGGTTGTGCCATTGAGTGAAATTTGATAATGATTAAGCTGGCAATAGAATGAAAAAATTGTTAAATACACTATTTGGAGATTGAGGCAGGATATTTTACTCGAGAGGATGGTAGTTCTAATCAAATCATAAGAAGCATTTTCACAATCTATTGGATTGACCAATGGAAATGATAAACTCATGTTATACTTCAGAATTCATAACAAATAAACACCAATAGAACATATCCAAACAAACATATTTACAGAAACTAAATAAAACAAACATGAAATTTGTAGGGAGTA
The DNA here is from genome assembly GCA_022495995.1 of Adenophora triphylla var. japonica. Classification (NCBI taxonomy): domain Eukaryota; kingdom Viridiplantae; phylum Streptophyta; class Magnoliopsida; order Asterales; family Campanulaceae; genus Adenophora; species Adenophora triphylla. Next base: position 408,610 of record JAFEMH010001123.1, on the reverse strand, counting down.
CATAAAAAACCAATTAAATTAAACTGAACTAAACTAAACTAAACCAAACTAAACTAAACCTTTGGCCCTACAACTTGACTACTCATTCTCATTCTACGCCTCGATTATTGTAAGACAAACAATAAAAAATTATTTAGAGAAAATAATATACGTATATCCCAAGGATTTCACAACAAACTGCAAATATACGTATATCCAAGTCGTGTTAAAAAAAATAGGAGATAGTTGCCGCTGTATATCGATAAAATGTTAATAATATTATAAAATTATAAGATTTAATATGAATTAAATTCTAAATTAAGAAACACATTTTCTTTCTATATCCTCCATTACTCCCCATCAACTACCTTTCACCATCTTTCGAAGACATTTACTCCCTCCGTCCCACTTCACTTGACACTAATTTCCATTTTGGTCCATCCCACTTCACTTGGCACTACCCAAAATGGCAAACTTTTTATAATTTTATATTCACTCTACCCCACCACTCATTCTCTCTCTTCATTTTCCACCACTCAATTTATTCAACCAACACTACTATTTACCCCACTTATTCTCTCTCTTCATTTTCTACCACACATTTCTTTTATTTTATTCTTTTTTCTTAGTTATTGTGCCATTCATTTTGGTGCCAAGTGAACCGGAACGGAGGGAGTATTTGCCAAGACAGTGAGTGAATAACTGGTTCATTTACATAAGATTAAAATCAAATTGAGCCACGGGAAAAAATGTCATATTGATATTTTGGAATAAATATTAACGTTCACTACTTCATGGAATTTTGCCACTCTAGCTGGCATCAATTAAATAGTTTACAGCTTGAGGAAGAACATAACAATTCAATCTACTTAATTTGACACATCATTTCTACAAAATGCATAAGAGCCAATTTCAGCAACAATAGGAAGTCCAACAACTTGTCCACGTAGCAACATTAACACACACCTCAACTCGAAGCAAAAGTAAAATCAATTGAGATACTCCTACTCTTTCTCTCTCTTAAAATCTCACAGGTTTCTCTCTCTACACTCAGCCATGGCGTTCTGCAAACTCAGGCATGGCGATGGCGAGAAGGAGATCAAACCGGTCGAAGTCCGTGCGTCCGTTTCCTCCGGCGACTGCAGAAGCAACCATCTTCAACTCCATTTAAAACCAATTCGAGCCATGGAGGAGACGGATGTGGAACGGGGGCAATGGAGATCATCCGGAGAGAGGGGAAAGGGAAGGGTCAGCCAATAATGGTGGAGGAAGAAGCATGGGAGGAGTTGGGTACGCCAGACGAAGTGAAGACGGATCGGGGGCGCTCTGCGGCCGGATCGGGGGCGCTCTGCGGACGAATCAAGACGGATTGCAAACGGCGGTATGAAATTCTTCAAAAACTTTGCTCCTCCGCCAATGGCCGTTGCCGGAAATCAAGGTATGATTCAATCAAACCTTATAAGGATAGATCTCCTTCGATTTTGCTTTGAAATTCTAAGCTAAATATGTTATTTTACGAAATATATTACAATACATAGTTAAAGAAATTTATGCTGATCATGTCTGCTTGTTTCCCTTTTCTACAACAATTTAAACATTAAACAGAGAGTATGAAAATAATTGCCGTGATTGCAGCGAGTATAAAAATTACCTGTCTTGTGAGTATGCCTTTGATTAAACAGCCGAAGATTGAGAAGGGACGTAGGTGGTGGGTGTTGTGGGAAGAGGGGAAAATTGAGAGCCCAATTGAAATTAATGGTGGGTTTAACGTACTGAGGAGGGAGAGAAGAGATTATGGGAGCTGTTGTAGAAGGAACGAAGGAGTAGGACGTGGAGAACAGTTGTTGACAGAGGAGGGGAGTGGAGAGGTTAAAACACGTTGGGAGGGAGGGAGGATTTACAGCCGTTGGATATATTCTCCAACTTTCAATCCTGGCCCCTCTTTATGTGAAGATAAGAGGCAGTTTTTTAAGTCCTCTATTGTATAATAGATTTAACTTTTACCTCAGTATTTTATCTCCCGTCGAGGACCGACGGGTTACTCAATAGTATATTGAAAGACAAACATTTAGAGCCCTCACATTAAGCCATGTCACTATTATGACATGACATTATGTTATTCTCCCATTGGTCAGTTGATTTTTCATTTAATAAAAGGTTAATGTTTATAAGGAAAATATTTATATAGTAAATTATCCCTATTTAAGCTCAATCAACATTTGAATTTTGAAATCAAATTTTGAATTTTTCAGAAAATGGGAAAGCAATTAGTAAATAAGGAAATGTAACTCTTCAAAATTGGATCTATTAATATTTTATTCAAATGCACATTTTTTGTTTTTAAAAATTTTATTTATAATTCATTTTGAGACAGAAGAAGTAGCACTATAATTATGATTTATATACATACAAATTTATTTTATAAATTGAAATCTTTGGTACATATATTAGAATTTATCTATATAATATATTAAAAGACAAACATTTAGAGCCCTCACATTAAGCCATGTCACTATTATGACATGGCATTATGTAATTCTCCCATTGGTCAATTGATTTTTCATTTAATAAAAGGTTAATGTTATAAGGTAAATATTTATACTGTAAATTATCCCGATTTAAGCTCAATCAACATTTGAATTTTGAAATCAAATTTTGAATTTTTAAAAAACGGGAAAGCAATTAGTAAATAAGGAAATGTAACTCTTCAAAACTGGATTTATTAATATTTTATTCAAATGCTCATTTTTTGTTTATAAAATTTTTATTTATAATTCATTTTGAAACAGAAGAAGTAGTACTATAATTATGATCCATATACATACAAATTTATTTTATAAATTGAAATCTTTGGTATATAAATTAGAATCTATCTATATAATATATTAAAAGACAAATATTTAGAGCCCTCACATTAAGCCATGTCACTATTATGACATGGTATTATGTAATTCTCCCATTGGTCAATTGATTTTTCATTTAATAAAAGGTTAACGTTTATAAGGTAAATATTTATACAGTAAATTATTTCGATTTAAGCTCAATCAACAATTGAATTTTGAAATCAAATTTTGAATTATCAGAAAACGGGAAAGCTTTCACGACTCTAAACCTATGCATTATATTTGTGAGTATTATATGTTAGTTTTAACTAGCAGTACACCCGTGCGATGCACGAAAATAGCATAATTTACCTTAAACCAAAATTAGTACAACAATATATAATCAAAAACCAACTAAAATTAAAAAATATAATATGAAATAGTGATATTTAACGGAAATATAGGAAAGTAAATAACAAAGAAAACAACAGCAAATACGATTATGTAAACAATTTTTCTAACCAAAATTAGTACAACAATATATTTAATTAAATATCAATCAAAGTTAAATAATGTAATATGAGATAGTGATATTTAACATAAATAGAGGAGAAATAACACGGAGAACAACAAAAAATACGATTATGCAAACAATTTTCCTTAGCCAAATAACATCTTGAATCGAAAATACTTAAAGACATTAAATACATATATAATAAACCAATCCGTATTAGTTTAGAAATAATAAACGGAAAAGGGAACCCAATTTTTTTAGACAACCCAAAATCCCAATTTTTCTATCCTCAGTAAACACTAAATTTTATTTCGTAAATTAAAAGTTTTAATTTCTTTGTAACATATTCAAAATATTACAACTTTATCCATTTGTAGAAAAGTAAATTATGGCTAAATCTAATAATGACTTAAATAATTAAATAAATAAAATTTTCTTGTAAATGATGTTAATAAAAAGAAAGTGAAAATATTAAATTGTTAACTTCACATCTCTCTCCCTCCCATACCCCACCCTCATTCACCTATCGCAAATTCATCTATCTCCCTAAAATTTGCAAATGCGTCCCTCATCTCACATATATTACTGAAAAATTATTTCCACTTTTTGTTAATAATTTTTTATCAAACTACAAATAAACTGTATTCACAATAATATAATAGACGACACTAAACAAACGTCGAAAGCTCAACCCAAACATCAATAGTAGTTCTATCTTTTAACTTACAACAAATATTATTACAATCAATTAAAGGAAAAAAATATCACCTAATAGACTTTATCTTCTTAATATATGTACAGAGTAATCTCATTACAACCATCAGGCTTTGACCTGGTGGCCAAAGCTCATGGCTCCCAACCTGGAGGTCATGGGTTCGATCCCCCCCCCCCCACAGAAGTTAGAGGGAAGGCTTTCTCTCCTTAGGATTTCCTAGGTTAGGCGCTTCTGTGTGAGTGTGTGTGTGTGAGTAGTGAAAAAAAAAGAGTAATCTCATTTCACCCCTAAAATATTTTATATCTCTTCCCCACTTAATATATTATACATACATAATTATCTTAATCATTTGAGAAGAAAAATATATTATGTATGAATCTAATAGTGACTTAAATAAATAAATAAGTAAATATTTTTTTATTTCGAATGATTGAATCTAATAGTGACTTAAATAAATAAATATATATATATATATATATATATATATATATATATATATATATATATATATATATATATATATATATATATATGTCACAATTCAGAAAAGCATCATTCCATCAATGTAACAACCAAATAATTAATTTTGTAAACAAATATTATTACAATCAATTAAAGAAAAAAAAATATCACCTAATAGACTTTATCTTCTTAATATATGTACAGAGTAATCTCATTTCACATCTAAAATATTTCATATCTCTTTTCCACTTAATCAATTATACATACATAATTATCTTAATCAATTGAAAAGAAAAATATATTATGTATAAATCAAATAGTGACTTAAATAAATAAATAATTAATATTTTTTTATTTCGAATGATTGAAACTCAATGTATGTAGAGATATTTAATTTCAACTCTATATATATATATATATATATATATATATATATATATATATATATATATATATATGTGTGTGTGTGTGGGTGTGTCACAATTCAAAAAAACATCATTCCATCAATGTAACAACCAAATAATTAATTTTGTAAGCAAAAAAATAAATATCATTTATTAGTATACGAACAATAGTAATAATACATAAATATCATATTTATTTACATTAACTCATCATGAACATAATTATGATATTCATTTCCAATTTAACTTATTTAATTTTCAGAAGAAAAATCAAAATCTTAAAAAAAAAACTAACAATTGTGTTAAATGAAATTTTTTTCCCCAAACAATCCAGTCTCATATTAAAATCAACCCACTTATTCCTCTCCCTCTTTCAAAATACCAATTTATACTATCTTTATTTTCTAGAATATTGGCATGCACTTCAGTCAAAATTTTAAAAATGATGCCCACCTTTCCCAATATTGGTCTTTATAAATAATATTTTTTTTTCAAATGGATATTATAATAATTTTATTTTATATTATTTATTTTTATTTCATATTAATCACCCTAGACCCCACCACGTGTATTTTATTTTATACTCTTTATTTTTATGGTTAGTATAATTATTATTATTACTATTAATATCATTTATAATTAAAAAAAATACTTCACACTTAATGCATTTTATCTTAAAGTATATTGAAAATTTAAAAAGGAAAATTTACATAGTTAATTAGGAAATTTATATTTAAAAAATAGGGTTTTTTTTCCTGTGTCCGAATCATATGAAAAAAGTCTCTAATTGTAGAGATAAAAAATTATGAATTTCGGTGTAAATTTTTTTTTAATCAATTTATTATAAAATAATTGAGGTCAAAGAATTGGGGAGGGGGGGGGGGAAATCGTAAATTCAAGCATCCAATCAAAAGAAGCCATTTGTCGCCATTTAAAAAAAAAAGAAAAGGCTTTCTATCCCACAAGCGCCAATCAATCCCCAATAAGAGTCTGCCACGTCAATTTCAATGTCTAATATCTACATTTATGCCACGAACGTAAATGACTAAAATACCCTTGACATATTTTCATATTTAACCATTTGATGTTGACGTTTTTGAGAGCCAAATTTCCATTTTGACCACTTTCTTGCTTTTAATATAGTATAGATAATTCGGATCTATAAGCCTACAAACATGCATTAATAGTAATTTCTAACTAATTATCATCTATCTCGAAAACATAAGAAAAGTAGTTATAATCTAAATATATATTCTTAAATTTTAGACTAAAATTAAAAAAAAAATTAAATATCCACATCTAAATTTAAAAATTATCGTTAATACAAAAAAACTGTTATTAATTAATAATTAGAAAACAATAAATTTAATCTAAAATTTAAGAATATATATTTTGATTATAACTGTTAATGAGTTTATTAGACTAAAAATGAAGTTTTTTTTTAATTTTTCTGAATTAAAAACAATAAATTTTAAAGCTCATTAAATAATTATTTTTTAAATAAATAATTAGAAAATATTCAAATATTGCAACCTAGTCTAGACACCTAGTGTTGATTAATTAATGAAAAAGAAAAAAAATACACATTTCCAAAAAATTTCAAAGAGTGTGAGTAGTATAGATCATTTTTTCACTTTCTCTCCACCCATGTTCCAAAACCATTTGCTAAAACCATGTGTTGAATCAATTTCCATTTTTAACTCCTTGATAGTGACATTTTTGGGCTCCAAATTTCTATTTTGACCACTTTCTTGCTTTTAATATAGTATAGATAGTTTAATAACTTATTTGATATTTTAAGTATGTTAATAAATAAATTTTAATTATTTAATGACTAATTGGAATTAATAGGAGTTGTATAGTTGAAATGGTAATTGTTGAAAATTTATTAAAATTCTATAAAATATGTTGAGGTGCTTAAGTGTAAAGTTTAAAACTTAGGAAACTTAATAGACTCAATTCAAGTCTTGGAGGAGCCTAAGTGTTAATAAAGTCAATGTCTATCTCCTTAGTTGTGAAGCTTTCATTTGGTAATCAACAGAAAATAATTTCTTTCCTCTGTTCTTTCTTCCATGAGAAAGCTTCAACCTAGGTTTTCCTTCAACTAATTCCCATAAATTCTACGTTTGTCCGTTCTTCAATCCGACTGTGTCTAAATGTTCGAGAAGCGGAGTAGATCATTCACATCCGATTAAATTTTTCACACTTTCGTATTATTTCGAAAGGTAACTTATTATTTCCTTCTTAAATTCTTGCTCATTTGATGTTTAATGTTACAATTGTTGATGTATAAAGGTTGCGTGTTGTATTTGAACATTTTCCTTGGGTTTGAATGGATTGAAATGGCTCTTGGAATTAGTATAATGAAGTGAGGTTACGGTGGTACCTATGAATTACTTGATTTATATATTCAGAGTGATGGTATACCCTTTTAATTAACTGATGTTTTGTTGACAATAAATATTTCCTTTTTGTATTAAGCATGCATCTTAAAAAAGGGAAATCCCAGAAGAAATTTGTAGCTTCACAATGACATGAAAAATAATACTATCATAAACTTTATCTCTAAGGCTTAAATAGCATTATGATCTCTGTGCTCGCAACATTTATGAGTTAAGGGCTTGTTTGTTAGCCATTTAATTTCTAAATTATTGTAATCCTTTCTCTTTTTAGTCAACAAAAAGAAATGAAATGCGTTTGGTAACTGTTTTATTATTAGAAGGCCCAAATACATTCATTATTTATGACTCATTTCTAGAATTGGATTTCACAAACTTGTGAAATTGTGAATACCCCGTCCCGATGCAACGCGCATTCAGAGGTTTAAAATAATTAATCATATAATGTCGAATCGAAATGGGATATTCATTTAGTGACACTCGCTTTTAAACCATATGAAAATATTAGTTTAATTTTGAGAGTCACCACGCCACTTTGATATAGCCCAAAGCTTTGAAAAAAGGCTAAACATGTAATTGGGTTCGGGGGTCAAGTTACAACAGAAGAAGAAACGCTATCACTCCTATTGCCCGACGGATCAGTCTTTCTAGCAGGTGGGGTGTTGGTTGTGTGCGGTGTTTACAGGAATAGATAGAAGAAACGGGATCATGCATAAGGAGGAGGGGAGAGAAAGAATTAATTGATGATCACACCCTAGAACCTTTGAGTTAGGCCCTCGGAAGGTGCACTAATCAACGTTCATCCTTGGGGAATTGTTGATCATGGGATAATTATAACTAAGGTGGAAGGTAAGAAATAGTTCCTAGATCCATTAGGTTTCTTGGGCGAAACCTTAGATCATCCTCGGCTATTGCATATTTAAATATATTAAAACAGTCCTAAATCTAGCATAAAGGAACAATTAAAATATAATAAGCATGCAAATATAATAAGACAATAGTAATAATAGGGAACAAAAATATTAAAAAGAGTCTTACCAATTGTAGCAAGACTTTGGGGTCGAATCTAGGGCGATTCGAAGAGAGTAGGAAGAAATACGGGTAAAGCAAGTGTAATCTCGCTTCTCCCGAATAAATTGTGTGTTGAAAACTGTAACCGGCTGCACGTATTTATAGTGCTTTGGTACCTGGGCTGGGCCAGATGAAGGGTCGATCGGCCTTAAAATAAAGGGTCGATCGGCACAGAATTAAAGGTCGATCGGCACAAAGGCGGCTGGGTCGATCGGCACAAAGCAAGAGGGTCGATCGGCCAACCAACGGATATAAGGCCGATCGGCACAAAGGCCTGGCGTACCTTCCACGCCAACAAATGACGGCGTGGTACGGACGAAGGATTTTTAGGGTTTTTTAGGGCTTCTATTAATTATACCGGGCCAGGTATTTAGAATACCCTTTTTTCGGACCGGGTACTAACAGTAGCCCCTCGGCGACGCTTCTTGTAAGACAAGTGGGGTCGACGATAAAAGAATAGGATCCGTCCTGAAAAAAGGGATTTCAGGAGGTGAAACAATGATCTTGCGGATGCAAGGGTTGGACTCGAGCTGAGTCGCAAAAAAGATGACCAGGTAGGTCAAGCGGCTGGACCCATGTCGGGCTACCTACGTATCCCAAAAAGGAATCAAGCCAAGTCGTAGTTCGAAAAAGTGAGAACGTGCAAGACGTACCCAAAGAAGGTATATGTGAGACGGACTCAAAGGAGGTGCGGGGCGGACCCTTTGAAATGCGGGACGGACCCTTTGAAAGTACGGGACGGACCCTTTGAAGATGCGGGACGGACCCTTGAAATGGAGGATAGACCTCTGAAATGCGGGACGGACCCTTTGAAGGTGCGGGACGGACCCTTTGAAGATGCGGGACGGACCCTTTGAAAGTACGGGACGGACCCTTTGAAGATGCGGGACGGACCCTTTGAAATGGAGGATAGACCTCTGAAATGCGGGATGGACCCTTTGATATGCGGGACGGACCCTTTGAAGATGCGGGACGGACCCTTTGAAGGTGCGGGACGGACCCTCTGAGATACATGACGGACCTTTTGAAATGGAGGATAGACCTCTGAAATGCGGGACGGACCCTTTGATATGCGGGACGGACCCTTTGAAGGTACGGGACGGACCCTTTGAAGATGCGGGACGGACCCTTGAAATGGAGGATAGACCTCTGAAATGCGGGACGGACCCTTTGAAGATGCGGGACGGACCCTTTGAAGATGCGGGACGGACCCTTTGAAAGTACGGGACGGACCCTTTGAAGATGCGGGACGGACCCTTTGAAAGTGCGGGACGGACCCTTGAAATGGAGGATAGACCTCTAAAATGCGGGAAACTGTAGCTGCCAAAGGACTCTTTGATATGCGGGACGGACCCTTTGAAGGTACGGGACGGACCCTTTGAAGATGCGGGACGGACCCTTGAAATGGAGGATAGACCTCTGAAATGCGGGACGGACCCTTTGAAGATGCGGGACGGACCCTTGAAATGGAGGATAGACCTCTAAAATGCGGGAAACTGTAGCTGCCAAAGGACTTAGGCTACTGTTTACTGATGAAGAATAGTTGTGTGAATTGATTGGGATTATTATGGCTTCCCGAGCCGAAGAACCAAGCGATTAAAAGATTGGGATAATCATTGCTAAGGCTTAGAGAGGAGTCTTGTCTCCTAGGCTTAAGGCTAGGGTTTTAGAGAGGCATTTGTCACCTAGGCTTAAGGCTAGGGTTTAGAGAGGTATTTGTCACCTAGGTTTGAGGCTAGGGTTTTACATTTGCGGTAAGTCTAAACAAGGCAGTTTGAGCAGAAAGGTTATTGGTTTAAACTAGGCGAGGCCGAGTAAGTGTCGATGATAAAAGGTGGGATTAGGTAGGTTTGATGTCCAGAGATAAGGGCCGAGTCATCTTGAGAGTCACAGAGATACGTTTTTGATAGATTTGAAGAGTTTGAAAATTTGTGGAGACCAAAGAGTGATTTTTGTAAACAAGGTACCAAGGAGGACAGTATTTTGAAAGCATGTTTATTTGATAAAGAGGCCTTATGATTAATCATGTTTCTAACTAACTCAAAGAGTTTGCCACACGCTGATCTTGATGACAAGGGATGCCCTTCATGCTAGATATGACTTCATTGGAGCTCCGATTTTTGTTAGAGCACATAGTCGACCCATTTTTGTTGAGGGGAGCCCCAATGTTTGATGAAGTGACCTTGGCGAAGTCCCGTTGATGATGAATGGCGAAGCCCTGGTTGATGATGCAAAGCAAACCTGAAGGGAATGGCGAAGCCCCAATTGATGATGCAGAGCAAACCCGAAGAGAGCCCGAGAGAACAGCCTTAACAAAAGCCCCACTTGAGAGATTCAATGCATCCCTATTTGCAGACAGAGTCATCTTGCGGCCACGGGGGCGACCCCTCGTTTTGAACAATGGTCAATCAGTCGCTGGACAAGACTCGGAAATGTATATGTGCAGGGGCGCATTTTTTCGAAGGTGGGAATGGATCCCGAGTTCGTGTATGACACTTTCACTTTTTGGTTTGACTCTTTTGGGAGAGTATAAGCATCACAAGGTGTGGAAAAGTGTATGGAAGCCCCTGCAGACAGAAAGACAGTGTTTGGCTCTATTTTCCTATGATGTAAAAAAAGAAGACTTGTCGAGACATTTGAAGAATTATTTTATTCAGAATTATATCTTGATTGCTCGTGAATGGACCTCACTGATTGGTTTATCAAATTCCAATTATATAGGTAAACAAATAATGACTGCTTTGATTAGAAGTTGGAAATCTGGCTTGACTTTTGGAAGGAGAAGGATGTTCCGTTGTTGCTTGCTGCTCTGGGCTGTTTGGTGGTAATTTTCGTACAGGCTGCCGCTACATTGATCTTTTTCATGGGAAAGAATGAAAAATAGAAAACAGACTGGAGTGGAAGAAACAAGACTGGAGTGGAAGAAACAAGACTGGATCGAAAGAAAAATTGGGATTTGACTGATTATAGCCCCTTCTATTTTTCTGTCTTTCAATTCAAGATTCATTGCTCCTTTGTTCTCACAAACCGAGGGGAGTAGTCCCTGTCACGCGTCTCCTCGCTTACGGAGTGCCGCCGAGAGGCACGGATGCGAAGCCCAGTGAGACTTTGCAGACAGTGCTTGAAGAGTCGAATAAACGAATTTCAAGAATAGGACGAGTTCCCAAACTTGGCGAGAGTATGCAATATGCTCACATAGGATAACAAGTGACTCGGAATGAGAATGCCATCCGGTAGTGGTTGTAGCTGGGCTCTGGGTTGCGATCGATCATTGGGTGATGCTTAACATGACCTCTTAAAGTGAGAGGTCGACTGGGCCATTTGCTGAGAGGTTGGCTTGAGGGATGTGTTTGGAATTTCTAAGGTGAGGGGATTTTCTTGTTGTTGATTCTTCAGAACCTCTAAGAGTGAGGTTAACTTTGATTTTGATAAGGTCAAGGGTGGTGATGGAATCCTCTAAAAGTGAGAGGATGGACTTTGGAATTGGTTTACGGGATTTGTCCAAGAGGGAATTTTTATTGCTTCTTCTCGCGAGTTTGTTGTGATTTCAGCAGGTAACTTGATCACGATAGGACCTTCACTCGATGTCTCGTTTTCACAACCTTTGAGATGGGAGGTTCACTTCGGGGTGACTTTTTTTTTTTTTTTCGAACACCTTCTTATCGAGAAAAGCCTTCGGATTTGTTTGCTCGCGATAGCCCCTAGTGTATGTCTTAGGATGGTTTTACCTTTTCCTTCTTGGGCTTGGAGGTGGTCCTTTCGAGGGAACCCTTTGTCTGAAAAACTTCTGCATTCCGCCTTTCTTGAGCTTGGAGGTGATTACTTCCTTTGTGAATCAAGGGAGCCCCTAGTATGGGCTTCTTCCTTAGGGTTTCAAAACTTGTCGATCTTGAAATGAAAGGGTATTTATTTAGTGAGGGTAAGGTTATGGCTTCCTATGGTGAGAGGTTTAAGCTTCAATCTCTACTGGATAGCATTCTCAAAAGAGTATTTTTAAAATAAATGCAAACTCATTTAACCGACTTATTAACGTAAGGCAAAATATATTCAGACCATGAGAAAGATATGTGAGCATATTCAATGAAAGCTTATCGATCAAATGGAAAATCAGAGGAGACACGAGATTTGGGGGTTGGTGAGCCCCAAGTTGATATTCATGTAGCACTTGCGAAGGATAAGAACAACCCTTTGCATCTTGCATTGGCGGGAGCAGCTATTTTCTGATGATGAGCAACAACGGTCTTTGTGCTTGTCTTGACCATATGGAAAGGAGGTCAAGTGGGGGAGAGTGTATTTGGGGAAGTGTAGGCTCGAGGGAGCATAGGGGGAGTGTACAAGGAGAGGGTCTGGCGATAGTGTATGGAAAGTATATGATGGAGTATGGGAAGAGTGTATGAGAGAGGGATGTATAGAGATGGTGTATATAAGGAAGGGACGGTGAGTTGTTTACTCCAATCAAAGCATTCATTCATTGTTTACTTTATTAGCCGGTGGGTTAATCAGTGAGATTAGCAATCAAGTGATAATTATAAATAAAACAATTCTTCTTGAAAGTAATGCGAGATTATGTCTCAAGTCTAGAGAGAAAAGAAAGAAAGACTCTTTTATTATTGAAGCAACCAATCTAAAGTGGACATTACATATCAATGCCCAAAGTGGAAGTAAGAAAGACACACTAGAACCTACAAGACTGAATGAATCTAAATCCTTCCTTGAAGTACGAGGGTTTCTTCATTAATGAGGCCTTGGTTGATCAAATTTTGAATCAAGCGTTTCGGCCGCTTACGGTTGTCGATGGTATGCCCAATGTACTTGTGGTATCTGCAAAACTTGGATGTATCCAAGTTAGATCTCGGGTTAATAGGCTTGTAATTCTCGAGCAGCTTGATCAAACTCTTTTCTACCAAAATGTCGAAGAACTCACCCACAGGCATTCCTAAGTCATCAAAATGTTCCTTGTTGATCTCCTTCTCGGGTATTGGTGCCTTTCGTTGGTTGGTGGCCACAGCAGGCATCCTGAATGAGACATTCTGATGTGTTGGACCATAAGTGGGACCATAAGCATGTGGATGATAGGGACTCTGGAATTGCACAGGAGGAGGATCTCTTCTCAAGCACTCGTGAATGCAAGACAAATGGTATTGCTCAATTTCATGCATGTCTTTGAGGAGGTTGATCACTCCCAACCTCATGTCTGAGACTTCTTTAAGGGCTCCAATGCTTTTCTCCATAGACATGATGCGAGTGCACTAAGAACATACGGCAGAGTCAAACCAATGAGTTGAATTAGACTCACAATTAATCTTAAGGCATCTCCGAGAAAATAGTTGATCTCCACAATTTGAGAGTTTGACCGGGCTGAAGTTGCCTACGTAACCCTTACCATTTAAGGTATGAGTCTCAGGTCACCGTAGTTCGAGGGGGCCCCGATTGATGATACAACTGTGGTTAAGTTTAGAGAAAGAGAGAGGATGAATGTAAAAGAGTCCGTTTGGTGAAAAAGGGAGAGGAAGATGACTCGATCCTTGGTCAAATGAGGGTGATCTAGGTGAGTTAATTTGGTATTGGGTGAGGATTGGCCTTGGTTGGTCTTTGGCTGAAGGGTGCTAGAGATAAAGGATCTAAACTATGGATGGTTTTAAGGCTAAGGGAGCAGACTATGGAAGGTTCAAGAGATGAGAGGTAGAACTTTGAAGGGTCCTAACTTGTAGACCATGGGGGTCTAAGGTAGAGGAGTGGACCATGGATGGTCCAAGAGACGAGGGTGGACCTCGAAGAGTCTCAGGTGGAAGGGTGGACCTTTAATGGTCCTAGATAGAGAGAGTGGACCTCGAAGGGTCCTAAATTGAGGAGTGGACCTTGAATGGTACAAAGTAGAAGAAGTGGACCTAGAAGGGTCCAAAAGATGAGAAGTGGACCTTGAATGTTCTAAGATTGGGAGAGTGGACTTAGTATAGGAAGAGCACCGTGAAGGGTCAAAGAGTGGACCTTGAACGGTCCAAGATAGAGAGACTGGACCTAGGGCGGTCCGTAGTAGAGGGTGTGGACCTTGAAGGGTCCAATAGATGAGGAGTGGACCTTGAATGGTCCAAGATTGGGAGACTGGACCTAGGGCGGTCCACAGTAGAGGGTGTGGACCTTGAAGGGTCCAAGAGATGAGGAGTGGACCTCGGAGGGTCCTAGAAATGGAGAGCAGACCTCGGAGGGTCATAGAAATGAAGAGCGGACCTCGGAGGGTCCTAGAAGTGAGGAGCGAACCTCGGAGGGTCCTAGAAATGAGGAGCGGACCTCGGAGGGTCTTAAAAATGAGGAGCGGACCTCGGATGGTCCTAAAAATGAGGAGTGGACCTCGGAAGGTCCTAAAAATGAGGAGTGGACCTCGGACGGTCCTAAAAATGAGGAGCGGACCTCGGAGGGTCCTAAAAATGAGGAGCGGACCTCGGAGGGTCCTAAAAAATGAGGAGCGGACCTCGGAGGGTCCTAAAAATGAGGAGCGGACCTCGGAGGGTCCTAAAAATGAGGAGCGGACTTCGGAGGGTCCTAAAAATGAGGAGCGGACCTCGGAGGGTCCTAGAAATGGAGAGCGGACCTCGGAGGGTCCTAGAAATGAAGAGTGGACCTCGGAGGGTCCTAGAAATGAAGAGCGAACCTCGGAGGGTCCTAGAAATGAAGAGCGAACCTCGGAGGGTCTTAAAAATGAGGAGCGGACCTCGGAAGGTCTTAAAAATGAGGAGTGGACCTCGGAAGGTCCTAAAAATGAGGAGTGGACCTCGGAAGGTCCTAAAAATGAGGAGTGGACCTCGGAAGGTCCTAAAAATGAGGAGCGGACCTCGGAGGGTCCTAAAAATGAGGAGCGGACCTCGGAGGGTCCTAAAAATGAGGAGCGGACCTCGGAGGGTCCTAAAAATGAGGAGCGGACCTCGGAGGGTCCTAAAAATGAGGAGCGGACCTCGGAGGGTCCTAGAAATGAAGAGCGGACCTCGGAGGGTCTTAGAAGTGAGGAGCGAACCTCGGAGGGTCCTAGAAATGAGGAGCGGACCTCGGAAGGTCTTAAAAATGAAGCGGACCTCGGAAGGTCCTAAAAATGAGGAGTGGACCTCGGAGGGTCCTAAAAATGAGGAGCGGACCTCGGAGGGTCCTAAAAAATGAGGAGCGGACCTCGGAGGGTCCTAGAAATGGAGAGCGGACCTCGGAGGGTCTTAGAAGTGAGGAGCGAACCTCGGAGGGTCCTAGAAATGAGGAGCGGACCTCGGAAGGTTCTAAAAAATGAGGAGTGGACCTCGGAAGGTCCTAAAAATGAGGAGCGGACCTCGGAGGGTCCTAGAAATGGAGAGCGGACCTCGGAGGGTCCTAGAAATGAAGAGTGGACCTCGGAGGGTCCTAGAAGTGAGGAGCGAACCTTGGAGGGTCCTAGAAATGAGGAGCGAACCTCGGAAGGTCCTAAAAATGAGGAGCGGACCTCGGAGGGTCCTAAAAATGAGGAGTGGACCTCGGAGGGTCCTAAAAATGAGGAGCGGACCTCGGAGGGTCCTAAAAATGAGGAGCGGACCTCGGAGGGTCCTAAAAATGAGGAGCGGACCTCGGAGGGTCCTAAAAATGAGGAGCGGACCTCGGAGGGTCCTAAAAATGAGGAGCGGACCTCGGAGGGTCCTAAAAATGAGGAGCGGACCTCGGAGGGTCCTAAAAATGAGGAGCGGACCTCGGACGGTCCTAAAAAATGAGGAGCGGACCTCGGAAGGTCCTAAAAAATGAGGAGCGGACCTCGGAGGGTCCTAAAAATGAGGAGCGAACCTCGGAAGGTCCTAAAAACGAGGAGTGGACCTCGGAAGGTCCTAAAAACGAGGAGTGGACCTCGGAAAGTCCTAAAAATGAGGAGCGGACCTCGGAGGGTCCTAAAAATGGAGAGTGGACCTCGGAAGGTCCTAAAAATGAGGAGTGGACCTCGGAAGGTCCTAAAAATGAGGAGTGGACCTCGGAAGGTCCTAAAAAATGAGGAGCGGATCTCGGAGGGTCCTAAAAATGAGGAGTGGACCTCGGAAGGTCCTAAAAATGAGGAGTGGACCTCGGAAAGTCCTAAAAATGAGGAGCGGACCTCGGAGGGTCCTAAAAATAGCGGACCTCGGAGGGTCCGAAAAATGAGGAACGGACCTCGGAGGGTCCTAAAAATGAGGAGCGGACCTCGGGGGGTCCTAAAAATGAGGAGCGGACCTCGGGGGGTCCTAAAAATGAGGAGCGGACCTCGGAGGGTCCTAAAAATGAAGAGTGGACCTCGGAAGGTCCTAAAAATGAGGAGTGGACCTCGGAAGGTCCTAAAAATGAGGAGCGGACCTCGGAAGGTCCTAAAAAATGAGGAGCGGACCTCGGAGGGTCCTAAAAATGAGGAGTGGTTAAGCATTTTATTTACAAAAAAGCCCTTTATTTTTTTTATAGAACCTACTCTTGGTTGGAAGGGATACCCCTTTTTCGCAACTAACTAAAGGTCCTAAAGTGGTGGATCCTAACGATTAACCGTCTCATATATACATTTAATATGATATTTATGGAGAGTACTACAGACCCATGATAGGACAAGATCAAGCATTCAACTTTACATGGCACGTCCTTTAAAAGGAAATCAATTTTTAGTGCCCTTTATTCTCTCTATAGATCTTGACCTATTATTGATTCGTAGTGACTTAACACAAAGACCTTATTAATTGTCTATATAAAAAAGCTAGTCAAACCAACCGGTCACAGGGAGTGTACTCTTAACAAAGTGGGTGACACAAGGGTTAGATTTCAGGCTCCCACCGTGCAGCCGAAGCGCACTGATGAGTGGATGACCAAGTGAGACTCGGAAGGGAGGCGACATGATCACCACACTTCCCGCACTTTGGCTTCTCCGATGGGTTAAAGGGTGTCTGTGCAGTGTGACACGGACTCTAGTGGTAGTGTGAGGTAAAAAGTCTAATTCTTTTTTAAGGAAAAAAGAGAAAGATTTTTTTTATGAGATGCATGCATGCAATGCAACAGTTAAGAATAGGAGAAAAAGAAAAAGGAAGTAAAATACAACACCACACAAGAAAACGAAAGTCTGACCCACTTAGTTTGAAAAAATTTCAAAACAATCCCCAGCAGAGTCGCCACTGTGAATACCCCGTCCCGATGCAACGCGCATTCGGAGGTTTAAAATAATTAATCATATAATGTCGAATCGAAATGGGATATTCATTTAGTGACACTCGCTTTTAAACCATATGAAAATATTAGTTTAATTTTGAGAGTCACCACGCCACTTTGATATAGCCCAAAGCTTTGAAAAAAGGCTAAACATGTAATTGGGTTCGGGGGTCAAGTTACAACAGAAGAAGAAACGCTATCACTCCTATTGCCCGACGGATCGGTCTTTCTAGCAGGTGGGGTGTTGGTTGTGTGCGGTGTTTACAGGAATAGATAGAAGAAACGGGATCATGCATAAGGAGGAGGGGAGAGAAAGAATTAATTGATGATCACACCCTAGAACCTTTGAGTTAGGCCCTCGGAAGGTGCACTAATCAACGTTCATCCTTGGGGAATTGTTGATCATGGGATAATTATAACTAAGGTGGAAGGTAAGAAATAGTTCCTAGATCCATTGGGTTTCTTGGGCGAAACCTTAGATCATCCTCGGCTATTGCATATTTAAATATATTAAAACAGTCCTAAATCTAGCATAAAGGAACAATTAAAGGTCGATCGGCACAAAGGCGGCTGGGTCGATCGGCACAAAGCAAGATGGTCGATCGGCCAACCAACGGATATAAGGCCGATCGGCACAAAGGCCTGGCGTACCTTCCACGCCAACAAATGACGGCGTGGTACGGACGAAGGATTTTTAGGGTTTTTTAGGGCTTCTATTAATTATACCGGGCCAGGTATTTAGAATACCCTTTTTTCGGACCGGGTACTAACAGAAATGTATTCAATACATAAATAAGGAAAGGATTTTAATAAGGTCTAGGTATATGAAACTCTGTCCACAACATTTGAATTACAATATTTTTCAAACACTTGATTTCAATGAAACCTAAATTGTTCTAAACATTATATGGTTAGGTTGAGTGTGTAGACCTTATGTGTTACACAATATTGACTTGTTTGGCATATTTCATGGTTTGTTGGATAGGGTTCCCTACTTTGGAATCCTAAGTTAAAGTGAATTGTTTCAAGAATTGTTTAGCCGTTGTGCTACTTATGATTGATACTTGTTATCATCTTGTAATGATATATTTGGTATGGTTTCCTACTTTGGAATCATAGATTGGTTGTTTAAGAAAGTACTTATTATTGTGCTTCTATTTAAAGTCCAGCTGGACTTGATTATTCGGGCAGTGGAATGAAATTATAATGGCACCCGAGCCGAGTTAATTATGATACCATTCACTGGTTTTCCATTGTTTCCCCCTTCCATTGGCCATGATTTGGGTTGTGGGCTAGTTGCACATTGGGGTATGACTTTGTGTCATTTTCACCCATTTGTTGATAATGTTATTGGGTTCCGAAATCGTTTCTTCAGTTGTTGATGCTGCTCAGATTGTTATATCCTTTTGGGATTAAAACCTTGGTTCAGTATCCTTCTAAGTGTTACATTATTGCACTTATGTATTATTGTATATATCATTCTTTATGTTGATAAGATTGTGATATATATATGAGGAGTTTGATGTTATATGCTTTCATAATGTGATTGCATAGCATATTGTTGCATATATAATAGCTTACTAAGATTTATCTCACCCCGTCATTTTATTTGTTTTCCTTAGCTAAGGGCGAGCCAGGGAATATATCACGTTGAGCACGGGGAGGAAGTCGAGATGGGTATGTAACTTGGGAAAGTATTTTGTGCTGGTTGCATTATGTAAATGTATTACCAATGGGGTAGTATAACCGAGACCTAAACTTTATGTCATTATTTTTGGTACAATTTTAGTGGTTGTAAATATTAAAAGTTTTCGGAACTATGTTTCCTAAGTTGTAAATGGTTTGTAAAGTGTGGTGTTTGGATTTTAAGTAATATGTTGTTACTTATAGTACTATAATAGAAAGTTTTTTAGTTTAAACATGTTTTATTTTAGGGTTAATGACAATTTAGGGCCTGTAGTATAGGGGTGGTACCACATTGGGGCCCGAAGTTCTAAAACTATCAATTTAGGGCCTGAATTTACAATTTTGATCAAATTGGGGCTTTTTGACGTTTTCCGTCAAAAAAGTCCGTTAAGTGATCATGTGCGATGCACATGGGATTCAGTGAGGGCATTTTGGTCATTTCGCTCAGGCCCCAATTTGATATCTCCCCGTAAACTTCAGACCCTAAATTGTCATTTGCCCTATAAAATAATAAATAAAAATATTTAGTTTTTTTTTACAAAAAATAATTAGTAAATTTAAAATATTGAAAAAAATAAAAATAATAGTTAATACAGTATGATTTAAAATAATTTAAGATATTAACTATTATCATTTTTTCTAATAATTTAAATTATTTTAAAATAAATTTAAAATAATTTAAGATAATTTATAAAATATATAAATAAAAATAGATTAAATAAAATAAATATTTACAAAAAATATGCTTTCCCTATATTCAGTGATGTGAAATTACAAATACACCTCCCAAACTCAATTTTAATCTTAATCCACGACAAAAAAAAAAAAAAAAAAAAAACGCAACAAAAATTTCATCCTCTGCTTCTACCCTCTTCTCCACCCCCACCATCGACCACCCTTCTCTACCCCACTCATCAGCAGCGCCGTCCCCACCCACCTTCCTCCCAAGTGTACCTCTACTTTTTTCGACCTTCTCCGACGAAGCCCCCCATCATCCATCTACCCAACAATACCGACTGCATCAATATCCAAAAATGGCACCAAAAGCAAATTTGGCTTCACTTTTCGAATCCTCTTCAAATCTTCCAAGGTCGGGAAAGGGACTACGGATGAGATCCTTCAAATTTGGCGTTCTCTTCTTTCAAATTTGGGTTTTTCTTCCTTTCTTTTCTTTCAAATCTAGGTTCAATTAAGGGGCGGAGGTGGGAGTGATATTTCAACTTGTAGTGTTGGGACGCTGGTGGAGCAAATATCATCCAAATTGGAGCAAATATCAGGTTTAAATATTTCTTCCTTCTTAGTATTTACCTCTGACTTCGGCTCCGGCTCCGGCTTGATCTTGAGTTCTTAAATCTGGGTATCTGTTTGTTGGGTTGGCTGTGAATTAGGGCAGGAGTGGGTGGTTTGGGGATGGGGGTTTCAGTGAGTACTTCTTTAAGAACCGTTTCTTCTTCGATTACCGACGGCGGTGGAGCGGCTTGGGATTTCAGTGAATTTGGGTGGTTTGATTTGGGGACTGCGGTGGCGGTGCTTTGACAGCAACCCATTTGAGAGAGATTAAGAGAAATTACATGAATGGGTGTGTGAATATGTGTGCTATTTTACAATTAAAATCATAAATTTTAGCAAATTTAAAATCTGTGTATTGGTAGGATGGGATTAGATTCTGGTGTTGGGTTTTTGGTTCTTTCATGGTGTTTTTTTTTGGTGGCGGTGGTGGGCCAAATTAAAGAGGAAGATGATAAATAATTAATTGTTTTAAAGAGAAAATAAATATTTAAAAATTGGGCATTTTGGTCATTTCAAAGAAGGTTTAAATTGGGCAACTGTCAATTTAGGGCCTGAGGTCTATGAAATGACCAAAATGCCCTCACTGAATCCCATGTGCATCGCACATGATCACTTAACGGACTTTTTTGACGGAAAACGTCAAAAAGCCCCAATTTGATCAAAATTGTAAATTCAGGTCCTAAATTGATAGTTTTAGGACTTCGGGCCCCAATATGGTACCACCCCTATACTACAGGCCCTAAATTGTCATTAACCCTTTATTTTATTAAAAATTTTAGAAAAGACATTTCGAAAGTAAAAAGAAAATTATGACGTCTTCCGAGCGTGTTCCGGACGTGGGGCCAAGTAGGACCACGTATCAGGGCGCATCAGTTGGTATCAGAGCCTAAGTTATAGCTAGTCTAGATGGACTACATGACCTAGGAGGGTAGTTATGGATTGAGTGAGTGAGGTTAAGTGTGTGATGCAGGTACTCAGTTATTATGGCAGGGGGCGGATTCCTCAACAGTAATAGGAGTTGCATTCTTCTGCTGAGTCCTTACTTTAAGTGTTAGAAGTATTCGTGGTTGTTTGATCTTCTAGGTAAGTAATTTTAAAATTCGGGACGAATTTTCTTTGAGGGGGAGTGATTGTCACGACCCTAAACCTAGGCATTATATTTGTGAGTATTATATGTTAGTTTTAATAGTTTAATAACTTATTTGATATTTTAAGTATGTTAATAAATAAATAAATTTTAATTATTTAATGACTAATTGGAATTAATAGGAGTTGTGTAGTTGAAATGGTAATTGTTGAAAATTTATTAAAATTCTATAAAATATGTTGAGGTGCTTAAGTGTAAAGTTTAAAACTTAGGAAACTTAATAGACTCAATTCAAGTCTTGGAGGAGCCTAAGTGTTAATATGTCAATGTCTATCTCCTTAGTTGTGAAGCTTTCATTTGGTAATCAACAGAAAATAATTTCTTCCCTCTGTTTTTCTTCCTTGAGAAAGCTTCAACCTAGGTTTTCCTTCAACAAATTTCCATAAATTCTAGGTTTGTTCGTTCTTCGATCCGACTGCGTCTAAATGTTCGAGAAGCGGAGTAGATCATTCCCATCCGATTAAATTTTTCACACTTTCGTATTATTTAGGAAGGTAAGTTATTATTTCCTTCTTAAATTCTTGCTCATTTGATGTTTAATGTTACAATTGTTGATGTATAAAGGTTGCATGTTGTATTTGAACATTTTCCTTGGGTTGGAATGGATTGAAATGGCTCTTGGAATGAGTATAATGAAGTGAGGTTACGGTGGTACCTATGAATTACTTGATTTATATATTCAGAGTGATGGTATACCCTTTTAATTAACTGATGTTTTGTTGACAAGAAATATTTCCTTTTTGTATTAAGCATGCATCTTAAAAAGGGAAATCCCAGAAGAAATTCATAGCTTCAAATGACATGAAAAATAATACTACCATAAAACTTTATCTCTAAGGCTTAAATAGCAGTATGATCCCAGCTCGCAACATTTATGAGTTAAGGGCTTGTTTGTTAACCATTTAATTTCTAAATTATTGTACTCCTTTCTCTTCTTAGTCAACAAAAAGAAATGAAATGCGTTTGGTAACTGTTTTATTATTAGAAGGCCCAAATACATTCATTATTTATGACTCATTTCTAGAATTGGATTTCACAAACTTGTGAAATGTATTCAATACATAAATAAGGAAAGGAGTTTAATAAGGTCTAGGTATATGAAACTCTGTCCACAACATTTGAATTACAATATTTTTCAAACACTTGATTTCAATGTAACCTAAATTGTTCTAAACATTATATGGTTGATCAAAGAATATTGAAATGTTACGTTGAGTTTGTAGACCTTATGTGTTACAAAATATTGACTTGTTTGGCATATTTGATGGTTTGTTGGATAGGGTTCCCTACTTTGGAATCCTAAGTTAAAGCGAATTGTTTCAAGGATTGTTTAGCCGCTATGCTACTTATGATTGATACTTATTATCATCTTGTAATGATATATTTGGTATGGTTCCCTATTTTGGAATCATAGATTGGTTGTTTAAGCAAGTATTTATTAATGTGCTTCTATTTAAAGTCCAGCTGGTACTTGATTGTTCGGGCAAAGTGGAATGAGATTATAATGGCACCCGAGATGAGTTCATTATGATACCATTCATTGGTTTCCCATTGTGGGCTAGCTCCCTTTTTTGGGTGAGGTCTAGTTGCACATTGGGGTATGACTTTGTGTCATTTTCACCCATTTGTTGATATTGTTATTGGGTTTCGGAATCGCTTCTTCAACTGTTGATGCTACTCAGATTGTTATATCCTTTTGGGATTAAAACCTTGGCTCAGTATCATTCTAAGTGTTACATTATTGCACTTATGTGTTATTGTATATATCATTCTTTGTGTTGATAAGGTTGTGATATATATATGAGGAGTTTGATGTTATATGCTTTCATAATGTGATTGCATAGCATATTGTTGCATATATAATAGCTTACTGAGATTTATCTCACCCCGTCCTTTTATTTCTTAAATTCTTGCTCATTTGATGTTTAATGTTACAATTGTTGATGTATAAAGGTTGCATGTTGTATTTGAACATTTTCCTTGGGTTGGAATGGATTGAAATGGCTCTTGAAATGAGTATAATGAGGTGAGGTTATGGTGGTACCTATGAATTACTTAATATATATATTCAGAGTGATGGTATACCCTTTTAATTAACTGATGTTTTGTTGACAAGAAATATTTCCTTTTTGTATTAAGCATGCATCTTAAAAAGGGAAATTCCAGAAGAAATTCGTAGCTTCACAATGACATGAAAAATAATACTACCATAAAACTTTATCTCTAAGGCTTAAATAGCAGCATGATCTCTGTGCTCGCAACATTTATGAGTTAAGGGCTTGTTTGTTAACCATTTAATTTCTAAATTATTGTACTCCTTTCTCTTCTTAGTCAACAAAAAGAAATGAAATGCGTTTGGTAACTGTTTTATTATTAGAAGGCCCAAATACATTCATTATTTATGACTCATTTCTAGAATTGGATTTCACAAACTTGTGAAATGTATTCAATACATAAATAAGGAAAGGAGTTTAATAAGGTCTAGGTATATGAAACTCTGTCCACAACATTTGAATTACAATATTTTTCAAACACTTGATTTCAATGTAACCTAAATTGTTCTAAACATTATATGGTTGATCAAAGAATATTGAAATGTTACGTTGAGTTTGTAGACCTTATGTGTTACAAAATATTGACTTGTTTGGCATATTTGATGGTTTGTTGGATAGGGTTCCCTACTTTGGAATCCTAAGTTAAAGCGAATTGTTTCAAGGATTGTTTAGCCGCTATGCTACTTATGATTGATACTTATTATCATCTTGTAATGATATATTTGGTATGGTTCCCTATTTTGGAATCATAGATTGGTTGTTTAAGCAAGTATTTATTAATGTGCTTCTATTTAAAGTCCAGCTGGTACTTGATTGTTCGGGCAGTGGAATGAGATTATAATGGCACCCGAGATGAGTTCATTATGATACCATTCATTGGTTTCCCATTGTGGGCTAGCTCCCTTTTTTGGGTGAGGTCTAGTTGCACATTGGGGTATGACTTTGTGTCATTTTCACCCATTTGTTGATATTGTTATTGGGTTTCGGAATCGCTTCTTCAACTGTTGATGCTACTCAGATTGTTATATCCTTTTGGGATTAAAACCTTGGCTCAGTATCATTCTAAGTGTTACATTATTGCACTTATGTGTTATTGTATATATCATTCTTTGTGTTGATAAGGTTGTGATATATATATGAGGAGTTTGATGTTATATGCTTTCATAATGTGATTGCATAGCATATTGTTGCATATATAATAGCTTACTGAGATTTATCTCACCCCGTCCTTTTATTTCTTAAATTCTTGCTCATTTGATGTTTAATGTTACAATTGTTGATGTATAAAGGTTGCATGTTGTATTTGAACATTTTCCTTGGGTTGGAATGGATTGAAATGGCTCTTGAAATGAGTATAATGAGGTGAGGTTATGGTGGTACCTATGAATTACTTAATATATATATTCAGAGTGATGGTATACCCTTTTAATTAACTGATGTTTTGTTGACAAGAAATATTTCCTTTTTGTATTAAGCATGCATCTTAAAAAGGGAAATTCCAGAAGAAATTCGTAGCTTCACAATGACATGAAAAATAATACTACCATAAAACTTTATCTCTAAGGCTTAAATAGCAGCATGATCTCTGTGCTCGCAACATTTATGAGTTAAGGGCTTGTTTGTTAACCATTTAGTTTCTAAATTATTGTACTCCTTTCTCTTCTTAGTCAACAAAAAGAAATGAAATGCGTTTGGTAACTGTTTTATTATTAGAAGGCCCAAATACATTCATTATTTATGACTCATTTCTAGAATTGGATTTCACAAACTTGTGAAATGTATTCAATACATAAATAAGGAAAGGAGTTTAATAAGGTCTAGGTATATGAACGCTTGAATTTTGAATTTTATACAGTAAATTTTCCGATTTAAGCTCAATCAACATTTGAATTTTGAAATCAAAATTTGAATTTTTAGAAAACGGGAAAGCAATTAGTAAATAAGGAAATGTAACTCTTCAAAACTGGATCTATTAATATTTTATTCAAATGCACATTTTTTGTTTTTAAAATTTTTATTTATAATTCATTTTGAGACAGAAGAAGTAGTACTATAATTATGATCCATATATATACAAATTTATTTTATAAATTGAAATCTTTGGTATATAAATTAGAAATAGTTACAATAATATAGTCTAATAAATAAATACTTTTGTTTTATTTTAAGCAAAATAAAAATTGATCAATTTTTTTTTATTTTGGGACGAAAGAAATATTAATGTAATGATCTATATACGTGCAAGAGTCTTATAAATAAGAATTTAAAAATATAATCAAAGAGTAACGGTCCAAAAATAAATATTTTTTTAAATAATTTGTTTATAATTCTTTTTGAGATGAAAGAAGTAGTACTATAATGATCTTCATACATACACAGAGTTGTACCGAGAGAATGATTGTACCATTTTTTTAATTTTCTTATTTTTTGAAAGAAAGTTGTTTATCTTAAAAAAATAATAAAAAATATGTGCATATCACGTTGATTACGCGTTAGTTACGATTAACCTCCAAGAAACCCGTAATATTCCGTAACATTGAAAAAAAGATAACTTCAATATAATTAAATTGATCGCAATTACGCGTATTGTACCCGAAATTAATGCACATAAGCCAACTACTAAATTTGATAAATCAATCAAATTAATTTGAATATTATAAAACATTAGTTTAAATACAAATTTAAACTCAAATTTAAAATGATTTGAAATTGGAACTCAATCTCATTTGAGAATTGATTAATTTAGTTAGCTACCTGCAGAATCTAATCTATAAATGAATACAAAATTTTAACCTAATTGCATACCCTCTCAAGAGCTTAAGGAAATAAATCCTATTTAAGTTTATTATTTTATATTTTTTGTGTAAATATAACTTGATTAAAAAAAATATTCAGCCGTGAGTTTATTTTGAGTAGGTCCCTGAAAAAGAATTCGGCAAAATCATCCTTCGTTATTGTTCGCTCTCATCTTCTTTCTTCTTCTTGACCTATTTGATCTCTTAATTGTTTTTTATTTTTCTTTTATTTTTTTAATTTTTTTTTTTTTGGGTTTCAGGGACAATGTTTTCTATGATGTAAGCTATTTTAGCTAAAGATATTCCTATTTATCATTTTTATTTTTACTGAATTTATGGAATCACAAAATTTGATATCTCTGAATTGTTTAACAAAGAATAGATGTTATGTTAAATGTTTACATAATATTATGCTTAGTGCCTAATCTTTGAATAATTTGCTATTTAATTAAAGATGTTTTGACTAATTTTTCCTAATCAGAAAATGACCCACAAGAGAAATGATAACATTTTACTTGATGGCTAAAGCTTTGATAACTATATTCAAGGGAGCATTTAATAATTTGTTTTGGTAAATGGTTGTCAAGTGGTTGAAACTTGAAATGTTGGTATGATTTTGACACATTTATGAACTATGGGTATACATAATTCAGATTTATAATAATCACAACTTGAGTATTATCTGAAATGCTTCATAAGGTCCTGAGTCGTGCTTCCTTGATGTATTTTGATTGTGCATTCAGAAATTTTTATATCTTCTCCATCTCTTAAAAAATCAGTGAGCAAGTGTACACACATTTTGTTTATAATAGAAATAGATATATGTGACCAAAATATGTTTGGTCATCCTAACATATATAGGCTAAATGGAGTTATTCTGAATGTAGTAAAGTAATTTTCTATGTGTACAGGATACTCCATCCATCCCAAAATTATCATGTCAATTTTTGTATCATATTGTTTTTGTTTATTTAAATGAAATTACAGATTATGGCAACAAGTAATAATAATCATAACTATGCTCGTCGAATTTCGACGGGTTACTCACTAGTTAAACTAAAAGCTTAAAATCATAACAAACAACTCTATTCAGTATTATTTATTCTATAATGTCTTATATCAGATTATCAAACGGCCCCTATAAGCATTTTATAATACTAGTACCAGCATTTTAAAAACGTTTTAAAGAGAGATAAACTGTATTTTAGAGTTCAAAGATCGGGGATAATCACAATTTGAACTCTGATGTTATGGTCCAAAATTAATCATTTTGGGCTTTTGGGTTGTTTGAAAAAAATTGTTAATTCGTTATATGTCTTGAACATGCGACTTAACCCACTTAACAGGGGTTATTTGAGGTAATAACTACCGATTTATCTCAATATTTTAGATCATAAATTGACAAAATCCTAAGATTAGACCCTACTCTGAAAATACCCCAAAAGTTTGGACCCCAATTTAATAATGTCCCCTAAATTGGGAGAAACAATGATTTCTTTGGTGCTAGCTCGACAAATATTCGTAAGAGTATTCTGGTGTTATGGTTATTCTCTGGCCCAACATAAAAGTAGTTTAGAATAATTTTTTATCACAATAGTATATCTGAATTCTACTAAACAATAATTATGCACAATACAAGAATGTTTGTTATTTACCGCAGTATAATATGGCGGTCAACACGGAGTCGCCGTATATATTAGTTATATACGGCGGGCAACACGGAGCCGCCGTATATATTAGTTATATACGGCGGCTCCCTGTTGATCCTCGTATATAACTAATATATACGGCGGTTACACGGAGGCGCCGTGTATATAAAACTTATATACGTATATCGTATAAAATTTGACATATACGTGGGTTTCGAGCCGCCGTATATATTTGTTATATACGGCGACCAACAAGGAGCCGTCATATATAATTATTATATACGGCGGTCAACACGGAGCTGCCGTGAATAGAAACTTATATAAGGCGTATGTAGTAAATCGCCATATTTAACTACCTTATATACGGCGACTCATACGGGGCCCGCCGTATATATTAATATATACCGCGAAATGAAATTTCCCCAAAATTCCCTCTCTATTTGTTCGCGCAAAATTCCCTCTCAAAAACACGGCGTTTACCAAAAACTAGGGTTTGATTCTCAAAGTGAAGACGGTGACCAGTGAAGACGGTGAGAGATTTTTTCTAGCTCCGACATCTCATACGATCGGCTGTCGATGACCAGTGAAGAACCCATTAGCGTCGCCCTTTGTTTAGATTTGTACAAATCTTTTTTCCATTTTTCTTGAAGGTATGTGCACTGAATCTGTCTTCTTTCTTTAAGAAATTTCGCACTCTTTTTGAAAGATTTAGCTGGAATTAATTTGGCTTGGTTGATGGGTATTTGTACATTGCTGTTTTGGGTGACTATGTCTGTGATTCATGAGGTTTAAGCTCTAGATTGGTTGGATCTGTGAGTTTCTATGTAGAAATGTGTGATTTTGCATATGAATTTGTTAGTCCTTGGATTAAACAGCTGGTTATTGAATTAGCTTTGGATTATAGTTAGAATGAAAGGATTTGAGATGAGTATTATTGATTCCTTTCTTGGTATTTGGTTATGATTGGTGAATATTAGACCATTTGAATGATACATGTTGGATTTCTCCCCAAAAATTTATGGGAAAAGTTCATGCAATCACTGAATTTGACATAATTCTGATGGCTTATGCAAGATGTATGTCATTGAGTTATTTTTACCCATGTGAAGATAGTTCAGAAATCTAGCTCAATTAACAAGTTCTAGTAAACCACTTTCCATGTTTTCGAATGTCAAATGTCTGTACAAATGGTGAAGGTAGTGTGAGTGATGTAACCTACTTACTCCCTCCATCTTGAATATCAAATGCCTGTATAAGTTTTCAAGAAAGATTTCCAACAGTTCATTCTCGAATGTCAAATGCCTGTATACTATCATTCAGCTTCCTTAGGTTGCACAAGATACTATCTTAAAAGACGATCTTTAGAAATCTAGTGAATGCATATAGTAAATCTAGTGAATGCATTTAGTTATATGATTAAACGGTTGTATTATATTTGTATATAACTGATAAAAGAGATTCTTTTTCTGATGGTTTGTTTTTGATACACCAAGTACATACCTTTGTGGACTGTTGTGCAATGCAGCGGAAGCAAAGAAACAATAACCCAAGAACACACACACAAGTAATTGAGAAATCGAAAGAGAAAAGAGAT
Organism: Adenophora triphylla var. japonica; assembly: GCA_022495995.1. Classification (NCBI taxonomy): domain Eukaryota; kingdom Viridiplantae; phylum Streptophyta; class Magnoliopsida; order Asterales; family Campanulaceae; genus Adenophora; species Adenophora triphylla. Next base: position 378,870 of record JAFEMH010001123.1, on the reverse strand, counting down.
GGAAATCGATTGGGGTTTTGAACCTTGCCTCTGTTTTATTATGTGCAATATCTCATATGTTTACATAGGGTTACAAACAGTATTTATATGTTACAAACCCTATCCTAAACCAAGACCATAAAACAGAAACCCGTTCAGGCCCAAAACCCCCCGTCAGCCTTGAGGTGCCCGCCCCAAGGAGACCCAGGCGCCCGCCTGGCATTGTGCCATGCCATGCTGCACCTTCGGCCGCCGAGGCGCCCGCCCCACCGGCATCCATACGCCCGCCTCAAAGGCCCACGCCAGAATCCCACCTTCAGCCTTCCAGGCGCCCGCCTCGACCAATGTGAATTTGTCAGGACATCGAGCCATAACATCCAACATGGACTTTGGCGTTGGTTATAACGAGTTGCATCTTTTCGCACTATCATTTTCAGTATTACAATATCTCTATTGTTCCATATTTTCATTTTACCCTTGCGTGTGATTTTGTTTAAATATAACTTTATCATAAATCTTTTTCTTGCATATAGTTTCTCTGATTATAAAGACTCTTGCATGGTGCTCGGTACTAGTCATGACGGGTGTAGAAACAAAAGTTTATGTCCATGAGGCTCGTTGGTTTGTCAGATTTGGAATCATTTATACTTTGGTCATAAAATTCTTGTAAATTTTGAAGCAGCTTCTAAACATCTATTCTTGTAAATAATGCTTTCGTAAGATTTAACTTCTTTAGTTCTTCATTACCTTAATTGTTATTAGTGAGATTTAATTGTTGAAAATTTTTGTCTTGTATTTGCGGGTATTATTTCATGATTATTTACATTTATAAAAGTTTCTGGCAATTGGCAATTCACGGGGCATCCTTCTGGTGAGGCGCCAGCCTCATATAGGCCCAGGCGGCCGCCTCACTTTGGCTTTTCTTGGGTAGTTTTTCTGGTGGTAAGGCGGCAGCTTCAGTTTCCTCCAGGCGACCGCATCAAATTGGCAAAACGTAGGGTGACTTTCTGGCCGCGAGGTGCCAGCCTCAACTTCCCCCAGGTAGCCGCCTCACATGGTACAAGTTGGGGTAATTGTATTTCCTCATATATGGCGGCAATATATCCGCCGTATTTAAACTTCATCATATACGGCGGCAATACGTCCACCGTATTTGTACTTCATCATATACGGCGACCTCTATATACGCTGTAAATACTATATACGGCGGTAGTATTTGCCGTAAATACAAATACAATGCTACCATATACGACGCCAAATAAATCGCCGACTAGCCGCAGTATATAGTATTTACGGCGGATTTTAGCCGCCGTAAATAGTGCAATTTCTTGTAGTGGCATGCAAAATTTTATAGCATTAAATGTTGGGATTTGAAATAGTGTCACCTTCATAATATGAATGTGATGGATTTGCTTTTATATGGCGGATGTGTGGTCATATATATAAAAGGATCATTTAGTGAATGAGGTGATTACAGGAAAGTAGGTTACACCCATAGAAGATAAGATGATTGAGAATGGCATAATGTGATTTGATCATGTGAGGCAGAGGCCAAGTGATGCACAAATATAAAGAGAATTGAAAATCGAGTCAAGATTTGGAATCGGGACGCAAAAACAAATAATTGGGCAAAATGTCTAAAAGTTGGCCCAAGGCTCCAAATTGGCCTCAAAACACAAATTTATTCTGTTATCATCTATTAGGGGTGTAAATGGTTCGGTTTGGGCCAATTTATGGACCAAACCACTTGTAATCGGTTTGGAAAAATCTCAAACCGAACCATGAAAAAATTCAAACCGAACCGAACCAAACTGCCATGATTTGGTTCGGTTTGGTTCGAACCGCAGTTTGATTTTATGGTTTGAACTGCAGTTTAAACCACAATTCAAATCACGGTTCAAACCATGAAATAGAACATTGTTTAAACCATTAATTAGAAGATGGTTTCAGAATACATAATTCATTGTCATGTTTGTTGGAATTTTCTAGACATAACATACCAAAGAGATTTAGTATTTAAACACAACTTGAAATTGTGATTCAATGTTTATGATAACAATATGCCATTTGAGTACTTGTACTGGTATGTGATAAAGAGTGAATTAACATTATTATAGGAAGATTAACCAAAAGAAAAAGGGTTATAGGCTAAAATTCATGAATAGAATTAGCGGTTTTCAAATCTAAATGTGAGGTGAAGATGAAAGATATGCATATCTACGGTTATTATTGAACGGTTTGGTGGTTCGGTCTCGCGGTCTCGAACCGTGGTTTGGGGGTATACACCGAAAACCAAACCGAACCACACGATTTGACAATTTTTTGAACCAAACCAAACCACTATTGCTCAAAAACCGAACTAAACCGCGTGGCTTGGTTTGGTTCGGTTCTGAACCGCGGTTTGAACCGAACCATTTACACCCCTATCATCTATAATATGTGATTCCCAATTATTATTATATTTTCCATTACTCAACAATTTTAATCGTGATCAAAAATTATTTCAAGTAACTTTCATTTTGGGTTCACGTAGAACCGGGACACCGGAATGCGTGCGCTCGAACAATGCGAAGCTAACATTAAAAAATCATTGTTTCTCCTTAGGGGAGATTATCAATTTAGAGTCTAAGAATTAGGGGTAAATTGTTATTATTACTTCTTATAATCTCAAGTAATCCATAGATGCAAGACACATGATAACTTAACGATTTTTTCTAACAATTTGGAAAAAAAATATCAGTTTTGCTTACTTTGAACCCTAAATTAACCAAAGTGGAACATCAAGGACCAAATTGTGAATGACCCCAAGCTTTGAACGCTAAAATTGTAACGGCCCAAACCCAAAGCCGGACCTGCTACGTAGGCACCACACACTGGCCCACTAATCACCTTCTCATTTGGGTTAAACACAACCCATCACAAGCATCCAAAAGTCTAATGTATGATTTGATGCTTATTAGTAGTGTATGAGAATTTTATATAGCACAATCAATGCTCATATCTTTTCGATGTGGGATGAGGGATATCATAATCTCCCCCACTCAAACCCTTGCCGTACATGGTAAGATCAATCAATACCCAGATCGTACCCCCAGGCTAGCTACAAGCCTTAAGGCTAGAGTTCCACTCTGATATCATTTGTAATGCCCCAAGCCCAAATCTCGACCCGTTATGCAGGCACCACACACTACACTGGCTTACTAAGCACCTCCTCATTTGGGTTAACCACAGCCCATCACATGCCTTCAAAAGTCTAATGGATGATTTGATGTTTAGTAGTACTTTATTAGACCTCTATATAGCACAATCAATGTCCATATCTATTCGATGTGGGATGATGAATATCACAACCTGTAAGTACTCAAATCCAGATCGTTACAATCCGTTAACTCACACTTTCCAAGTTAACGAGATTTTTCAGAACTGCCCCGAACATTCAAAATCAAAGTGTATTCAACACACGTTCGCACATGTGAAAATACCACTTTTCCATAAATACCAATTTCCGGGACTTTTCGGGACTGTTCGACATTTAATCGGACAGTTATTTAAAAAACAGTCAAAACCCGGCTCGATGGAACAAATTGACTTTCTCAGTGACTAAGCTGGGACACATGGCACACATGCAAGGGCCCTCTAGTCAACATCAATCATATTTCAAGGCTGAAAAGACCAAAATACCCTCAAACTGAAGGAGTGGTCGTCCGACCTATGCTTCATAATCGCTCATCAGTCTCAGCAAATCTCTAAATACCTAAAAAGCCTTTCAAATTGAAGATCTGGCCGGATGACCTGTTCTTCAGTTTGACAGCCTATAAATACAACCCTTCTCATTCAGTAAATGTGAAAGTTTTTTAACCCTCCTGCCCATTTCACCTCGGTTCCAGCAACCAAAACACCTCCGTAAGCCCCGAAAATACCTCGATTTGCGTGAAAACAACGTTTTTCAAGCAAAACACGAGCCAAACACAACCTAAACACCTTTCAAACACCGTTTCGTATCCAATATACGACCTCTCGAGCAAAAGAGTCAAAACCTAGCCATTGGTAACACTCACACTCTCAAACTCCGATTCATCTCTTTTTACGCGTCCTACGCTATTTCAGATCCGATCAAAACTTTCAAAATGTAGACAAAACGCTGTCTACGGGTCTCGAAGTGATCCTCTCTCTATCATTTTTCTCTTTCGAGAAAAGTGATTTAGGGTTAAAACGAAGATCTTGACCCGTTTTTACTTATTATGTCATTTACCGTCCTGTAAGTACCCAAATCTGGCTCATGCCTTCCGGTTAATTTTCCCGACATTTCGGTAAGTTTTCCGGTAATTCCCCGGACTTTCCTAGTGTTCCGGAAATGTCCTGGAACAGTCCAAATTTAAATTAGGGCTGTAAGGAGCCTTCCTAATTAAGAAAACACGTTTTTCTTAATTAGGGAGAAGCTTCTAGAATAATGCCACCTTGCATGGTTCTAGAATGCTGAGTCATTGTGGATAAGACCGCACGGCCTCATTTGCAAAGGGCCTGCAGCCGCACGGCTTCATTAGCCTTATCCAGACTGCCTATAAATAGAGCCTTCCTCTACCCATTTCAAACAACAACAACAACACAAACAATCACACACACACACTCCATAGCAGTCCAGACGTGAAGAAAAACCCTTGAAGGCTCAAGAAGGCGAAGAAGAAGCTCAAGAAGCCATCTCCCTCCTCCTTGAAGACCCAAGAAGAACCTCTCCTCCTAGCTCCGTCCGAAGAAGCAAAGGAAACGATTGGTAACCTCGCACGCCCTAACCTTGCATTTTAATTGATATACTTGCTCATTGCATTCATATATCTTGCTTGGGACTTGGCATTTATTCATAAAGATCATATCTTTATCACCCCCTTTCCCCTTTGCATGCATTAAGACCTCATTTGTCATAAAATGTAGTCTTTTTCATAAAGGTGCATCCTTTGCACCTAAAATCCCTATTTTCCAATAAAAATGTTATCTTTATGCATCATTTGCATACAAAGATCAAACCTTTTTCAATAAAAATGCATCCTTTGCATCAAAACCCTTTTTTCAATGCATCATTTGCATAAAAATCAAATCTTTATGCATCATTTGCATAAAGATCATTTCTTTAAATCAAAAAGCATCATTTGCTAAAACCAAAATGTCATCTTTTCATTAAAGAGTCATTTTTTTCATGCATTTCCCCTTTCCCCAACCTTGGAACGGACCGGTGTAAAAGTTCTCATCTTTGCATCGTTCCTTCCATTAAAGGTTCATGATTTCTTTAGGAAAAGGATAACCTTGAACCCTATATCTCCGATTATCGCTTAAGAATGAGTATGAAGCCTCTATACGAGCTCGACCGTCTTAAAGCGTAGGATTGATGGGCTAAGGACATTCCTTCCTAAAGAACCTCATCTTTGACCCAAAAGAGAGTCATTCTCTCGATCACGCAAGTCCCGAGGGTCCCGAGGTTTAAAATGCGATGATCATAAGTCATAAGATGAGGACGGGATCATAATCCCAAATACATAAATTCCAAGGAATCCCGAGCGACAACCAACAAATGGTTTGTACGTCCGGAAGACAACTTGGGACATTCCCCCCCTTATTTTCAAACACATGCACACAAAGAAAGCACGCAAGCAAACACGATTAATGAAATCTAGGGAGACTTGCTCCGGCAAGGCACTTTGGGTGAACGCCAAACGTTCTTCCCAAGGGGTAACTTAACCTCCGAACCCATAAAACCTTTTTTTCAAAGTTTTGAGGTAATCAAAATGGCGTGGCGACTCCGTTTTTCAAATAACTCGGATGTCTTCAAACTCGCGTGAATTCCAATAAACAAAAGAATTTGGGCACACATTCACAGTTTGGCGACTCCGCTGGGGAAACCCAAAGGAGAAAAGCTTTATTTTCAAAACAAAAATCGATACTTGGTATATCGGTGGACCCCACTTAACCTTCCTGTATCGCTCCCTAACCCGGGGCTTGGGATAACAAGGTGGTTTAACAATCCCACGTACCAGTATCCCTTTTTTGAAAAAAAAAAAAACAACTTTGAAAAATAAAAAATACAAAAAAGCTTCTCCCTTTGAGCGGGTTAGACTCCCATCGCCGATTTCATTAATCGTGCTTGCTTTCTTTTACCATGCATTGCATCATTTGCATCTTGGAATCTGTGCATACTTTGAAACGGGAAATAACCCGAAGAAAAGCAAAAGGAGTGGAACCTGGAAAATTGATCCATGCAGTCGTACGGCTAATCCTCATAGGATTTTGACCATACGACCTCAGTGGCAATTCCACCAGGAAAAATCATGGTTAATCTGGCAGTCCTAGCAGCTTGGGGCTATTCAGCTCCATGATCGATCGGGGCTCCCAGGAAAAAATTTACGTGCTTATGTGTTGCATTTTCCCCCGTCCCGAAAATCATTCCTTTAAAACACATTTATGAAAATCTCTGTTTTAACTCAAAAAAGGAACAATTTTAGGAGACCGCACACTACGCGCACCTGATATATCCTGTACACTTTTGCACGCACGTCCTTCAAACCCGAGGGTGGTTCCAGCTGCAGTCACGGACAACCTTTACGATGCTCCCGGCGCGCACGGAATCATCCCAACCTCCCCATGGCAACAAATGTCGACCAATGCACATCCGTGTCACACGTTTCAAAAACCGTGACTTTTGGTTGGTTTTTGGTCTAGTCCGTGTCATATAGCCCAGTTGCATACCCTCGTAAAGGTCAAGCCTTAGTTCATAACGGAAGAAGAACTCGCCAAAATTCCGACAAGGAAAAATTGGCGAGATCTCAACTCCGACATTGACTATTGACCTTGACTCCGCACGGAATGCGTAAGAGTCAAGACCAAGTCTTTGCCAAAATAAAAGATCTTTCGCTCAAGCAAAGCTCGCCAAAATTCCGACAAGGAAAAATTGGCAAGATCTTGACCCGGCATTGACTTCGATTCCGACTCAAGACCGCGTATGCAACGAAGTTCAATGTGACACCGTGTCATCCGGCTTTGTCGCCCGACCCATGCCTATTATATTCTCGACATTACCGAAAGTCAAAAACCGTCATTCGCTCAAGCGAAACTCGTCAAAGATCCGTCAAGGCAGAGACGAGACTTTCCGGTATTGCCTTGACTATAATCCGCATCGCTCGTGCGTTGAAAGGTCCTATGACCCGCTAGACCCGATAGGAGCGTTCTTTACTCTCGGTCGGTGGGATCCGCGTGCCCTATAGGACCCTCGCCGGGCCGTCCACCCCGGGAGGTCGAAATACGGGTGGAATACGAGGGGCTTATAGACGTAGTGACGGAACCCACCGATCCAGGATCTAGAGTAGTTGTGAAAAAGAAGGGCGTAACCCCTTTTCCAACCAAATAGATATTAATAAAAGACACTGTTTTAAGTAAACTTGAAGATTCTAATTTGCATATTGCACTGAGCCTTCACCTAAACACCTACCCCGAGTCTAAACCTTTCCTATCCCTTTCCCGCAGCCGAGAAAGAAGTGGGTGAGAACACCGGTCGGCGACTTATTAGCGCGAGAATCCTCGAGCGGTTCGCAGAATCCTCGGTTTGTCGGCTTTTCGGTGTCAAAATGGCCAACATGGTAATCCACCACGGTAATGACCAAGCAATGGGAGGGGCTATCCCGGCTCAACCCAAGCCTCACATCTGGTATGATGTATGTGATTGCGAAGACCGCCTCGAGTATGAGTATCAAGAATGGATCAATGAGGACGCTCCTTCAGGGAAGAAGAAGAAGAGAAAGTCCACACGACAAGCTTAAGGAAAGATATGAAGTTGGGGACAAGAGCGTAGGAACTTTAGGAGAGCCTTCAGGCAAGTTCGACTACTATGTCGGTTATGCCAAGGAACTGTCAAGGAACCCGTCACCCCAAGCACGATCCGGCTGATATCCCCATGTATAGTGATCCTCTTGAAGCGAGAAAAGTGCTGAATTTGTGGCCATCGTGAAGTTCAATGAGAAGCTAGCGGATCTAGAAGCGAGAACACGAAAGCCTATTGAATACGTAGCCGGTCGAGGAAGAATTAAGACCCCCTACGAAGAAGACTTCATCGGCATTATCCAGGCCAACCCTTCTATTGGCTACACCGACAAGGTCGTGGTGTCCAAGATCGGTAAAGAGAAAATGAGTTATCGGCGGTGCATTGATAAGATGAGCCAGACCCTTCGGTCAATAAGTCCGGTCGCTACGGAAGAGCTAGGCGAAAGATTGCAACAGGTTACTTTAGTTCCTCTCACCATCTTTCCACAAGTACCGGCTGTTAATGATTTCCGGCAAGCTTTTGATCGGTTCAGCTGGCAGGACTGCTACTCCCGCAGGGCAACGGCAAGAAGGAGTGAGATCCCGGTCCAACCCTTGTCAAGTTCCCCTCGAGTCAATAAGTAGTGTAGGGTCCAGTAGTCTATGTTGTCTTTTCGGTTGAGTCAGGAATCTTCGAATTCCGGTCCTCAGAGTCATCCGAAGGCCTCACGCTGAGGATTATGAAAATGTAATCGATGTCATCTTTCCCCTTATCTTGAATGAAATGACAAATCTTTTACGATTATCCTCTTATTGCCAACTTAACAAATGATAAATTAACTCAAAATTTAACAACAGTTAATAATGAATCATTTGAACAAGATGCAAACACACTAAACGAACAATACATTAAAGAAATCTTTAAGCGGGTTTCGAAAAAGAGGAAAACCGGGCCCAAGTCAGCCGAGGAGATTTTGATAAGTGTGAACTTGGGTACTATTGAGGAACCTAAAGAGACACAGATTGGAAGCTTCTTCCGGGGGTTGAAAGGGACAGACTAATCGAGCTGCTCGGAGAATACGTCGACGTGTTTGCATGGTCATACAAGGATATGCGGGGCTAGACGGTTCAATAGTAGAACACAGAATCCCTCTAGCACCGGATGCCAAGCCGGTAAAGCGAGCGAGAAAGATCAAGCCGGAATGGTCTCTACGGGTCAAAGAAGAAATTGAGAAGCTACTGCGGGTAGGATTCATCGAGTTATTGAATACCCGGCATGGTTGTCCAACATCGTGACCGTAACCAAGGCCAATGGGAAGGTGCGGCTGTGTGGATTTCCGAGATCCGAACAAGGCCAGCCCCAAAGACGACTACCCTCGCAAACATAGACATCCTGGTGGACTCCACGCCAACTACGAAGTCAAATCCTTCGTTGATGGTTTTGCGAGGCTACAACCAGATCAAGATGGCCGAGGAAGACCAAGAAAAGACAGCCTTCACCACACCGTGGGGAACCTCTTGTTATACGGTAATGCCATTCGGGCTCAAGAATGGGGGCTACTTACCAAAGGGCGGCGACCGCACTTTTTCATGACATGATCCACAAGGAGATTGAGGTCTACGTAGACGACATGATAATCCACTCCAAAGGAGAAGGTGGGCGGCACTTTGTTGACCTACGAAAATTCTTTGAGAGGTGAGACAGCATTCCATGAGACTAAACCCCGCCAAATGCACCTTCGGAGTGACAAGGGGAAAAGTGCTCGGGTACATGGTCACGGAGCGAGGTATAGAAGTTGACCCCCGAAAGATCAAAGCTATCATGGATATGAGGCCACCTCAAACCCGGACGAAGTCAAAAGCTTCGTGGGTAAATTGCAAGACATCGGCCGTTTTGTCAATCGGTTGACTACTATGTGCGAGCCCATCTTCAAGCTCATGAAGAAGAATGTGGACACGTAATGGACCGAAGAATGCCAGACGCCTTTGACCAGATCAAGGCATACTTAGTACATCCCCGGTACTATGCCCCCACATAGACGAAGCCTCTTCGCTCTATCTCACTTTATCATGAGACACGGCGGTTGGGGCTATGCTTGCTCAAGAGAAGAAAGACTCTCGGGTAGAAAATGCCATTTACTTTGTCGGCCGGAAGCTACAAGGGAGTGAGCTCAATTACTCGGCGTGTGAAAAGACTCCGTGCGGGAGGCGGGTGCAGGTAGTCGGCAAGTTGAAGCATTATATGCAAGCCCACCCCTGTGAATTTGGTCTCGAAAATGGACCCCATCAAGTACATCTTTGACAAGCCTTCCCTCTCGATGCGCCTAGCGAAGTGGTCCTTCTTCTTGGCGAGAATACGACATCAACTATGTGACCGAGAAAGGCCATCAAGGGTCAAGCATTGTCGATCACTGGCGAACTTCCCGGTAATGAAGACGAGAGGGCACGAACCCCAATTTCCGAGATGAAGGGATCTTTGCGGTTGAGCACGAAAATAGATGGCGGTTGTTCTTTGACGGAGCCGCTAACAAAAGAGGAAATGGTGTAGGAATGCTATTGGTCGATCCGAAAGATGAGCATACCCCCATAGCCCTCAAGTTGAACTTTCTGCCACGAACAATGCCGCCGAGTATGAAGCTTTGCATTGCTGGTTTGGAGGCCGCCTTAGAAAGAAATGTCAAGGAGCTCGAAGTTTACGGAGACTCGGCCACGATCATCAACCAAGTCTCCAACAAGTGGAAGACTGTAGACCCTGTCTGCAACGGTATCATGCCCATATGGAGGAGTTGACTTGGGCCGGTTAGAAGTGACTTTCCACTACTTGCCGAGGGAAAAGAACAGATTCGCAGATGCTCTAGCTACTCTAGCCTCATTGGTAGAGATCCCCGAGGAAAAGCCATAAAGCCCTTCGAGTGGGTAGAAGAGAAGCCCCGACTTTCTGTTGTGAAGTGGACACGGGACCCGAGCCTATAAAGGAACCTTGGTATAATCAGATTTACCAATTTCTCAAAGACGGAGAGTCGGCTTTCGGAGACGAAGAAGGTAAACCAAAAGAAGGAGTCGAGCCAAAAGCTTGCAAGCCACGAAAAGGTTGGCTTCTCGCATGTCATTCTAGGAGGCAACCTATACAAGAAGCGGTATCAAGGACCACTCCTCTTATGTGTCACTCAAGAAAGAGCCGAGAGAGTTGATGACCGAAGTCCACAATGGTCCCTGCGGTCCTCACATGAATGCCGAGCCACGATGCAAGTGATCCTCGAGAATGGGTTACTATGGATCTCCATGGAAACAGTCGCATTCGGCACGTCCGAACCGCGACAAATGCCGGCGGTTTGCCAACCTCAACCATCTCCCCACCTCATGACCTGTACCGCATGACGACTCCTTGGCCGTTTGCAACTTGGGGCATTGACGTGATAGGGAAAATATCCCCACAGAGAAGCAATGGGCACGAGTTCGTTTTGGTAGCCATTGACTACTTCACCAAGTGGGTAGAGGCCAAGTCCTACAAGGTCCTCACTTCCAGAAAAGTGGCCCAGTTCATCAAAGAAAACATAATGTGCGGATATGGGGTGCCCAACGAGATCATTTCTGATAATGGGTCACACTTCGAAGGAGACTGCGATAGGCTGCCGTCGATTTCGAGTTACTCGCCATAAGTCGTCCCCGTATGGACCTCAAACCAATGGAGCCGTGGAAGGCTGCTAATAAGACACTCGAGCGGATCATCCGGAAGATGGCCACCCGTGGTCGTGATTGGCCCGAAAAGCTGCACCTAGCACTCGGGGCTACGTAACGTCTGTCGAAAACGGCCACAGGAGAAACTCCTTTTGCCCTAACTTACGGGATGGAAGCAAAGTGTTACCAGTGGAGTTGGAAATCCCGTCATTAAGGGTCCTCCTGGAAAACAGTTGTCAATGAAGTGGAATGGTTGCGCAGCCGGCATGATGAGTTAGCCCTCGCTTGACGAGAGAAGGCTAAAAGCCATGGAACACACCCGAGCCTACCAAAGGCGAATGGCTGTAGCGTTTGATAAAAAGGTCAAGGCCAGAGACATCAAAGAGGGCGACTTAGTGCTGAAAGTAAAGCCCCTACCAGAGACAACCCCGGGAAAATGGGAACCCGTCTGGATCGGCCCTTATGTGGTGCGTAAAATACCGTCAGGAGGAGCAATGAAGCTTGCAGACTTGGATGGCAATCCCTTTGTCCACCCAAATCAATGGTGATAAACTCCGAAGATACTATGTCCGATAAAAAATAAAAAAAAAAAAAAGAAGAAAAAAAGTGCAAAAGAGTAATGCCCACTAGGGTCAAGACCCCAAAAAGGGCAGCCTAGGCAAAAGACAGTGGCCGCACATAAAAAAAAAAAAATAATAAAATATATATAAAAAAAAAAAAAAGAAAAAAAGTGCAAAAAGAGTAATGCCCAGCTAGGCTGAAGACCCCAAAAAGGGCAGCCTAGGCAAAAGACAGTGGCCGCACATAAAAAAATTATTAGTTCACTGTAATGAACTACGTAGACCTGAGCCCCTTAGCCTTTCTTGTAAAAGGGGAACGTAGGCAGCCATATATGGTTCGGTCTAAATAATAAAAAGGACGATTAAGCTTCCATGAAGTGTATCCTAAATAGTAAAGGGCATTTCAGCGGGTCCCAATCAATAAAGACATTTGAATTTCCATGAAATGTGTCTTGATTAATTTCTAAAATAATATTTCTTGTTCATTACAAGTTAAAAACTTCTTGATGAGTTCAAGCACGGTCTACCTCTTAACTCTGCTAACCTGCTAAAAAGATCTAAAATACAATAAAATGCCTAAATAAACTAATGTGTTTGCAAAATGGCAATAAGAGGATCTTGAGAAAAGACTTGTCAGCCGTCATTCGCCGAGTCTTCTTCAGCCTTCTTCCTTTTCCTCGGCCTCGTCGAGTCTTCTTCCTTTTCTTCTCAATAATGTCGGTATCCCTCATCCCGACCTCGGTATCCTCACCGGAGCCTCTACCAACCCCGTGTCAATGAGCGCTCTCTATCCGAGCACGAGTCCGCACCTCCTCCCTCCGAGCCTCGCCAAAGGAGCAACCTGACAATCTCTTGTACCGAGCCTCCATATCTCCGACCAAGTCACTCCGATTGGTTATGGCAACTCGCCTTAGCCTCGCCTCCTCGTAGTCCTACTCGAGTCGCAGCCGCCTCCCAATAAAGCTCGACGTCTATCCTCCAAGATAGCCCGAGTCGTTCCCATCTCCCTCTCGTACTACCCAAGTAGACAAAGTGGTCAAAATGGTGCTCTTCCCCGCTCCCGAAGATAGCTCCCGGGTGGGAAAGCAAGATGTGTCCAAGCCCTCGAGAAGAAAGAGAAGCCGGGCCGGATCTCTCATATCCAATGACACCACCTCCATGGTCCGGATGTCCTCCCAATCACTCAATGGCTCCCGTAAAGCCCCAAACCGCCCGGATACCAAGCAGGTATGTAGAAGGACGACCAGCTAATCTCGGAACCCTCACAAAGATAAGACTCCCGAAATATCCTCCCGGTCCGCAACCTCCAATGTGGTATCCACCAACGGATGTCCGAAGTGGATAGCCTAGCCATCATCGCCTCCTGCCTACCCCGTTCCTCGCCGCCTAGGTGCACCTCTCCGAGAAATCACCCAAGGGCACCGAGTCGGCAAAGCCCTGTGCAAAGCCCCGAGCCTCTCCCCGCAGCCTACGTAGTCAACATAGCCTGGACTCCTGACCTCATGAAACGGTCTCCCGAGCCATCCTATCAATCCCATGAAATGTCTCTCCCAAAACCAGCGGGACAATATCCCGCCCACTCGCAGCCTTCCGACCATGTCCAAGAGACCACTATGACAGATCCCCACGGACTCAAAGAAGTTGAACAAAATAGAGAATACGCAGAGAATGAAAGCATCCATAGCCACCGTGGTCGCAGCCATATCTCGGAGACCCAAACTTGCCCGGGATATCGTAAAGATCAATCCTATCCGGGCTACCATCATCCTCTCACCTCTCCCAAAGGAATCTCGCAAAAAGATGCAAGCTTTACCGTCACCGGCACGTCTCCGATCAGCGGAATAGATATAGCCTCGCCTCGGGACTCCCAATCAAGGCTCAAGTCTTCGTGCGTTGGGACGATTTCGTTGTAAGAAAAGCAAGAAACATGTCTCCTGACGTCCTGTAACTTTGCCGCGGCTCTCAATGTATCCCAATCGGGCGGGAGATCCCTCAAATGCCATAAAGACTTGATCTTGAAGGAAGAATCAAGCAGCCCCTTGTGATTTTGGAAGTTATATCTCGCCCAAGATTGAAGACCGGATAGAAAATGGTCTCGCTTTCCCTTTGCAATCTAACGGGATTCTCCATCGCAAAGTGATCAAAGATGGTGCTTTTAGGTCCAAAATATGCTCTGAAACAATTGGGACAAGTCTAGAGTGAAAATGAAATGAAATGGCCAAGCCTTGCTTTTATTCATAAAATAACCAAACTGCAGTAACCGTTAGCCGCACGGCTACATTTGCCCTCAAGGCCATGCCGCACGGCTACATTAGCTCTCTCGCAGAAATTCTGCAAAGAACCAAAGTTGCTGCCCAAGGGAGTTTTCACCCCACATTTTCAACCAAAACCTCGTACAAAAACATATTCAAGCCATTCAAGCATTCATACACCATTATAAATCATTCTCGCCCGCCAAATTTCCAATTCCAAGCAAAAAAGTCGCCCCAAGGCTCGATAATATGCAAATTGAAAAAGCATGAATTAGAAAAGCAAATAAAACATAAATACAATGTTTTCGCCCCATCGGCGCCCAAATAAAACAAAAAATAAGCAAAGTGTGCATCAAATTGTAAATTGTTTGTTTTTGTTCCAAATCTATTCTAGAGACCTCTTAGGCCTCCGATTCTTCTTCCTCTTCATCGCCGCCACCATAGATGCTAGCCTCCCTCATCGTGTCCTCCCGGTCGCTCACATCGATAGATGGACATTATCGTGCCCGTACTGCCCATCACTCCCTGGAATGTCGGGCGTTGGGTCCCCGCCCCGAGGCATAGCACCGGGAAGAGTACTCCGAGGCCGATGAGGTAGACGCCGTGCCCCGACGTGCCGTCTCTTGCGCCTGTGCTCGTGCATCCGCCGCCGCTCGAAGCGCAGCGCCTTCCTCGTAAGAGACCGGCACATGTCCTTCCAAACCCTATTCTCGCCTAACCACCTATCGTAAGTGCGAGCCGGAACTCCGAGAAAAAGAAGAGAAAAATCTCGTAAAATCTCGTAAAATAGCAAAAAGCGTAAAATCCGAAAGCTAAAAAGGGAATAAGACCCTAAGAGTACACTTACAAAGGCTATCAGCGGCAAGGTGTACCGGGGCTCCCTAGCATCGTGGACAGTATCCTCATCCTCCTCGGCACTCCATGGACCACGTAGGACAAATGCGCAGGAGGGATCGGCGGGTCAAGAGGCTCATCCTCCCCATATCCCCGAGTGACCGCCAGCCTTCACTAGCTTCGTGGCGTCCTCGTGCGCCGCTCCACAAACACAGCGTAGGGGGTGTCCATATCCAAAATACTCCTCCGCAGCCTACGCTCCCTCGGTACCTCTCAATCTCATCCTCCGGCGCTCCCGGGCCGCAAAGATCCGTGCCGGAGGATCGAAGGAGTAATGGCATCCAATGGAGGAACATGACCATGCCGTCTCGAGAAACGGTCCCCCAAGTAAATGACATCACATGTCGCCCAGGAAGCCACCTCCTCTCGCCTCGTCACCTCTATAGCATCTCCCAAAGAAGATCTCTGGATACTCGCCCTGTGGGTAGAAGTCCACTCCATCGTGCCCATCCTCGTTGATGACCGGCCTCACCATTTTGTAATCGAAGGTAATCCGGGTCTTCCCCGTGAATTTATCTCTCGCATCTCCTCCAAATAACCATAGCAGGGAAGATGGTGACATCACTGGGTTCCAAGGGAAGAACCCGATCACCTCGCAAAACCAGGCCTGCATGTTCAAAAAATCAAAAGGTCATTCTCTCTCTTATAAAAGTCTCAAGACAGGAAAAGAGAAAAGAAAAGAGAAAAAAAAAAAAAGGAGACTACCTCAAGGGCAAAGGAGAAGCAGTCCATCGAAGCAGCTTTGTTCCGACTGTACATGTCCAACGAGAAGTACAACTCCGCCAATCCGGCCTCTCCCCAAGAGACCGTCCCAATCCCATCAACATCCTCCGTAGAGTCGAGGAGGCAAGTCATAGCTATCGTCCTGCACTGGCAAAGATGGTGACCGATAGCATCAACCATATGAATGCTCTAGCCACTGGCAAGGGCCACATCATTAGCAAAGAAAATTCCGCATGCTAGTCTCGAATCGCCACCTCGACATTCCGTGTCTCCATCCCCACCCCTCGGGAATCAGCTCAAACCCTACCAAAGCCCGGAACTCCTCCGCCGTGATGTGGTCCCTCCAAGTCACGGGCCTCCCAGCTGAACTCGTAAGCCCGTAATAGCGAAAATCGGCAGAGTCACCGCGCCTCTCCCCACTGTGTGAAAGCTATGAGTACTGCCCCACTGTAACTCGTAAAGGGCCCGGACCAAGCCCTTGCTCTTCGAGGTGATGTGGACACCCCGCCGATAGCCTCTACAAATGCATCCAGCCGCAGCCCTCACCACCGCTTGGGATTCATCCCATCCTTCTCAAAATCCGCATCCTCTCGCCAAAGCTTGACCGCTATCTCCGACGGTCCTCTAGACTTGTTCTCCCGTAGACAAGCACATCAAAAGAAGCGCGCCCTTCATATCATTTCAAAAGCATGCATATATTCAAAAGTGCACATATTTTCAAAAGAAAAGCATTCATAAAAGTTTTTCTAGCATAACTTTTGCATCAAAAACGTGTCTTTCATCACTTGAAACGCGTCATTGCTTTCCTAAAGCACAAAATCACAATTTTTCGCACACAAGCATTATTTTTCAAAAATGGCATGCATGAATCATTTTCATCTTCCAAAATCATGTTTTCTCATTGAAAATCAGAATTTTGACCTAGTTCCAAAGACAAGGCAAGAACTCCGTCTCATATTTTGAAAAATTCTCATTCTTACTTCATTTTGCGAGAAAAAAGTGAGTCATTCTCATATTTTTCATCAAATAAAATTGCACATTGCATATTCTTAGCCTCATAGGTTGTTCATGCATCTCAAAATCATTCAAAAAAAAAATCATTCAAAAATCCTAAAATTCGGGTCAAGCCCTAAATCATTCAAAAATTCAAGCAAAATCATCGGATTTGAGCAAAATGAGAATGCTTACCCCAACCGATCGCGGGTTCGTTGATTTGTGCTCCCTCCTCCCCGATAAAGCTCCGATGGAGGCGTAAGGAAGTCATACTTCCTCTCCGTCCTCACGAGCTCCTTCCTCCTCCTTCTCGCGGCCGCCGAGTTGTTTCTCTTCGCTTGCCTTGATATGGGATTGCCCTCCGGATCCATTTCAAATCAAAGGGTAGCAAAAGGGTTGAAGAATTTCAAATTCTCTCTCTCTCTCTCTCTCTCTGCGTTCTTGGGCGGCAACAAGTGCCCAATGCCCGTTCAAAACCCGATTTTAAATAATCTGGAAAAACAGGCTTCTAGCCGTACGGCTTCTTTTTCTCCATCTCATGCCGGCGGCTTCATTCGCCCGAGCGTAAATTACAATCCCGCCCGGACCTTCCACTTGGGCATGCAATTTCCGTTATCTTTTAACCAAGATAACATCTTTTCGTAAAATATCCCTTATCTCTTTAGCAATCAAGCTTTATTCCCGCCGCTCCGTTAATTCCGTTATAACGGGATAACACTAGGTGACAACCTCCGAATTGTCAGAACTCTAAACTTGTGCTACCTCTATCCGCGAATAGTGAAGCATGCCCAAGTCATTCCAACTTGTGCTACCTCTATCCGCGAATAGTGACGTATGCCCAAGTCATTCCAACTTGTGCTACCTCTATCCGCGAATAGTGAAGTATGCCCAAGTCATTCCAACTTGTGCTACCTCTATCCGCGAATAGTGAAGTATGCCCAAGTCATTCCAACTTGTGCTACCTCTATCCGCGAATAGTGAAGTATGCCCAAGTCATTCCAACTTGTGCTACCTCTATCCGCGAATAGTGAAGTATGCCCAAGTCATTCCAACTTGTGCTACCTCTATCCGCGAATAGTGAAGCATGCCCAAGTCATTCCAACTTGTGCTACCTCTATCCGCGAATAGTGACATATGCCCAAGTCATTCCAACTTGTGCTACCTCTATCCGCGAATAGTGACGTATGCCCAAGTCATTCCAACTTGTGCTACCTCTATCCGCGAATAGTGACGTATGCCCAAGTCATTCCAACTTGTGCTACCTCTATCCGCGAATAGTGACGTATGCCCAAGTCATTTCAACTTGTGCTACCTCTATCCGCGAATAGTGAAGTATGCCCAAGTCATTCCAACTTGTGCTACCTCTATCCGCGAATAGTGAAGTATGCCCAAGTCATTCCAACTTAAGTTACCTCTATCTCCGTCATAAAGAGATAGCGCCATAAGCTCTAGCTTCCTCAGGTGACAGCCTCCGAATTGTCAAAATCTCAAGGATCCTAGACATCGTTCCTAACTATCTAGTGATGCTTGAACTACGATCAAGGCTTGATTCCTCCGGGATACGTAGGTAGCCTTTTATAAAAGGTTCAGCCATTCGACCACTTTGGTCACCCTGTTTCTTTGTCACTCCTCAGTGATAAAGTGCCCCCTCATAAAAATTCAAATATTCGACCACCTGGGTCACTCCTAGCATGTCCCCAGTAGGATCAATTGCTTGACCTCCTAGGTCATTTTCTCTTCTTTTTCCCGGCAAGAGACCAGTTTCTCTTCTTCCTTCCCCAGCGGATCCTAATTCCGAACTACGATCAAGGCTTGATTCCTCCGGGATACGTAGGTAGCCTTCCAAAAGGTTCAGCCACTCGACCACCTTGGTCACCCAATCCGTCTCGGCATTCGCCAGATCGGATCCTTTTCTATCGACAACCCCACTCGCCTTGCAAGTGACGTTGCCGAGGGGCTTCTGTAAGTACCCAAATCTGGCTCATGCCTTCCGGTTAATTTTCCCGACATTTCGGTAAGTTTTCCGGTAATTCCCTGGACTTTCCTAGTGTTCCGGAAATGTCCTGGAACAGTCCAAATTTAAATTAGGGCTGTAAGGAGCCTTCCTAATTAAGAAAACACGTTTTTCTTAATTAGGGAGAAGCTTCTAGAATAATGCCACCTTGCATGGTTCTAGAATGCTGAGTCATTGTGGATAAGACCGCACGGCCTCATTTGCAAAGGGCCTGCAGCCGCACGGCTTCATTAGCCTTATCCAGCATCGCCTATAAATAGAGCCTTCCTCTACCCATTTCAAACAACAACAACAACACAAACAATCACACACACACACTCCATAGCAGTCCAGACGTGAAGAAAAACCCTTGAAGGCTCAAGAAGGCGAAGAAGAAGCTCAAGAAGCCATCTCCCTCCTCCTTGAAGACCCAAGAAGAACCTCTCCTCCTAGCTCCGTCCGAAGAAGCAAAGGAAATGATTGGTAACCTCGCACGCCCTAACCTTGCATTTTAATTGATATACTTGCTCATTGCATTCATATATCTTGCTTGGGACTTGGCATTTATTCATAAAGATCATATCTTTATCACCCCCTTCCCTTTGCATGCATTAAGACCTCATTTGTCATAAAAATGTAGTCTTTTTCATAAAGGTGCATCCTTTGCACCTAAAATCCCTATTTTCCAATAAAAATGTTATCTTTATGCATCATTTGCATACAAAGATCAAACCTTTTTCAATAAAAATGCATCCTTTGCATCAAAA
Organism: Adenophora triphylla var. japonica; assembly: GCA_022495995.1. NCBI lineage: Eukaryota > Viridiplantae > Streptophyta > Magnoliopsida > Asterales > Campanulaceae > Adenophora > Adenophora triphylla. The sequence goes on along the minus strand of JAFEMH010001123.1, from coordinate 359,249 downwards.
CCCCCTTTTCAATGCATCATTTGCATAAAAATCAAATCTTTATGCATCATTTGCATAAAGATCATTTCTTTAAATCAAAAGCATCATTTGCTAAAACCAAAATGTCATCTTTTCATTAAAGAGTCATTTTTTCATGCATTTCCCTTTCCCCAACCTTGGAACGGACCGGTGTAAAAGTTCTCATCTTTGCATCGTTCCTTCCATTAAAGGTTCATGATTTCTTTAGGAAAAGGATAACCTTGAACCCTATATCTCCGATTATCGCTTAAGAATGAGTATGAAGCCTCTATACGAGCTCGACCGTCTTAAAGCGTAGGATTGATGGGCTAAGGACATTCCTTCCTAAAGAACCTCATCTTTGACCCAAAAGAGAGTCATTCTCTCGATCACGCAAGTCCCGAGGGTCCCGAGGTTTAAAATGCGATGATCATAAGTCATAAGATGAGGACGGGATCATAATCCCAAATACATAAATTCCAAGGAATCCCGAGCGACAACCAACAAATGGTTTGTACGTCCGGAAGACAACTTGGGACATTCCCCCCCTTATTTTCAAACACATGCACACAAAGAAAGCACGCAAGCAAACACGATTAATGAAATCTAGGGAGACTTGCTCCGGCAAGGCACTTTGGGTGAACGCCAAACGTTCTTCCCAAGGGGTAACTTAACCTCCGAACCCATAAAACCTTTTTTTCAAAGTTTTGAGGTAATCAAAATGGCGTGGCGACTCCGTTTTTCAAATAACTCGGATGTCTTCAAACTCGCGTGAATTCCAATAAACAAAAGAATTTGGGCACACATTCACACGTCCGAACCGTTTGGTTCGTCGATCGTCATTTTCATCGTCCGAACCGTTAGGTTCGTTGATCGTTAATTACCGTCCGGATCGTTCGATCCGTTGATATTGTCATTTACATATCACTCTTTATTGTCCAAATCGTTAGGTTCGTTGATCGTTATTTACCGTCCAGATCGTTCGATCCGTTGATACTGTCAATTCAATACTGTCATTTACCGTCCAAACCGTTCGGTTTGTTGATCGTATTTACTTTAACGTCCGAGTCACAAACTGACTTGTTGATCATCATTTCAATACCGTCATTTGCCTTGAAGGCCTTTTCCTTCTCGTCATTTTATCAAAAAAGGGTAACGTTATAATGCCCAATTTAAAAATCAAAGTTTGCCACGCAAAAATCCTTTTTCAACATCAAAGTTTGTCATTCAAACTCAAAATTCAAGTTTGTCATTCAAACTCATTTTCAAATGTAACACAAACACACACACACACGCGATTTTCGAGAAAGGTAGAAAGACTCGTCAATACGAGGCATTTCGGGTGATCTCTATATACTCTTCCTGAAACGTAACCTGACCTCCGAACCTAACAATCTCTGTTCAACAACTTTTTCCTAAGTTTTGGCTCTTAATCAAAACGACCTCCTTTTCAAACAGCTTTTTTTCTAAGTTTTGGCTCCTAATCAAAACGACCTCCTTTTCAAACACCTTTTTTCTAAGTTTTTGCTCCTAATCAAAATGACCTCCTTTTCAAAAAAGCTTTTTCCTAAGTTTTGGCTCCTAATCAAAACGACCTCCTTTTCAAAACAACTTTTTCCTAAGTTTTGGCTCCTAATCAGAACTACCTCCTTTTCAAACAACTTTTTCCTAAGTTTTGGCATCTAATCAAAATGACCTCCCTTTCAAACAACCCTTTTTAAAGTTTTGGCTCATAATACAAAATGGCGTGGCGACTCTCTTTTCCGTGAAATCAAAAACCAGCTCGCAGCCCTCGCGATCCGGGTAATTTCAGTTGACGACTATACTGGGGACTTAACATATTTTTTCAAAATTCCTTCATTTTAAAAACATTTTGTGGGTCAAACTTTTGTTTACCCTTCCTTGTTTTCGCGCGCGTGTGTTTTCTTCATGTCTCGTGTTCTCACTTTTCTTTTTTAAAAAAAAGGAAATTTCAAACGACTCCGGTTTCCAAAACATTGTACTGATTTCAAAAAAAAAATGTGTTGCTTTTCATCCCTTTTGAAATCATAACATGTTCGTGCTTATCTGTTCATAATTTGGTTTTCGTGCAATATTTTGAACTGCTCATAAATTCTTTAAAACTCATTTTGAAAATCTCTATTTTACTCAGAAAAAGAATTTAGTGACCGCATACTACTTGCACCATTACCATGTACACTGCACACTACAACCCTTAACCCGGGGTGATCGTTCAGCTGCAACTTGATTGGCCTTCCTATGCCTCTCTCGTGCGCACGGGGTTATCCCAAACAGCCCATCCTAGCCCGTGTAACCATGCACTCTTTGTGTCATACTTCGTCCAAGACCTTGGTTGGTTTTTGGCTTAGTTCGTGTCATAAAGCCTAAGTGTATGTTTTTTACACCGATCTCCCTCACAAGTCAAAACTTAAAAGTTGAGATCAAAGGTCATTTCTCGACCCAGAGTATTAGCTTTAGGCTTTGACTTTGACGCAGAACCGTGTTAAAAAACATACCTGAAGGTTCAAATTGACGCAGTGTCATCAAACCCTCAACATATGAACCATACCAGCCACAACTTGTCCAACGCCAAAAGCTAAGGCCCCTCGTGAAAGCGAGTCAAGAGTGGTCATGCCGAAATTTCGGCACGATTTCTGCCTTAACTCGAGGATGTTGACTTTGACCGTAACTCGTATGGCATATGCGTTGAAAGTTTACATGACCGGCTAGCCATAAGTTCACTTTTTCTCTTTGTCGGTGGAATCCACTTGCCCTATAGGACCCTCGCTCGGGATTGTCTATCCCGGGAAGACGATTTACAGGTGAAAAATGAGGGGTCTATAGACGTAGTGTCGGGATCCACTGATTTAAGACCTAGAGTAGTTGTGAAAAAGAAGAGCAATCTTTTCCAACCATTTAGGACTCTGAGAAAACGTGTTTTAAATAAACTTAAGCGGTAACTGCACGTTGCACAAGCCCAAAGCCTTGAGTCAAATACCCCTTTCTAAACGTAAGCCATACCCTTCGTTCCCTGCAGCAAACAAAGAGTGGTTCAGAATTCCGGGTCAGCGCCTCGCCAGAATTACAGTTACAGAAGCGTCAGACAGTTCCTCAGTTTCCTCAGTTCCTACAGCCAGATTCTCCGATATGTCAGACTCACCGAGAAATCGTGACGGGAATGGAACCCCGCCACCGGTAAACGACATGACACTGGAAGAAGCCATTCGGACCTGTGAGGTTCACAAGAAACAGAAAGAAGATCAACAGAATTTTGTGGTGCAGCTTCTGAATGAGCGAGGTATAACAGTTATCCCCCAGTCAGTTGGTACTTTCGTCCTAATCGAAGACGACGATCCTCCCCGATCAGTTTCCCAAACCTTCAACCAGTTTCCTCTGCCTTTGAATTACGGGAATCCTTCAATCCAAGGAAATAGCCGACTGAGGCTTCATATTGCCACTTCTCAAGGCACCCCTATCATACATGGCCAAGCCGGTTCTACCCCTCTCACTCAATATAACCAGCATAGTGCTAGACCATCTCAAACAGATCCCAATATCCTCCATTATCCTCCCAGGTTCAACCCCTTACCTATATACGAACCTCAAAACAACGGGACAAAATCCCGATTTAACCCAGAAAAGGCCCCCGCCTATCCAAATATCTTAAGCCTGCCACCTTCAATTACTGCCTCTCTGATAGCAGCACCCGACACCGAACGTCAAAGTCCACCATTGGATCCAACCTTGGCCTGGATGGTCGAACAAATGAAAGATCTGAGATCCAACATGGGCATCTCCAAGAAAGAGATACTCAAATCTACAGATCCGGGAATGGTCACGCCTCTTCTCGCCAAGTTCAAAATGCCAGAGATGGACAGCTTTGACGGGACTGAATGCCCTCAAACTCATGTTGACACTTACGTTCTCGGCATGAGGGCAAAAGGTGTCACCCTCCAACAAAATGGCCGACCATTACCAGCACACTCTCTAGAGTTCAGCGCTACGGTGGTTCCTAAGGGTCAAGCCCGAAGACCGCCATACTTGGGATCAGATCAGCAACATCTTCCTTGAAGGGTACCGGTCCAACCTGGAATGGGAGACAAGTCGTGAAGACATAATCACCACCGAACAGAAAGCAGAGGAAAGTGTCAGGGAGTTCTGCAAAAGGTGGAGCTGGAAAATTTTTGAAATCATGGAACCTCTCTCCAAAGATGAACAGATGCGGATCTTCAAGTCCTGCTTGAGGCCATCCATCAGAACGCTCATCAGCCACCACTTCTTCCCTGATCTCCATGCTATGGTCAATGCGGGTTCCAAGTTCGAGAAGGACCTAAAAGAAAAGCTAGCTACAGTTTCGTCTTACAGATACAGAGCAACAACTGCATCAAACCCTGCACCGGCCCCCGGCAAAGGAAGAGACACTACTGACAACTACATCCATCAGGGACATCAGTCAAGCAACGGGAGCACAGGCCAACAAAGCAACGACTCTTCCAGGAAGCAACCTTCCATGTGCCTCGACAAACTAGATATGCCTCTGAGCAAGATGTTGGAGGGGCTGGTCAAAGAAGGCCTACTCAAGCCTGTGGAAAACTACAAGCCAAAGAATCCCGCAGCCAATGCCGACAGAAGCAAGTACTGCGCCTTCCACCAGTACCACGGGCACACAACTGATAACTGCCTCGGTCTGCGGTATGAAATCCAGAAGCTGATAGAAGAAGGAAAGTTGGAACATCCTCATGGCTCTAATACAGTCGGGAACCCTTTTCTGAACAACAACAGTGTAAACTCAATTGAATGGGTGCCGAAGAAAATTGCTGCTGAGCCAGTTCCTCTGCCTCTCCCAGTCAAACCCTCATCAGACGTCCACAACTGGTATGACATATGCGACTGCTCAGAATGCCTTGAATACGAGTTCCAAGACATGATCAGAGGGGATTCCCCCAAAAAGAAGAAGAAACAGTCCTCTCAACAAAAACTTAAGGAGAGATTCAAAGCCGGAGACACTAGCGTGGGTACACTCGGAGAGCCCTCTAGAAAGTTCAATTACTACGTCCTCTACTCCAGCAAGTCTTCCCTTCCTTCAAGCAGCATAGCTTCAGAACCTAAAGGGGTGGGAAAGCCAAATTATCCTGCTGACACCGAAGTTCAGGCCTCGAGACACAAGAAAGTTTTAAATCCTGGCAACCCTACTGCCAGCAAGAAGCATAATCCCTAGAAGGATCAGCCAAAGTTCAACTTGTCAAACTTCAGAGCACGGGCCGGAAAAGGAAAGTCAAAACAAACTGGGTACTCGCACTCAATCAACGTGCTGAAAAAGGGAGGCCACCGCCACAAGCAACCTCAATGCAACCATGAGGCACCACCAAATCCTCTACCTCTCAAGAGAAAGACAGGAAATGGATGGCTCGATGACTCCCCCTCTCCAGAAAGAGATCAAATCTATGATTCCAGACTAAACGACAGCATGATCACATTTTGTGACGAAGATTTGCCAAAAGGGGTTACTGTAAGTACCCAAATCTGGCTCATGCCTTCCGGTTAAGTTTCCCGGCAATTCCCCGGACTTTCCTAAAGTTCAGGAGCAATTCGGGAACTGTTCCGAACCTTCCGAGGGGTGAAGGAATTACTTGGAATTAAAAAACCACGTTTTCCTTTGGCATAAAAACCCTTCTAGAAAGGCCACCTTGCATGATTCTAGAAAGATGCTGAGTCATAATGGATAATGCCGCACGGCTGCATTAGGCTAGAACTCCAAGCCGCACGGCTTCATTAGCTGTTGCCAGAGTGCCTATAAATAGAGACCTCCTCTACTCATTTTAGGGGGGATTTTCAGTAACCTTACTCTGCCATAATAACTCCACGAGATTCCAGAGAGCTGAGAGTGATAAAAAACACCTCCCTCCTCACCAAAACCTCCCAAAGTTGGTCCATTTCCTAGGCAAACTTCAAAGAGCAAGAGGACACCACCATTGGTAACCTCTTTTACCCTTTACCTTGCATTATACTTGTTTTATGTGATATAATTGCTCCTTGCATTTACATATTGCTATATATTGCTTGGTATTTGGTACATTGTCATTAAAGATACTATCTTTAATTATGTAAATCATATATCCCTTTTTCCCTCATCACATAGGATCCATGGAGGATCCAACCCAAGGATGAACAAATAAGACCTCATAAAAGGCTTGTTCTAGGGTGGATCTCTCACATGGTGATGTGAAAAGTAGCATCCCTTGCACTTAAACATCATCTTTACATATAAAGTTGCATCCTTTGCATCAAAAATGATATCTTTGCATTAAAAGTAGCATCCTTTGCTCTCAAAATGACATCTTTATGCATCCTTTGCACATAATATGCCATTTTCATACATAAAGTTGCATCCTTTGCACTTGAAATGTCATTTCTTTATATCAAAGAAGCATCCTTTGCATGTAAAATGTCATCTTTTTCATTAAAAAATGTCATTTTTAGTTTAGAATGCATCCTTCATGTCACTCATGGTTGGATCTCTCTTTCCTAGGATTGCTTAGTGACCTTCCTAAGGCACGAAAAGCATAGGAAGAGCATAAAGATCCAATCTTTATACCCTTCCCCTAGTCCCCTTTAGTATTTGATGCATCCTTGGAACGGACCGATGTAAAGATCCCATATTTACGTCGTTTCTTCCATTAAAGGTGCCATAATCTCTTTAGAAATGAATAAGCCTTGAACCCTATATCTCCGATTATCACTTGAGACGAGTATAGTAGTCCCTACACAAGCTCAATCGTCTCAAGGTATAGGATTGATGGGCTAAGGATATTCCTTTCTAAAGAACCTCACTCTTGGACCATAAAAGAGTCCTTCTCTCGATCACACATGACCCAAGGTCAAATAGTGATGATCACAAGTCTAAGATGAGGACGGGATCAAAGTCCCGAACACATAAAAATCTAAGGAATCCCGAGCGATAACCAACTAAATGGTTTATACGTCCGGAAGACAACTTGGAACACCCCCCCCTCTTTTCAACACATGTACACAAGAAAGCACGCAAGCAAGCATGAAAAATAGAATCTTGGGAGACTTGCTTCGGCAAGGCACCTTGGGTGAATGCCAAACGTTCTTCCCAAGGGGTAACATAACCTCCGGACCCTAATTCCTTTTTTTCAAAGTTTTGAGGAAATCAAAATGGCGTGGCGACTCCATTTTTCAAATTAAACCGGATGTTTTCAAACTTGAGTGAATCCAAATAAAACACAAAAGAATATTTGGGCCCCCACATTCACAGTTTGGTGACTCCGCTGGGGACAAACCAAAGAAGAAAGCTTTCATTTTAAAAATAAAAAAAAAACGATACCCTGTATATAGGTGGAAACCACTAACCTTCCTGTATCGCTTCCTAACCCGAGACTTGGGATAAACGGTGGTCTAACAATCCCACGTACCGGTATCTCTTTTCGAAAAAAAATAAAAAAAAGGAGAAAGCTTTTTCCTTTGAGCGGGTTAGCCTCCCGTCACGGATTCCATTTGTCGTGCTTGCTTTTTCTTTCTTTGCATTGCATTGCATCTTGTTTCTTGGGAATTGTGCATACTATGGAAACTGAACAGGAAGCCTTCTGGAGCTGAAAGGTGCTTAAAATGTTTGGGGAGCAACCTGAAACTGAAAAGGATTGGAACCTGGAAAATTGAACCATGCAGCCGTGCGGCTTAATCCGCTTCGGATTCCAGCCGGGTGGCCTCATTGGCAATTCCACCAGGACAAATTTGAGGTTAATCTGGTAGCTTGGGGCTATTCAGTTCCAAAGCTGACCAGGCTCCAGAAAATTTACGTGCCTTATCTGTTGCATTTTCCCCCGTCCCGAAAAATCATTCCTTTTAAAACACATTTCTGAAAATCTCTGTTTTAACTCAAAAAGGAACATGTTTTAGGAGACCGCACACTACGCGCACCTTATATATCCTGTACACTTTGCACACACGTCCTTCAAACCCGAGGTGGTTATTCAGTTGCAGTCACGGACAGCCTTACGATGCTCCCGAGCGCGCACGAAATCACCCTAAACTCCCCATGGCAGCCAGTGTCGACCAATGCACAGTCCGTGTCACATGTTTCAAAAAACCGTGACTTTTGGTTGGTTTTTGGTCTAGTCCATGTCATATAGCCCAGAGTCGCATATCCCCGTAAAGGTCAAGCCTTAGTCCATAACGGAAGTCAAGATCTTTCGCGCAAGCGGAGCTCTGCCGAAATTCCGACAAGGAAAATTTGGCAAGATCTTGAATCCGGCATTGACTTTGACCTTGACCCGCACGGGATGCGTAAGAGTCGAGACCAAGTCCGTGCCAAAAAAAATCCAAAGATCTTTTCGCGCAAGCGGAGCTCTGCCGAAATTCCAACAAGGAAAAATTGGCAAGATCTTGACCCGGCATTGACTTAGACTTTGACTCACGCACAGCGTATGCAGCGAAGCTCAATGTGACACTGTGTCATCCGGCTTTTACCACCCGACCCATGCTTATTATCTTCTCGGACATTGCCGAAAAGTTAAATTGTCAATCGCGTAAGCGAAACTCTGCCGAAATTCCGTTAAGGCTGAAAGACGAGACTTTCTCGGCATTGCCTTGACTATAATTCGCATCGCTCGTGCGTTAAAAGTTCTTATGACCCGCTAGACCCGTTAGGAGCATTCTTTTCTCTCGGTTGGTGGGATCCGCATGCCCTATAGGACCCTCGCCCGGGGCTGTCCACCCTGGGAGGTCGAAATACAGGTGGAATACGAGGGGCTTATAGACGTAGTGACGGAACCCACTAATCCAGGATCTAGAGTAGTTGCGAAAAAGAAGGGCAGAACCCCTTTTCCAACCAAATAGAAATTAATAGAAGACACTGTTTTAAGTAAACTGGAAGATTCTTAATTTGCATATTGCTTGAGCCTTCAGCCTAAACACCTACCCCGAGTCTAAACCTCTCCTATCCCTTTCCCACAGTGAGAAAGAATTTGGGTAAGAACACCAGGACAGCAGTTCGTCGGTACAGAGGTCTCATATAACCCATCAAAATCCTCAAGTCTCAACTTCCCAGAGTCAAAATGGCCAACGTGATAATCAACAATGGTAATGACCAAGTCGTTGGAGGAGCCGTCCCAGTTCAACCCAGGCCCCACATCTGGTATGATGTGTGTGATTGTGAGGACTGTTTGGAATATGAGTATCAAGAATGGATTAATGAGGATGCTCCTTCAAGAAAGAAGAGGAAGTCCATGCAACAGAAATTAAAGGAAAGGTATGAAGCTGGGGACCAGAGCGTGGGAACTTTAGGGGAGCCTTCAGGCAAGTTCGACTATTACGTCAGTTATGCCAAAGAGCCTACCAAGGAACAGGTCATCCAAAACATAGTCCAGCCTGATACCCCTGTCATCGTTGACCCTCTCGAGGCAGAGAGTTCTGAATTTGTTGTCGTCGTGAAGTTCAACGAAAAGCTAGCAGATTTGGAAGCAGAATACAGAAAACCTATAGAATACGTGGCCAGTCAAGGAAGGATCAAAGTCTCTCGTGAAGAAGACTTCATCAGCATCATTCAGGCCAACCCTCTTGTTGGCTACACTGATAAGGTTGTGATATCGAAGATTGGTAAAGAGAAGATGACTTATCAGCAATGTATTGACAAGATGAGTCAGACCCTCTAATAAATGAGTCTGGTAGTCACAGACGAGCTCGCCGAGAGACTGCATCAGGCTTCCCTAGCTCCCCTCACAGTTTTTCCAAGGTACCGGCCTACCAATGATTTCCGGCAAGTTTTCGATCAGTTCGAAGTATCCAACTTTCTGAAGAATGCTGACAAGACTGCTACCCCCCAGGGCAAAAGCAGGAAAGAGTAAACCCTAATCCAACCCGCGTCAAACACTTTGAGTCAATAAGTAGTGTAGGGTCCAGAGTCAGTTGGGTCAAGAGTCAGTTGAGTCAGGAATCTTTGAATTCCAGTCCTCCGAGTCATCCGAAGGCCTCATGCCTCACGCCTGAGGATTATGAATATGTAACCAATGTCATCTTTCCTCTTGCTTTGAATGAAATGACAGATCTTTCTGAGTATCCCATTATTGCCAACTTAACAAATGATAAATTAATTCAAAACTTAACAACAGTTAATAATGAATCATTTGAACAAGATGTAAACACACTAAATGAACAATACATCCAAGAAATCTTTAAGCAGGTTACAGACAAAGAGGAAAACCGGGCCCAAGCTGCCGAGGAGGTTTTGACAAGTGTTAACTTGGGTACTATCGAGGAACCTAAAGAGACACAGATTGGAAACTTCTTCCAGGAGGTTGAACAGGATAGACTGGTTAATCTGCTCAAAGAATACATGGACATCTTTGCATGGTCGTACAAGGATATGCCGGGGCTAGACAGTTCGATAGTGGAGCACAGAATCCCTCTAGCACCAGATCCTAAGCCGCAAAGCGTAAACCGAGGAAGATCAAGCGTAATGGTCCCTACAGGTCAAAGAAGAGATAGAGAAGCTACTGCGGGTAGGATTCATCAGAGTCATTGAATATCCAACGTGGTTATCCAACATTGTGACTGTAACCAAGGCCAATGGGAAGGTGCGCTGCTGTGTAGATTTCCGGGATCTGAACAAAGCCAGCCCCAAGGACAATTATCCCTTGCCAAACATAGATATCCTGGTGGACGCCACCGCCAACTACGAAGTCAAATCCTTCGTTGATGGCTTTGCTGGCTACAACCAGATCAAGATGGCCTAGGAGGACCAAGAAAAGACAGCCTTCACCACACCGTGGGGAACATACTGCTATACAGTAATGCCATTTGGGCTTAAGAACGCCGGGGCTACTTATCAGAGGGCAGCGACCGCGCTTTTTCATGACATGATCCACAAGGAGATTGAGGTCTACGTTGACGACATGATAATTCACTCCAAAGGCGAGGACGGACATCATTTTGTTGACCTTCGAAAGTTCTTTGAGAGGCTGAGACAACATTCCATGAGACTAAACCCTGCCAAATGCACCTTCGGAGTGACAAGGGGAAAAGCGCTTGGGTATATGGTCACGGAGCGAGGGATCGAAGTTGACCCCCAAAAGATCAAAGCCATTATGGACATGAGGCTACCTCGAACCCAGACAGAAGTCAAAAGCTTTATGGGCAAGCTACAGTACATCAGCCGTTTTGTCAATCAGTTGACCACCATTTGCGAGCCCATCTTCAAGCTCATGAGGAAGAATGTAGACACAGAATGGACCGAGGAATGCCAGGATGCCTTTGACCAAATCAAGGCGTACTTAGTACATCCTCCAGTGCTATGCCCCCCACATAGATAGAAACCTCTTCTGCTCTATCTCACTGTCACTGATACGGCAGTTGGGGCTATGCTTGCTCAAGAAAAGAAAGACTCTCGGGTAGAGAATGCCATTTACTTTGTCAGCCGGAAGCTACAGGGGAGTGAGCTCAATTACTCAGCATGTGAAAAGACGTGTGCAGGACTGGTCTGGGTAGTCGGTAAATTGAAGCACTACATGCAAGCCCACCCTCTGAACTTGGTCTCGAAAATGGACCCCATCAAGTATATCTTTGACAAGCCTTCCCTCTCGATGCATCTAGCAAAGTGGTCCTTCTTCTTGGCTGAGTATGACATCAATTATGTGACGAGAAAGGCTATCAAGGGTCAAGTATTGTCAGACCATCTGGCAAACTTCCCTAGTAATGAGGACCGCGAGCCTGAACCCCAATTCCCAGATGAAGGAATCTTTGTAGTCAAGCCTGAAAGTCGATGGAAACTTTTCTTTGACGGGGCTGCTAACAAAAAAGGAAATGGCATAGGAATGCTACTGGTCGACCCAAAAGATGAGCACACGCCAATTGCCATCAAGTTGAACTTCCCTGCCACGAACAATGTCGCTGAGTATGAAGCCTGCATTGCTGGTTTAGAAGCTGCCTTAGAGAGGAATGTCAAGGAGCTCGAGGTCTATGGAGACTCAGCCCTGATCATCAACCAGGTCTCCAACAAGTGGAAGACTGTGGATCCTAACCTGCAAAAGTATCATGCCTATATGGAGGAGTTGACTGAGCAGTTCAGAGAAGTGAGCTTCCATTACCTGCCAAGGAATAAGAATAGATTCACAGATGCCTTAGCTACTCTAGCCTCACTGGTAGAGATCCCCAAGGGAAAGGCCATAAAACCCTTTAGAGTGGGTAGAAGAGAAGCCCCGACTTTCTGTTGCAAAATAGACCTGGGACCCGAGCCTATCAAGGAACCCTGGTACAATCAGATTTACAAGTTCCTCAAAGATGGAGAGTCAGCCTTTAGAGATGAAGAAGGTAGACCGAAAGAAGTCATTAAAGCCAAGAGCTTGCAAGCCCTAAAACGCTTAGCTTCCCACTATGTCATTTTGGGGGACGATCTCTATAAGAAATGATACCAAGGGCCGCTCCTTCTGTGTGTCACCCAAGAAAGGGCCAGAGAGTTGATGAATGAGGTCCACAATGGTCCCTGCGGTCCCCATATGAATTCTAGAGCCCTGATGCAAGTAATCCTCAGGATGGGTTATTACTGGATTTCCATGGAGACAGACTGCGTTCAACATGTCCGACAGTGCGACAAATGCCAACGGTTTGCCAATCTCAATCACCTTCCGCCTCATGACCTGTACTGCATGATGACTCCTTGGCCGTTTGCAACTTGGGGTATTAACATCATAGGGAAGATAGCCCCGGCAGGAAGCAATGGGCACGAATTCGTGTTAGTGGCAGTCGACTACTTTACAAAGTGGGTAGAGGCAAAGTCCTACAAGGTTCTCACTTCCAAGAAGGTGGCCCAGTTTGTCAAAGAAAACATAATGTGCAGATACGGGGTGCCCAATGAGATCATTTCTGATAACGGGTCCCACTTTGAAGGGGACTGTGATAGATTGCTATCAGAATTCAGAATCACTCGCCACAAGTCGTCCCCATATAGACCTCAGACTAATGGAGCCGTGGAAGCTGCTAATAAGACGCTCGAGCAGATCATTCGGAAAATGGCCACCCGTGGTCGTGATTGGCCTGAAAAGCTACACTTAGCACTCTGGGGCCACAGAACGTCTGTCAGAATAGCTACGGGAGAAACTCCCTTTGCCTTAACCTACTGGATGGAAGCAGTGTTACCATTGGAGTTGGAAATCCCGTCATTAAGGGTCCTCCTGGAAAACAGTGTCAACGAAGTAGAATGGCTACGTAGCCGGCATGATGAGTTGGCCCTGCTCGACGAAAGAAGGCTCAAGGCCATGGAACACACCCGAGCCTACCAGAGGCGAATGGCCAGAGCATTTGACAAAAAGGTCAAAGCCAGGGACATCAAAGAGGGTGACTTAGTGCTGAAAGTAAAGCCCCCTACCAGAGACAACCCCCTGGGAAAGTGGGAACCCGTTTGGATCGGCCCGTATGTGGTGCAGAAGATACTATCGGGAGGAGCCATGAAGCTTGCAGACCTGGACGGCAATCCCTTTGTCCACCCAGTCAACGGCGATAAGCTCCGAAGGTACTATGTCTAAAAATATAAAAAAAAAAGAAAATAAAAAGAAAATAAAAAGAGGAAAAAAGAAAAAATCTTAGTGCAAAAAGAGTAATGCCCAGCTAGGCTAAAAACCCAAAAAGGGTGGTCTAGGCAAAAAACAAGGCTGCACAGAAAAAAAAAAAGAGAGGCCAAAAGACCTAATCCCAATAGTTCACCAGAATGAACTACGAAGACCTGAGCCCCTTAGTCTTTCTTGTAAAAGGGGAACGTAGGCAGCCATTTATGGTTCGGTCTAAACAATAAAAAAGGGCGATCAAGTTTCCATGAAATGCGTCCTAAACAATAAATAAGACAATAAAAGTTTCCATGAAATGTGTCTTATAAATTCTAAGATAATATCTCTTGTTCATTACAAGTTAAAAACTTCTTGATGAGTTCAAGCACGGTCTACTCTTGACTCTGTTAGCCTGCTACAAAGATCTAAAATACAATAAAATGCCTAATAAACTACTGTGCTTGCAAATGGCAATAAGGGAATCCTAGGAAAAGACCTATCAGTTGTCATTCACTGAGTCTTCTTTGGTCTTCTTCCATTTACCTCGACCCCGTCGAGTGTTCTTCCTCTTTTTCTCAAGGATGTCAGTCTCTCTCATCCCGACTTCAGGTATCCTCACTAGAGCCTCCATCAAACCCGTGTAAATAAGTGCCTTCTCAACCCGGGCACGAGTCCGTACTTCCTCCCTTTGAGCCTCAGTCAAGGGAGCGACTTCAGAAAGCCTCTCATATCGAACCTCCATATCCCGGATAAGGTCACCCGACTGGTTATAGCGACTCGCCTTAGCTTCAGTCTCCCTCAGAGTCCTACTTGAGTCACAGTCAGCTCCCAATAAAACCTGACGTCTCTCTCCCAATATGACCTGAGTCGCTCCCATCTCCCTCTCGTACCAGTCCAAATAGGCCATAGTCAAAATGGTACTCTTCCGGCTCTTGAGAATGGCCCTGGGTGGGAAAGCAGTATATGTCCAGGCCCTAGAGAAGAATGAGAAGCTGGCTGGAGCACTCATGTCTAAAGGTACCACCTCCATGGTATGGATGTCCTCCCAATCGCCCAACGGCTCCTGTAAGGCCCGGAACTGCCTGGATACCAAGCACGGTATGTAAAAGGATGACCAAGAAAACCCTGGAACCCTCACCACGTAGGACTCCTGAAATGTCCTCCGGGTCTGCAACCTCCAGTGAGCTACCCACCAGTGAATATCCGAAGTGGATAACCTAGCCATCATCAGCTCCCAGTCACCCTGATCCTGCTGCCTGGGTGCACCCCTTCGATAAATCACCCAAGGGCACTGAGTCGGCAAAGCCCCTGGCAAAGCCCCGAGCCTCTCCTGCAGCCACATAGTCAACACAGCCGGGCTTCCAGACCTCATGAAATGGTCTCCCCTAGCCAGCCTATTAATGCCATGAAGGGTCTCACCCAAAACCAGTGGGACAATGTCTTTCCCAGCCCTGCAATCCCTAACCATGTCCAAGAGGCCACCATGACAAATCCCCACAGACTCGGCCGTGAACAGAGACGAAAACACACAGAGGATAAAGGCATCCATAGCCACAGTGGTCGTCAACGTATTCGGGAACCCAAACCTGCTCGGGATATCTGAAAGGTCAATCCTATCAGGGGCTACCATCATCCCCCCAGCCTCTCCCAGAGAGATTTGCAGAAAAGATGCCAACTTTACCGCTACCGGCACGTCGTCGATCAAAGGTGTCGAAATTGCCTCAATTTCCGGAACTCCAATCAATGCTCGGAAGTCTTCATAGGTTGGGACGAGCTCGTTGTAGGAAAAGCAGTAAACGTGTCTCCGGACATCCTAAAACTGTGCTGCTGCTCTCAAAAGGTCCCAATCAGGCGGGAGATCCTTCAAATGCCATAAAGATTTGATCTTGAAGGTAGCATCGAACAGCCCCTTGTGAGATTGAAAGTTATGTCTCACCCAAGATTGAAGATCGGACAAAAAACGGTCTCTTTTCCCCTTTTGCAGTCTAGCGGGTCTTTCCATTGGAAAGTGATTAAAGTTGATGTCTTTTGGTCAAAAATTGGCTCTAGGATCGATTGGGACAAGTCTAGAGTGAAAATGAAATGAAATGGCTAAGCCTTGGTTTTATTTTGAAAAAACCAGTCCAGACAGAACTGTTAGCCGCACGGCTTTATTTGCCCTCGGTTCTAGGCCGAACGGCCTCATTTGCCATCTGCAGAAAAGAATCTGCAGCAACCAAAGTTGCTGCCCAAGTGGAGTTCTCACCCCACTTTCTCAATGAAACCTGTCCCAAAACACATCCAAAGATCATCCATGCAGTTATAGACCATTATAAACCATTTTGGCCTAGTTTCAGCCCCATTTCCAAGCAAAAAAGCAGCCCCAAGGCTCAAGTAATATGCAAATTCATAAAGCATGAATTAGAAAAGTAAATAAAATAGTAATACATTGTTTTCGCCCCATCGGCGCCCAAATAAAACAAAAAATAGACAAATTGTGCATAAAAAGTGTTCATTGTTTGTTCCTTGCATCCTAGGTCAATTATAGGGAATCCTAAGCCTCCGACTCCTCGTCGCTACTTAGCTCGTAGAAGCTAGGATCCCTCATCACATCCTCGCTGTCACTCACATCAGAAAGATGGACATTCACATGCTCATACTCAGCCAGCTGCTCTAGGATGCCGGTGTTAGGTCCCTGTCCCCGAGGCATGGCACTAGAGGAATACTCTGAAGCCGATGAGGTGGATGCCGTGCTCCCGACGTGCCTTCTTTTGCGCACGGGCTCCTGCATGTTCACTGCAGCCTTTGAAGCTCAAGCCAGCTTCTTTACGAGGGACCGACACACATCCTTCCAGCCCCTGTTCTGCCTGACCAAGCCGTCATAAGTGCGAGCTGGAACCTGGGAAAAGAGAAGGAAAATTCAGAAAATCTCAGAAAAATCTCAGAAAAGCAAAGAAATCCGAAAAAGGGAAAAGACCCTAAAGTGTACTCACAGTGCTGTCAGGCGGCAGAGTATACTGGGGCTCCCTCGTGTCAGGGACAAGTATCATAAACCTCCTCGGCACCCCATTGAACACATAAGAAAGGTGAGCAGGAGGCATCGGCGGATCAGTAGGCTCAGCTTTCCCGTACCCCTGGGCAATCGCTAGCTTCACTAGCTTCTGTGGCGTCCTCAACCGTTGCTCTACGAAGGTAGCATATGGGTAGCCAAGTCAAAATACTCCTCAGCCGCTACGCCTGCCTGATACCTAGCAATATCATCCGCCGACCAGTCCCTGGGCTGCAGCATCCGTGCTGGAGGATCGTGAGGAGTGATGGCATCCAATGGAGGGACATGGCCATGCTGCCTGGAAAACCTATCCCCCAGATAAATGACATCACATGTCAGGCCCGTCAACCACCTCCTCTGTCTAGTCGCCTCCACGACATCTCCTAGCAGCACCTCCGGGTACCTGCCCCAAGGATAAAAGTCCATCCCATCATCACCATCCTTATTAAGGACCGGCTTCACCATCTTGTAATCAAAAGTGATCCGGGTCTTCCCGGTGAACTTGTCCCTAGCCTCGCCCCTCCAGCGAATCATAGCAGGGAAGATGGTAGGATCGCTCTGTTGGTTCCAGGGAAAGAACCCGATCACCTCACAAAACCAGACCTGCATGTTCAAAACATAAAAAGGTCATTTCTCTTATAAAAAGTATCAAGGACAGAAAAGAAAAGAGAAAGGAAAGAAGGTGAGAATACCTCAAGAGCAAAGGAGAAGCAGTCCATAGAAGCAGCCTTGTTTCGACTATACATATCCAGAGAGAAGTAAAGCTCCGCCAATCCGGCCTCACCCCAAGAGACCGTCCCAATCTCGTCCACATCCTCCAAGGAGTCCAGAAGGCACAGCATGGCCAAAGTCCCAAAATTAGCAAAGATGGTGACTGACAGCATCAACCACAGAAAGGCTATCGCAAGCTGGTGGGCAGTCACCTCATTAGCAGCAAATCCCTGCATGCAGTTCAGGATTGCCACCTCAACATTCCTAGTCTCCATCCCTAGCCCCTTAGGACTAAGGTCAAACCCAACCAGAGCTCTGAACTCCTCAGCCGTGATATGGTCCCTCCAAGTCACAGGCCTCCCGATAAACTGCAGGCTAGTAATAGCAGTAAAGTCGGCCGGGGTCACCGTAAGCTCTCCCCAGCTGAGATGAAAGCTGTGGGTGGTGTCCCACCAGAACTCCGAAAGGGCCTGGGTCAAGCCTTTGCTCTTGGAGGTTATGTGAATACCTCTGCCAATAGCCTCAACGAACAAATCAAGGCCGGTAGCCCTCACTAGCTGCTTGGGTTCACCCCATTCTTCTCAAAGTTGGGCATCCTATCCCATAGCTTCACCGCCACCTCAGAAGGTCCCCTCGACTTGCTCTCCTGTAGAAAAGCACAACAGAAAGCGTGTCAGTCCTTCATCTCATTTCGAAAGCATGCATATACTCAAAAGTGCACATATTTTCAAAGAAAAGCAGTCATAAAAGATCTCTAGCATCTTTTGCCTAGAAAACGTGTTTTTCATCATTTGAAACACATCGTGTCAAGCACATCGCTCTCCTAAGCACAAAATTCTGATTTTCAAAATTCTTTGCACATAAGCATTAATTTTTCAAAAAAAAAATGGCATGCATGAATCCTTTTCATCGTCCAAAATCCCATTTTCTCATCCATGATCAAAAGTTGACTTAGTTTAAGCGCATGTAAGAACTTCGTCACCTTTTAGACATTATTTTTCTTAAAAATGGGTCATTCTCATTATTTTTCAAATAAATTGCACATGCATGTTCATTTATCTCTTTAGCCTCATAGGTTAATCATCAAAATTCCAAAATCATCAACAAAATTCCTAGGAAAAATCTAAGAATTCCTAAAATTCGGGTCAAACCCTAAGTCAATCAAAATTCGATCAAAATTGTCAAAATCAAGAAGGCCAAGAATGCTTACCCCAATAGATTGAGGTTTCATGGACTTGTGCTCCCTTTTGCCCGGATAAAGCTCGGAAGGAGGCGTATTGAAGTCGTATTTGCGCTCGGTTCTAACCAACTCCCTCCGCCTCATTCTCGCGGCTTGTGACAAGACCCTTCGCGCTTGTCGAGGTACAATGTTACCCTCTTGATCCATTTCGAGCACTAGAAGCAAGGGAATTGAAGGATTTTGAAGATTTTATCTCTCCTCTCTTTCTCTTCCTCGGCAACAAGAGGGCGGCAATGGTGCCCAATGCTCATTTCAAATCTGTTTAATAATCTGGTGAAAATAAACTTCTAGCCGGACGGCCTCTTTTGCCCTCATCTCATGCCGGGCGGCCTCTTCTGCTCTGAGAGGAAATTACATCTTTGCCCCTGGACTTTCCACTTGGGCATACAACTCCCGTTATTTCTTAACTAGAGTAACGCTGTTATCCCAAGTATATCCGTTATCTCCAAGAAGAATTAATTTCTCTCCAAATGGTCACCTCCGTTACTTCCGTTATAACGGAATAATGCTAGGTGACATCCTCCAAATTGTCAAAAACTTTAGCTACCTCTATCACAGATTGATAAGTACGCTCAAGTTCTCCAAACTTAAGCTACCTCTATCACAGATTGAGAAGTACGCTCAAGTTCTCCAAACTTAAGCTACCTCTATCACAGATTGAGAAGTACGCTCAAGTTCTCCAAACTTAAGCTACCTCTATCACAAATTGAGAAGTACGCTCAAGTTCTCCAAACTTAAGCTACCTCTGTCACAGATTGAGAAGTACGCTCAAGTTCTCCAAACTTAAGCTACCTCTATCTCACAGATTGAGAAGTACACTCAAGTTATTCAAACTTTAGCTACCTTTATCTCCTCGATAGTGACGTAAGCTCTAGTTTCCTCAGGTGACAACCTCCATTAATTGTCAATCAGGTGACAACCTCCATTAATTGTCAATCAGGTGACAACCTCCATTAATTGTCAACCAGGTGACAACCTCCATTAATTGTCAAATCAGGTGACTCCTCCATTAATCGTCAAAATCTCAAGGATCCTAGACCTGTTCCTAACTATCTAGTGAGACTTGAACTACGACCAAGGCTTGATTCCTTCGGGATACGTAGGTAGCCTTTCATAAAGATCCAGCCATCCGACCACATTGGTCACTTTTCATTCATCACTCCTCAGTGGTGCATGAGCCTTTCATAAAGGTCCAGCCATCCGACCATATTGGTCACCTTTCATTCATCACTCCTCAGTGGTGCATGAGCCTTCCATAAATGGTCCAGTCGTCAGACCACATTGGGCACCTTTCATTCATCACTCCTCAGTGGTGAAGAAGCCCCCCCATAGAGGTCCAGATATCCAACCACATCGGTCCCTTCCTTCGTCTAGCATATCCCCAGTAGGATCAGTCACTTGACCTCCTAGGTCACTTTCCCTTCTATTTCCCCAGCAAGAGCCCAGTTTCTCTTCACCATTCCCCAGCGGATCTTTTTCGAACTATGGCCTGGCTTGATTCCTCCGGGATACGTAGGTAGCCTACTTTAGGTTCAGCCAATTCGTCACATATGACACCCCTTTCCCCAGTGGATTCCGAACTACGATTATGGCTTGATTCCCACTCGGGATACGTAGGTAGCCTTCCAAAGGTTCAGCCACTCGACCACCTTGGTCACCCAATCCGTCTCGGCATTCGCCAGATCGGATCCTTTTCTATCGACAACCCTACTCGCCCTGCAAGTGACGTTGCCGAGGGGCTTCTGTAAGTACCTGATGGAGAAAAATTCCTCTAGTAATAAAATCCGAGCAAGTGGACTCACTACCGTTGTAGCAATATGCACGAGCAGGGGTCGAACCACAGAGACTCGTTGGTTTTAACAAGTAAATTTAATTAATGCTTCAAGTAACAAAATGGGGTTTTTGATTTTGATTTATTAACTAAAATATTAAAGCAAGAAATTAACTATTTAATTCAAGAGAATAAGAAAGCAATAAACTAGGATTTAATCAGATCAAAGGAATTCACGGATTGGATTTCATATTCATCTTCATTCTATGCTAGATTTATCATGATAAAATTAACAATCTTGTTCAAAGATTCGTTCACTTAATTTAAGGGTTGGGACGTTCGATGTGCGGATTGCAACCCTCTTATTTCTTTCCTATTGTAGATTCCGCTAGGTCAAAACAATAATCAAGAAATTCATTAAGAACAATGAGAACATATGAATCTAGATTCTCTTGTATTCCGCTAGGTCAACAATCAAATCCATTTGATGAAATAGTGGCCTAAATTATGAACAATCCACGCTAGTGCAACGATTCAAAACCTAACAATTAAAGGTTAAAATAGAATTAAAACCTAAAATTGAATTTAGATATCTCATCAAACATGAACAAGAAAGTTTTGGAAAATTATACTAGCATAAAAATCCGATGAATATTACATTCAATCCATGAAAAGAGAATTTAGCTACTCATATTCATGATGACAATCACAAAGTATGAATAACAATACATCAAACCTGGAAAAATAGTGAAAACCTTAAAAATCCGAAATCCTTCAATCCTTCAAAACCTAGGCAAGAAAATAAAATCCAAAGTCCCTAATAAAAACTAAAGGAAATATATATAGTCCCCTTTGACTCCTAAGGCAATCAGGAAAATAAAGAAACCAAATCCTTGAAAATCTGTGCCATCTGCTCTGCTGACGTCATGATACGCGCCTGGGCACGAGTCGTGCTAATTGGCACGAGTCGTGCCTTTCAGTCCAAGTCGTGCTCACGAGTCGTGACAGACCCCTCCATTCGTTCTGAGTAGCTTTACTTGAAAACGCCTTGACTTTCACTCGTGAGAACGAGTCGTGCCTATGGTGCCCACTCGTTCTGAGTAATTGCTTGGAATTGGCTTAACTCCATTCGTTCCCAAGTCGTGTTATTTGCTTCCTCAGTCGTGCTCCACTCGTGCCAACAGCAGAATTGCCCCATTTTGACTCAGCTTTGACCTGGCCTTCGTGGACTATCAAAACAATCAAACATACATTAAATTCCCAAGGATTCGAACAGAAAATAGGCTTAGGAACATATCTTTTGGATGGGTAAAACCACATCCATCAAATACCCCCAAACTTACCTTTTGCTCGTCCCCGAGTAAAACAAAACTAAACAAAAGAGAAAACTATTCTAACCAATAAAAACGATAAATACAAAATATTTTTGATATGTTCTCAATATATACAAGGTTGCCGGCCAAGCAAGTCTCAGATTCTCACGTAAATGTGCTACACAAGTGCCAATAAGAAAATGCAATTACAATTACATTAATGCATCTAACCCACAATTTTCCACCTCGGCCTGAGCGATGAATGGAATATGGGAGATCATGATCACTAAGATAAGATTGTTTATGGGATCACTAACACATGCTCTAAATCACAGATTACAATACAATTATATACACAAGGATACTCATATGCATGATTACGCACTTGTCAACCCTATTACTCAATATTGAACAAAAATATGGCTCAAAGTTAAGTCCACAACAAATGTGGGGCTAGGCTCACGGGTGCAAATGAAGGAATAGACATACAAACACAAGAATGTGAAATTAAAAACCTTCCATTGCAATACTCCTTCCCGAATTTTAACTTTTCCGCTCACCTTTGTTTCCCCAATGCTTCAACCCCCAAACTAGAACTTTGTTCATACTTTATTTATACACTTGGGGTTGAGAGCATTCCCTCACTCAATATAGGTCACTAATCAAATATACTTCACAACATTAGGGGGCAAACTCTTTTTTTTTTTTTTTTTGCACTTGAACAATTTTTATATATACAAATATATATATATATATTTTTTCTTCTTGCCCCCTTTTATACAATACAAGTCATGCTTCCAACTTTTGACCTTCCCTCACTCATTCCCGTAGTTTCCCTATGTAACCCCCAAACTGATCGTTTCTAATTCCACATTCTTGTAAAGGTGGGATAACCTATTCTAGGTGTCAAGGGTTAGGGGTTAGGCATCAAATGAAGGCGAATGGAGGTCTAGATGTTCCATTCTTCCTAAACAGGCTCAAAAAGGGATCAAGTGACAATTCATATATGAATAGTGACGAGAAAGTCAAAGGCTTACAAGGGGGTTGCCAAAGAAAGATAAGCCATAAATACCAAGTAATCTATTGATTTGTTATTGACAAGCATGCAATCATGTTCTAGGACCCCCGAGAATGTCAAAGTGAACCCATAAAGGACACCTAAATTAATAACCATGATCAAGAAATAAGATGGAAGTGAATGGTGGTGCAATTGTGTTTTACATGTATTAATGCAATTCTAATTAACACATTCAAATTGGCACAAGCTAGCAAAACTCAATCAAAATCCCTCAAATCATCACGGACGTTGGCCAACTTCCAAACATATAAAGAGAACAAAAATTTTTAAATTTTAAATTTTTCTATTTTTTTGGAGGGTGACACTACATACACTCCCCTATACACCCACAAACTCGGAGAGATATCTACCCCCAAACTCAAAACATGCTATGTCCTCATAGCAAAGAGGACAAAAACATGCCTCGGGTTTAAAGGACAATATGACACACAAAGCAAATAACTAAAGCAATAAAATTGTACCTACTTGGGTTGCCTCCCAATTAGCGCATTTGTTTAAGGTCGTTAGCCCGACCATTGCTCCCAACTAAATGGAATATGATGTGACCACATTCATTTTGGCTTTAGCTTTCCTTCCTTTGGCCCACTTCGCAACTTCTCGGGCACAAATGCCCACCACCTTCCACAAAAATTCTCCCTTTGCTACAAACTCGGGTGGAACCCAAGGCATTTTTCTCACCTTTTTCTTGCTTTTCTTCTTTTTCTTCAATTTCTTTTTCTTGGGAGCCTCTCTCCCAAACTCATTTGGTGCCTTATTCTTATCACAATCAAGCACCTCCTTTTCCTTCACAACATTGCAAGCATCCTGAACATGCATCTTGATAGACGAAGCATCAGAAATATCAAGAGAGCAACACTCTTCCATTTTATCACATGAAACAATATTGGTAGACTTAAGCGGAAAGAACGATTTTAACAGAGACACCGACTCCTTTTGGGGTCGGTCTAGGGGGTGATACGGGCCATCACAAGAACCAAGATTGTCGGCCTTATTTTTCATGGCACACAAGTGGGAACCCGCACTATCCCTAGAATTCTCACCGTCATTTGACAAAGCTTCACAATTATCAACATATGAACACACCTCTCTCTCATCACTCGGATGTTTCATGGCATCAAACACAGAAATTTCAATTTTCTCACCCGCCACTGTCATAGACAGTTTGCCATTTCTCACATTAATAATGGTGTTGGTCGTCGCCATGAAGGGTCTCCCAAGTAATATGGGTGAATCCCGGCGACTTCCTTCACCTCGTGGCATTTCAAGCACCACAAAATCAAATCGCACAATGATTGAATTTACTTGAACTAAAACATCCTCCACAATGCCAACAGGTCTTTTAATGGACCGATCCGCAAGTTGTAGGGCCATTGTGGTGGGTTTTAATTCGGGTAAACCCAACTCCTCATACACATAATAAGGCAACAAATTAATGTCGCCCCAAGATCCAACATAGCTTGTACCCTCTTTGACTCCCCATAGTAATAGAAATCGAGAAAACTTCCGGGGTCTTTCAATTTGGGTGGAAGACTATGTTGTACCACTGCGCTAGCATTTTCACTCATCACTACTCTCTCATTTGTCCCATACCTATGTTTCTTGGAATTTAATTCTTTGAAAAATTTGGAATAAGCAGGAATATTTTTGATCACATTGAGTAAAGGGATATTGATGTTCACCTTAGAAAACATGTTCATCAATTTCGACATCTGCTTATCCAATTTATGTTTTAAAAACCTTCCAGGAAACGGTACGGGAGGTACATATGGCATGGGGGGCGGAACTTCAACTTTAGAATTTTCCCCCATGTCACTTGTACTCTTATCACAACCGACATCATTATTATCCACATTAGCATTCTGATCTACAACAGGAGGGGAGAAGAAGATGAAGGAGAGATTACCTCACTACCTACCTGTTTGCCATTTCGAAGAGTGATAATGGCATTTGCTTGATGTGGTTGGCTCGGAAAAGTCCCAGACTTATGGCCTTGTAGGGCGGTTGCTAATTGCCCAATTTGAGTCTCCAACTTCTGAATTGCAGCTTCATGGTTCTTGGAAGCTTGTTGATTTTCCACCCTCAATTGATTATTTTCGGCTTGCAATTTCTCCATGGCCACTTCCCACGGTTCCCTTTTACGCTCATCTCGTCCCGGTGGAGGTTGAGGATGGGGAGGCTTATTTTGTTCTTGATTGCACGCCCATGAAAAATTTGGGTGTTGCCTCCACCGGGTTGTATGTGTTTGAATACGGATTATTGTTTTGAGGGAACCGGCGGCCAAATCCTTGCATTGCATGTGCACATTCGGGGTTAAACGACAAACCACTTTGACACACATTAGTAGCATGAGTGTTAGGACCACAATTAGCACAAAAATCATTTACAAGATGAGCAAAGAGGAAGGCATAGTAGAAGAAGAAGCATTTTGCATAGCTAACTTATCAAATCTTTGGTTCAATAATGCAAACTGTTTGGCCATTTCTTTGTTTAGCCCTACCTCATTCACTCCCCTTGTTGCCCCCTAGATCCCTTTTGTTGAGAGTTAGCACTCAACATCTCAAACGATTCTTGGCATTCTTTGGACAGTCTTACTTCCCAAACTACCTCCTGCTGCATTATCTACCATTGATTGGTATTCAGGGGATAAAGCCCCATAGAAAGTTTGATGCAGCATAGAAGCAGGGAAGTTATGGTGGGGGCACTGAATTTGCAACATTTTAAACCTATCCCATGCATCGTGGAAGGCTTCCCCCGCTTCCTGAGCAAATCCCATAATTTTCACCCTAAAATTTGTCAATGCATCATAAGGGTAAAACTTAGTGAGAAAAACATCATGTAAAGCATCCCAAGTAGTGATGCTACTGGAAGGAAGTAACAATAGCCAAGTTTTGGCTTTGTCTTTTAATGCATAAGGGAAACACTTCAGTCTCAAGTGCTCCGAGGTAACACCCTCTTTTGTAGGGAACCCACTCAAGGTAGACATAAATTCTCTCAAAAACGCTAACGCATCCTCACCGGCAAGACCATAAAAATTAGGAATCATGTTAAAATATTGGCCTTTGATTTCATAAGCTAGTGCTGCATCGGGCAACACTATGCACGACACCGATGTGTCGACTCTTGGCCTAGCAAATGTATTCATGACTTGGTCCGCCATCACAAAATTAAATTCTTCTTCTTCCTCGGTGGAAGAAGTTTCCAACTCACTTAATTCTTCTTCTGTTCCGGTGACAGAAGTATCAGACTCAGCTTCACTCACTTGAGTAGAGGGAATGCCTCTCTCAATTCTGTCTATATCGTCGTTCAAAGGAACCAAATTAGGATCCAATAACCGGCGACCAAACATGCACCGCCAAAAACTTGATGGAGAAAAATTCTTCTAGTAATAAAATCCGAGCAAGTGGAATCACTACCGTTGTAGCAATATGCACGAGCAGGGGTCGAACCACAGAGACTCGTTGGTTTTAACAAGTAAATTTAATTAATGCTTCAAGTAACAAAATGGGGTTTTTGATTTTGATTTATTAACTAAAATATTAAAGCAAGAAATTAACTATTTAATTCAAGAGAATAAGAAAGCAATAAACTAGGATTTAATCAGATCAAAGGAATTCACGGATTGGATTTCATATTCATCTTCATTCTATGCTAGATTTAACATGATAAAATTAACAATCTTGTTCAAAGATTCGTTCACTTAATTTAAGGGTTGGGACGTTCGATGTGCGGATTGCAACCCTCTTATTTCTTTCCTATTGTAGATTCCGCTAGGTCAAAACAATAATCAAGAAATTCATTAAGAACAATGAGAACATATGAATCTAGATTCTCTTGTATTCCGCTAGGTCAACAATCAAATCCATTTGATGAAATAGTGGCCTAAATTATGAACAATCCACGCTAGTGCAACGATTCAAAACCTAACAATTAAAGGTTAAAATAGAATTAAAACCTAAAATTGAATTTAGATATCTCATCAAACATGAACAAGAAAGTTTTGGAAAATTATACTAGCATAAAAATCCGACGAATATTACATCCAATCCATGAAAAGAGAATTTAGCTACTCATATTCATGATGACAATCACAAAGTATGAATAACAATACATCAAACCTGGAAAAATAGTGAAAACCTTAAAAATCCGAAATCCTTCAATCCTTCAAAACCTAGGCAAGAAAATAAAATCCAAAGTCCCTAATAAAAACTAAAGGAAATATATATAGTCCCCTTTGACTCCTAAGGCAATCAGGAAAATAAAGAAACCAAATCCTTGAAAATCTGTGCCATCTGCTCTGCTGACGTCATGATACGCGCCTGGGCACGAGTCGTGCTAATTGGCACGAGTCGTGCCTTTCAGTCCAAGTCGTGCTCACGAGTCGTGACAGACCCCTCCATTCGTTCTGAGTAGCTTTACTTGAAAATGCCTTGACTTTCACTCGTGAGAACGAGTCATGCCTATGGTGCCCACTCGTTCTGAGTAATTGCTTGGAATTGGCTTGACTCCATTCGTTCCCAAGTCGTGCTATTTGCTTCCTCAGTCGTGCTCCACTCGTGCCAACAGCAGAATTGCCCCATTTTGACTCAGCTTTGACCTGGCCTTCGTGGACTATCAAAACACTCAAACATACATTAAATTCCCAAGGATTCGAACAGAAAATAGGCTTAGGAACATATCTTTTGGATGGGTAAAACCACATCCATCAGTACCCAAATCTGGCTCATTCCTTCCGGTTAAGTTTCCCGGCAATTCCCCGGACTTTCCTAAAGTTCAGGAGCAATTCGGGAACTGTTCCGAACCTTTCGAGGGGTGAAGGAATTACTTGGAATTAAAAAACCACGTTTTCCTTTGGCATAAAAACCCTTCTAGAAAGGCCACCTTGCATGATTCTAGAAAGATGCTGAGTCATAATGGATAATGCCGCACGGCTGCATTAGGCTAGAACTCCAAGCCGCACGGATTCATTAGCTGTTGCCAGAGTGCCTATAAATAGAGACCTCCTCTACTCATTTTAGGGGGGGGGGGATTTTCAGTAACCTTACTCTGCCAAAATAACTCCACGAGATTCCAGAGAGCTGAGAGTGATAAAAAACACCTCCCTCCTCACCAAAACCTCCCAAAGTTGGTCCATTTCCTAGGCAAACTTCAAAGAGCAAGAGGACACCACCATTGGTAACCTCTTTTACCCTTTACCTTGCATTATACTTGTTTTATGTGATATACTTGCTCCTTGCATTTACATATTGCTATATATTGCTTGGTATTTGGTACATTGTCATTAAAGATACTATCTTTAATTATGTAAATCATATATCCCTTTTTCCCTCATCACATAGGATCCATGGAGGATCCAACCCAAGGATGAACAAATAAGACCTCATAAAAGGCTTGTTCTAGGGTGGATCTCTCACATGGTGATGTGAAAAGTAGCATCCCTTGCACTTAAACATCATCTTTACATATAAAGTTGCATCCTTTGCATCAAAAATGATATCTTTGCATTAAAGTAGCATCCTTTGCTGTCAAAATGACATCTTTATGCATCCTTTGCACATAATATGCCATTTTCATACATAAAGTTGCATCCTTTGCACTTGAAATGTCATTTCTTTATATCAAAGAAGCATCCTTTGTAACCAAGTAGCATCATTTGCATGTAAAATGTCATCTTTTTCATTAAAAAATGTCATTTTTAGTTTAGAATGCATCCTTCATGTCACTCATGGTTGGATCTATCTTTCCTAGGATTGCTTAGTGACCTTCCTAAGGCACGAAAAGCATAGGAAGAGCATAAAGATCCAATCTTTATACCCTTCCCCTAGTCCCCTTTAGTATTTGATGCATCCTTGGAACGGACCGATGTAAAGATCCCATCTTTACGTCGTTTCTTCCATTAAAGGTGCCATAATCTCTTTAGAAATGAATAAGCCTTGAACCCTATATCTCCGATTATCACTTGAGACGAGTATAGTAGTCCCTACACAAGCTCAATCGTCTCAAGGTGTAGGATTGATGGGCTAAGGATATTCCTTTCTAAAGAACCTCACTCTTGGACCATAAAAGAGAGTCCTTCTCTCGATCACACATGACCCAAGGTCAAATAGTAATGATCACAAGTCTAAGATGAGGACGGGATCAAAGTCCCGAACACATAAAAATCCAAGGAATCCCGAGCGATAACCAACTAAATGGTTTATACGTCCGGAAGACAACTTGGAACACCCCCCCTCTTTTCAACACATGCACACAAGAAAGCACGCAAGCAAGCACGAAAAATGGAATCTTGGGAGACTTGCTTCGGCAAGGCACCTTGGGTGAACGCCAAACGTTCTTCCCAAGGGGTAACATAACCTCCGGATCCTAATTCCTTTTTTTCAAAGTTTTGAGGAAATCAAAATGGCGTGGCGACTCCGTTTTTCAAATTAAACCGGATGTTTTCAAACTCGAGTGAATCCAAATAAAACACAAAAGAATATTTGGGCCCCCACATTCACAGTTACAGAACATAACGAAGCCTTGCACATCACCGTTTGGCTCAACAATGTCTCCCTTCCTGGAGTCCTGGTAGACAACGGATCGGTCGTCAACGTCCTTCCCCTCAGCATGATACGAGCCTTACGCATCGATGAAGGCCATATGATCCCATCTTCCCGGACTATCAAAGCATACGACAATACATCTCGTCCTATCTTAGGGAATGTAACTCTGGAACTGTGGTTCGAAGCTCAAATGGTACCGGTGAAATTCCAAGTGATGGACATTCCGTCTGAATTTACAGCTCTACTGGGACGCCCATGGCTCAACCACATGAAAGCCATGGCCTCTACTCTCTATCAATGTGTAAAGTTCATAAACTGCCAAGGAGACCTCGAGGTCATTAGAGGAGACAATTTTCGCATAGGCAACGAAGCCGAAGTACCAACCAAGCGTGCCCGCAGCCGTGCACAGGTGCCACCCCCTGCAAACAACCAAAAGGAGAGCCGGGGAAAATCTCATCAGAATCCCTTCGAGTTCGGAGGTGCCAATTATGTCAACGCCCTCGAGCAAGAGGAGCCCGGAACAATAAGATTCATCAGATTCAACTGCCGTTTCCGAGACTTGAATCCCGAATGGAAAGAAACCTTGGAAACCACAATGATACAAGGACATAAACCCCTCATCTCAGATCAAAATCTCATAAGCATCCTTCGAGCAAACCCTCTGGTCCGACCTGATGAAGAAATCTTCACAATAAAGGTCAACAGACACAGGCACTCATATGAAGAATGCATGCCAGTCGTCCGTGATATCTTAAACATGGAGTTCCCTATCGAGCCCCTCTACTCAAGTAGAGGACATGAAGTCTTCCTCGCAGTACCAGCTTCACAACAGGGCACACGACGTCCTTTAGTCTGGGTCGAACCATCAGGCAGAGATGAATCAGAACTCTCCGAAGTAGAACACGCAACAGATCAGCTGGAAGACTCTTATGTGAACATGCTCAGATTCAAGGATGGCACCAGTTCAGATGAGCTCACCTATGATGAAGGGTCGAATACAATGGAGATCATGAAACTCAACGTCCCATACAGACAATTGTTCGGCGAGTGGAAACAGATGGTAGACATGACAAAGAACCCCTCTGACCATGTAACTGACGACGACTTCGTCAACATCATCTTCTCCAGATACCCCGACGAGACCAGGGATCCAGTCCTTATTATCAGATTCTGCAATGAGAAAGTTACCCTCGACGATTGCCTGATCATGGTAAATGAGGCCCTTGCCAAAAGAGCTCAAGGCTCGTCATCACCGAGTGTCCGCACCAGTGACAGCCGGCCCATGCCGTCAGTTAAAATCATAGCCAAGAACGCCGCCAGGGCCGAGTGCATCAACAAAAGAGACAAAGCTCCTCATTTGACTATCGGCCAGATTGACCTCGGGAATGCCTCCATCAACAACCTTGAGAACATCGACGATTACATTCCGGATGAGACAGATCAAACTCCAAGAGAGAGGGACGACCTCTCAAGTATCAATATGATCAAGTTTGATCCTCTTCCCAGCTATCACAGTAATGGATCCGACCAGCCCATTGACAATTTGCTAGCATTGATAGAGTCAGCTCTCGACCGGGATTATGAGACTATGAACATTGTAGAATTCAACACACCCGTCGGTTCGATCAATCAGATGTGGGCAGATTTCCTTATAGTCGAGATTAAAGAAGGCCGCATGGAATGTCCGACTATGACTTTCTTCGTAAATATAATCCAAGCATTTCCCCCATTTGGATATTTGGATGTGATAACAGTTCTAGACAGCAGCAAGACAATGCGCACGTACGGAGAATGCTTGACTCTCGCCAGAAAAGACCTCATGGAATTGGCTGTGCATGAAGCTCACCTTTGGGATGAAGATAAAGCTCAGAAGACTCACAGGGACAAAGCCCTTAAAGCTTCGCAAGCTGCCTCGAAAAAACATCTAGAGGCCACTCTGGATCACTTCGACCTCAAGAACTTCACCAACAGCAACTTTCTGGATTACCACCACTTCTCGACAAGCCCTCTCCGCCAAGGAAAGGCCATCAATGGTCCCGATGACCTAGGGGATGGAATGAAACAACACAAGGAATACCTGGTCCAACAGCATGAAGAATACAGACGCTTGCCTCTCTGAGAAAAGCAACCCTTTGCGAAAGCGACGACAAAGTTATACTCTTCCAAGCCAATCATGAAGCCAACAAAATTGGAATCCCAAGGGTCCTAGGAGGATGGAAAAGGATCATTTCCATTCTCAAGTTAAAAGGCAAATTGAAGAATAAAAGTATGTTCAAGAGGAAAAGAAAAATGGAGATTGACCTCCAGCGAATGCTAAGGGTATTCCCCAGACCGCAACGTTCGTTTACAGAAATGATCAACTAAGACAAGAACCAGTTACTTGGGCAGACGTCCGGGAAGCCGTATACTCACCTTCCGACATACCCGCCACTCAGTTAAAGCAACAAAGAAAGCTCTACCCAATGGAGGTTTATCAAGATTGTCGTGCACGATTCAAAGAAGAAATGTCTAATCTGACTTGGGAAGAAATGCAAGCCCTAACTCTCAATGAAGGCTCGACCATAAGAGAACAGATTTGGATTAAGAGTGGAGGAAAGCAAGCAAACCATGATTACTTCTTGTCCCAACTCAAGAACGCCATGAGCCTGCTCAGCCAGAAAGAGAAAAATGCAGTATACCGCGAAGAGATCAGAGAAACAGTTCGCATGAATTGAGAACCCTCTAGCCTCCCACAGAGGGTGAACGAGACAATGCTCAGTCCTAGCAACCACTGCTGCACACTGACATTCGAGCAACTGCACCGAACCATAGGCTCCCTCCCTATAGAGGCACCTAAACTCGTATCCTGGGACAGAATGCGAAGAGCTGTCGAAGCCCCCAGAAAGATATTAACAGTCAACGAATTGAGAGAGGATGTATGGCCCTGTGCTTCAAAAAATCTTCCACTGAATATGGCTCGACTCAAAGAAACGTGCTCAAAAGAGGCCAAGCCTGACATCAATGTTATGACCCGATCTGGTCAAATTCATGTGCTATCGCCCAAGGCCAGCAAAAAGCCAACAGAGACAGAGCGCAACCCGGTCAGCCCGTACTCGAAGAAGCAAGTTTCGAAAGGGAAGACCCGATCCTTAATCAGCTCAAGCAGACCCAGGCGAACATTTCCCTTTGGTCTCTGCTCACATCTTCATACCCTCATAAGCTCAAGCTGGAAGAAAGTCTAGCCCGTACAATGGTCCCCGTGGACGCAACTCCAGAAGAAGTAATCCAGATGATCGGCAATATCCACTATGGAAACATCATCACCTTCATAGATTTGGACTTGCCAAAATTTGGGGCTGATCATAATGAGCTGCTCTACATCACTGTCCAGTTGGATGAGCGCCGCCTTCCCCGCATGCTTGTTGACGGAGGCTCAGGAATGAATGTCTTGCCCACCAAGATGATGGATCTGCTTGACATCAAGCCCACAGACTTGAAGCCTTCAGTCCAAACTGTCAAAGCTTACGATTCTACCTCCCGCACAGTTCTCGGGGTTGCTACTTTAAACATTTGGTTCGGCAAACGGATAATGCCTATCGAATTTCAAGTGCTGGACATTCCTAGCACTTTCACAGCTATCTTGGGAAGACCATTGCTGCACCAGATGAACGGCATGGCATCCACCCTTCACCAATGTATTAAATTCGTGCAAGGAAATGAACTGTCAACTGTCTACGGGGATAGCATCACCACCGAAGGGACCTGCAATAACGACATCCAAGTGTTAGAAATCAAGCATGACGACGATATGGCATTAACTGGATTCACAATGTAAACTTCCAAGATCCAAATATGCAGCGTGGACCTTTCGTTGTTTTGGGATAAGATCCCTCCTGCCATGAAAATGATGAAACTCATGAACTTCATCCCAAGTTTGGGGCTTGGCAAAAGGTTACAAGGCCAACACCAAATCATCAAAGTCAAGGACCACAATACAGTCCAGGGGCTCGGTTATGTGCCCACACTTGCTGACGTCCGAAAAGATAAGAAGCTCACAAGCACCAAAGCAGCAGCCCACAAAAGGGGAACCTCCTAAGGCACACCCAACCTCTGACCTTACAGATTCGACCTAGCTCGCTACTTCGTCAAAGGAACCGACAAGGGAACTGATGAAGATGAGAAAGGAACTGACAGCGGAACCGATGAAGATGAGAAAGGAACTGAGGGAGCTGACAGCGAAACTGATGAAGATGAGAAAGGAACATGAAAAGTCAGCATAGAGACTACAGAAAATATGGGAAAGCTGGCACAGAACCTCAAGCGTTTCAGAGGACTCAAGGCCAATCCGATAAGGGGAGCATTCCTTGACATCACTACAGTACCTGGACCCATTGCCGCCACAGTTCAGCATGAGTACTCATTCAAAGGGATCCCCGATATAGAAGAACAGCTTGAGACACTCTTCTTGGGAGACAGTCTGTTCGATCCAGCCTGCGAAGCCACATTCGAAACAGTAATCCCGAAGAAGAAAGAGCCATAATTCGTGGAAGATGCTCTAAGTGGACCTGCTCTACAGAATCTTTTCGAAGAAGTCATGGATGTTCCAAACCTGATTGATCTGGGCTCCGAGGACAGCATGATCGCCATGATCGGGACAGGAGAGGCCAAACCTTTTGATCCCCGAACCCTCACCAAAAATCCTTCAGTACCACTAAAGAACTGGGTGACTTTCACCGGACCAAGGGCAAGCAAGAAAGAGATGGTAGAAAAATTGGGGCCACTCCCCTATCTCCCTAAACCTAATCTCGAACCCTCCGAGTCTCTCGTTGTCAAATTCAAGTCCTTTGAGTCGTCTGACGGCCTCACACCAGAAGACTATGATTATGTAGCCAACATTGTATTTCCTTTCATCTTAAATGAAAAGTTCGACCTTTCGGATTATCCCCTCATTGCCACTTTAACAACTGATAAGTTAACTAACAACTTAAAAGAAGTTAATAATGATTCACTTGATAAAGAAGCAGGCACATTAAACGAACAATACATTAAAGAAGTTCTCAAGCGTGTAGTTGACCGAGAGGAAAATCGGGCCCAAGCTGCCGAAGAGGTTATGACAAAAGTGAATCTGGGGTTAGTGCAAGATCCTAAAGAGACACAGGTAGGCAGTTTCTTCGCCGGTGCAGAAAAAGAAGCCCTGATAAATCTCCTCAAAGAGTATGTTGACGTGTTCGCCTGGTCATACCAAGACATGCTAGGGCTCGACCCCTCTATCGTGGAACACCGAATCCCTCTGTAACCTGAGTCCAAGCCCATCAAACAGAAACTGCGCAAGATCAAGCCAGAATGGTCCCTGCAAGTAAAAAAAGAAATTGAGAAAATGCTTCGCGTCGGCTTCATCAGAGTAATTGAGTACCTAACATGGCCCTCCAACATTGTGACGGTCACCAAGGCCAATGAAAAGGTCACATGCTGTGTAGACTTCTGAGATCTCAACAAAGCCAGCCCGAAAGACGATTTCCCGCTGTCCAACATCGATATGCTGGTCGACACCACAGCAAATTTCAAAGTAAAATCTTTTGTGGACGGTTTCGCCGGATACAACCAGATCAAGATGTCCGAAGAAGATCAAGCCAATACTGCCTTCACCACTCCATGGGAGACATATTGTTATACGGTCATGCCATTTGGTTAAAGAACGCTGGGGCTACCTATCAAAGGGCTGCAACTGCCCTCTTCCATGACATGATTCACAAAGAGATCGAAGTATATGTAGATAACATGACCATTAAATCCAAAGGATCTGACATGCAACACATGATAGATTTGAGAAAGTTCTTCAACAGACTCAGAAAGCACTCCATGAAATTGAACCCTGCAAAGTGCACCTTTGGCTTAAAACGAGGCAAAGTACTAGGGTACATAGTCACAAAAGAGGCATCGAAGCCGATCCCAAGAAAATCAAGGCCATCATCGACATGAAGCCACCGCAGACACTGACAGAAGTGAAAAGTTTCATGGGAAGACTTCAATACATCAGCCGCTTCATCAACCAGCTGACATCTCTTCGCGAGCCAATATTCAGGCTAATGAAGAAGAATGTTGACATCGAATGGAACACTGAATGCCAAGAAGCTTTCGAGAAAATCAAGACATACTTGGTGAATCCCCCAATCCTATGCCCACCACATGAAGACAAGCCACTCCTCCTATACCTGACTATGACTGATACATCATTTGGGGCTATGCTTGCGCAAGAACATAAAAATTCAAAAGTTGAGAATGCAATCTACTTCGTGAGCCGAAAGCTTCAGGGGAACGAACTCAACTACTCAGCCTTAGAGAAAACTTGTACCGCCTTGGTATGGGTAGTCGAGAACCTGAAACACTACATGCAATCCCACTCAATGCTCCTGGTCTCCAAGATGGACCCAGTCAAATATCTCTTCGACAAGCCATCGCTATCAATGAGACTAGCCAAATGGTCATTCTTCTTGGCTGAGTTCGACATCAAGTACATAACCAGATAATCAACAAATGGTCGAGTAATGGCAGATCAACTGGCAGACTTCCCAAGTAGTGAACTCAAGGGTCCTGATCCACAATTTCCCGATGATGGAATCTTTTCACTCGACAGTGAAAACCGCTGGCAACTCTTCTTCGATGGGGTAGCCAACAAAAAAGGAAATGGTCTTGGAATGCTCCTGGTTGATCCAAAAGACGAGCACACTCCCATAGCCACAAAGTTGAATTTTGAAGCAACCAACAATGCGGCAGAATATGAAGCATGCGTAGCCGGTTTGGAAGACGCTCTTGAACACAACATCAAAGAATAGGAACTGCACGGAGACTCAGCATTGATCATCAATCAAGTATCCGACAGATGGAAGATAATAGACTCTAGCCTCCAGAAATACCATGCATACATGGAAGAGCTCATTGCTCAGTTCAAGGAAATCTCTTTCCACTACTTGCCGAGAGACAGGAACCGCTTTGCCGATGCCTTAGCCACTCTAGCCTCTCTTGTTGAAATTCCCGAGGGGAAATATTCAGTGTAGGGAGATGGGAAACCCCAGCCTACTATTATGAGATCGAAGTTGAACATGAACCGATCGACGAACCCTGGTACAACAGAATCTACCAGTACCTCTAAAGTGGAGAAACCTCTTTCACAAATGAAGACAAAAACTACAAAGAAGGCATCAAAGCCAAAAGCATGGTGGCTCTAAAATGCCTAGCATCCCGCTTCGTCATTCTGGGGGGTATGTTATACAAGAAGCGTCACCAAGGACCACTCCTTTGATGTGTGAGCAAAGAAAAAGCCGTCGAGTTGATGAGCGAAATTCACAATGGAGCCTGCGGCCTCCCACATGAACGCCCGAGCATTGACACAGATCATCCTCCGTATGGGCTATTACTGGGTATCAATGGAAATAGACTGCATCCAGTTCATCAGAAGATGTGACTAGTGTTAACGGTTTTCCAACCTCAATCATATTCCTCCTCACGAGCTCTATTGCATGACTACACCATGGCCTTTCGCCACATGGGGAATTGAAGTCATCGACAAAATTACTCCACCCGGGAGCAACAGCCACGAGTTCATATTAGTTGCTGTCGACTACTTCACCAAATGGGTGGAAGCCAGATCATACAAAGTACTGAATTCCAAGAAGGTGGCTGAGTTCATCAAGGAAAACATCATATGCAGATACGGAGTGCCCAACGAGATCATATCCGATAATGGAACCCACTTCAAAGGAGATTGTGACCAGCTGTTAACCGAGTTTAGAGTTACACACCACAAGTCTTCTCCCTCCAGACCACAGACTAATGGTGCAGTAGAGGCAACAATCAAGACTCTTGCAAGAATAATAAAAAAGATGGCCGTACGAGGACGGGATTGGCCCAAAAAGCTGCACTTGGCACTTTGGAGATACCAAACATCAGTCAGAATTGCCACAGGGGAGACTCCTTTCGCACTGACATATGGAATGGAAGCAATGTTACCACTTGAACTAGAAATCCCCTCCCTACGAGTCCTCTTTGAAAACGGGATCAACAAAGTCAAATGGCTCCAAAGCCGTCATGACGAACTGGCTCTACTTGACGAGCGAAGATTGAAAGCCATGGAACATACTCGTGCCTACCAAAGCAGAATGGCCCAAGCATTTGATAAGAAATTCAAGACCAGAGACATCAGAGAAGGCGACTTAGTGCTTAAAGAAAAGCCTCCTACACAGACCAATCCCCTCGGAAAATGGGAACCTACCTGGATAGGCCCATTCGAGTTATAGAAAATCTACTCCGGAGGAGCAATGAAGCTGGCTGATTTGGATGGAAACCCTTTCGTCAACCCAGTAAACGAAAGCAAGCTCCGCAGATACTTCGTTTGAGGAAGAACTCGAGTCAACACTCTCTTCCCTATTTCCCTAATTAGTAAAATCAAAGTGCTAAAAGAGTAATACCCAACTAGATACACCCTCAAAATGATCTAAGTAAAAATCAGGGTCGCACTTTTCATCCCACTTCTACTTTCTCAAAAGTGTCGAACTACGGTAATCTGAGCCCCTTAGTCCATTTGTAAAAGGGGAACGTAGGCAGCCATCATTGGTTCGGTCTCAAAAACAAATAAAATTTCAAATTCAACACCAATCACTTGTGTTATGAAAAACTCTTAAATTAACTCACAAATTCATTACGGTTAAAACACTTTTTGATGATTTCAAGCACGGTATACTCTTGACTAACTACCTGCTTGCAAAACAACATAAAACACTTAATTAAACCTAATGTGTCTGTAATGACAGTAGGTGGATATTCTGAACTGCAAGGTCAATCTAGCCGCTCATGCTTGGTCCTTCATCTTTCCTTCCCTTCCCTTTTCTGCGGCGGGTATACTTCGTCTTCACAGGAAATATCCCTGTCATTCTCCTGCCTGGCTCTGGGACCCTTGTTGATGCCTCTGTCAAACCCATTGCCGCCAATGCAGCCCTTTCCCTAGCTCTACTACGAGCTGCCTCTCTCCGAGCCGCCATATCCGTGCTCCGGTCAGCCAACTGACTCACGTTGACCTCATAGTCTACCATATCATCCCCCGTACTATCTTAAGGGTTAGCCATCGCTTCCACCCTCCTCAAAGTCGAGCTGTCACGGTGGTTAAGACCCAATATCTCACTTCGTCTCCACAAAAATGCCATTTGTGTCTCCCCTATATACTCCTCATACCAGTTCAAGTAACCAGTGGACAGAATAGTGCCCCCTCTCCGGTGAAAGAGAACCCTGAAGGGAAAAGACGCATATTGCCACAACCGCATGAAAAGCAAGAACGTCGAAGGATCATCCATGAAAAGCGATCCCACCTCAAAGGTAGCGATATCACTCAAACCCATCAAAGAAACATGTTCCATCCCGAACTGTCGTAGCACCAAAGACGGGATATAAAAAGAAGACTGGGAAAGCCACAGAACTCTGACAAAGAGAAGACCATCCTGACCGGTCCGACATGTCTGCAGTTTCCAGTGAGGAACCCACAATCGCAAACGATGTGTACGGAGTTTGGCCATCCAAAGCTCCCAGTCAGCCTGACTGCCTCCTATCACCAGGGGTCTCCGAGAGAAGAACTAAGGATCACATGTCACTGGAACCTTGGGCATAACTTGCAACCTCTCCCTCAGCCACAGAGTGAGCATAGCGGGACTTCCTCCCCACATGTACCGGCTACCGGTCGCCATCCGATCAATTCCATGGAATGTTTCACCTAAGATCAAGGGCACGATATCTCCTCCGCTCCGACATTGCCCCACCAGGTCCAGAATACTGTGATGACACACTCCCAAGGATGTAAATAGGAATATAGTGCCTATCACGCACAGAGCAAAAGCATCCCACGCAGAAACGGTACAGTCAGCACTCACGAACCTATCCGGCATCCCCGAGATATCAATGCAGTCAGTGTGAGGTATCATCATCCCGTAAGCTTCTTCAACAGAAACGCCAAGAAGAGACATCAACTTCTCAACGGTCGTCATTCCTCCTGTCAAAGGAAGAGCAACCTGCTCCACCTCAGGTCCTCCAAGGATAGCTCGAAATTCCTCAAACTTGGGCGTGATCTCATTATACAAGAAGCTATACACATGCCT
Source organism: Adenophora triphylla var. japonica (assembly GCA_022495995.1). NCBI lineage: Eukaryota > Viridiplantae > Streptophyta > Magnoliopsida > Asterales > Campanulaceae > Adenophora > Adenophora triphylla. The sequence goes on along the minus strand of JAFEMH010001123.1, from coordinate 319,898 downwards.
TCTTCCATCCCAGAAATGAGCCGCAGATCTCAGAAGATCCCAGTCAGGGGAAAGCTCCTTCAAAGCCCACACCAACTTCATCCTATAACAACTTTCGAAAAACTCCTTGTTATGCCTCATATGGTACCTCACCCACGTCTTGAACCTATCCAGGAATTGCTCTTGCATCTGAGTCGACAACCTTGGAAATGTGGCCATGAAGAAACAAAGAAATTTCAAGTTTTTGAGAGAGAAAACAGATTTCCAGCTTCAAGAATCAATGGAAACAAGCTTAAGACTCCTGCAATCTGCATAAACTGGACTGCAGTTTAAGGAAGTCGAAACTGAAGATCTGGCCGACCGGCCAGCCTGTCTTTCAGTTTGACCCAGTCAACCTACAGCCTTGCTGCACCAATGCTCCTTGACCATTCCAAGATGCACCCTGTTCATCCTTGTCCAAATCAACCAAACACCCATGACTCATTCACCCTTTGCAAATGCCAAATCCATTCTGGGCTCGTGCGACAGTGCAATAAATAAATAACAGTGCATAATAGTGATAAATTTTACCTGTTATTTAGTGCATCTTTTCGTTATTATTTATTTTTGATCAACCTACTTGCTTATCTGGTTACATTAAATGCCAAAAGTAAAAGCAATCATGGTAAATATTCAAATGTACAAAGTTTTGCCCCTCGAATTGAGGCATCTCGAGTACAAATAATGTCTAAAACAAGCAGTGCATACATCTATCTTAGATATCAACAGGGCTACTCAGAATCTTGCTCGTCATCCGAGCACTCGACATACTGTGCCGGCTCAACAGGATCCATGGAAAACAGCTAACTCACGAAGTCATCTACTCCGAAATATAAGGAATGACGGCCCTGCACCTGTGCTCCCGAAGATTCCCCATGCTCGAATCCCGAATACAAAGAATGACGGACCTCAAATCCAGAAGTTTCACCAGAAGACTGACCAAAGCTCTGCCCCGCATCTATCCCGCCAGCCGTGGAAGCAGATGAGTCCCTAGCCACAGATGGCCTGGAGGGCATAAGCTCATGAACAATCAAACTTCTCCTGGAACTGCATCGGAAGTAGTCAAGAAGCTGCCGGGCAAAACCAGTCACCCCATCTAGGTGTCTAACAGTCAGATCATGGGTACAACCCGAAACCTTAAAATCAGGAAAGCCAACAAATGACAGAAAAAATAGCACAGATGCAACATATGCAGAAAGCAAATACAGTACATGAAATCGACAAGATACTCACAAAAGCACTGGGATAGACTCTATATCGAGGCCTCGCTTGCTCAGGAATTGGAATCATCATCCGCCGACGAGAACCACCAATGCCCTCATAATACAAAGCGAGTGCGGGGGATCAGAGGATCTCTGGGATGTGCAGGGTCCTCACCCTCTCTGGCCAGCACCTGCGGGCTCCTCATCCTTATCCTCCGGAAGATATCATAATCAGCGTCCTCGAGGACATTCTCCGCAAAAGGCACCCCTAACCTGCATCGGAGCAGCTCATCCATGTCCATAAGCAATGGCTGCAGCATGAAGATATGAGGATCCCTGGGAACCATGGGACCCAATCCCGGAGCATACTGGCAAGTCACTCTCTCGTCCAGATACAGAATGTTGCAATGAAGCCCCACCAGCAGCTTCCTCTGGCTCATCACCTCCCTGGCAGCATTGACAACTGCCTGATTAAGCCGACTCCACCAAGTCAAGTTCACCTCGGCGAGAAGTCTCGCTCTAGAGCCACGGACACCTCCTCATAAGTCACCCTGGTGCTCTCCCTCGACCTCACCGGTTTCCTAGCCTCCTTCTGCCAGGTCAGCATAGCAGGAAACAGGAGAGCATACTCCTCCCTGATACTCCACCGATGTGGATGGAACACCTCAAAGTACCATACCTGAAAGGCGACATGAAAGATATGTCAACTACAAAACAGATGCGGACAAATAAAAGTGAGACAAGGAAGAGAAAAAGAGAGCTCACATCTAATACCAACTGGAAACAGCAAAGCGAGTTCTCATCCCCCCGGGAATACTTGTCCAAGGCAAAGAAAATCTCGGCCAAGCCAGCTTATCCCTAGGTGAATCCTCCCACCGCCTCCAAATCAGTCAAAGAGACGAGCAGGGCAAACTGCACTTCGTATCAGCATTGGGGAAAATGGTTGCTGACAGAGCAAACCACAAGAACGCCCGAGCCAGTTGATGGGCTGTCATCCTCTCGGAGCCAGCCATATAGGCATCTATGCCTCTTCTCAAATGTGCCTCCAACCGTATAAAATACCGGTTCCCCTGGCATCCGTGATATCAAAGCCAAGCAGATCCGTAAGCTGCTCCATGGTGAACTCCTCGAACCACCCTATGGGATTGCCCCGTAATGACAACCCAGTGATCTCTGTAAAGTCTGTAGGAGCAATCTATGCCTCCCCCCACCTGAAGTGAAAAGAGTGGGTCGTATCCCACCAGTACTCACTCAAAGCCACGAGAATAACCTTGACCCTCTGCGTCAACGCCACCACAGCCATTGTGCTAATAAAGCCCCCCAGACCGAAATCAATCACCAGCTGTCACGAACTTCTCTCTCCACCCGAGTCACGTCCGAGATCATTTCCCACAGCTCGCGTACCGCCTCAACATTTTCCCTACTCTTGGTAGTGGACAAGTCAACCGACCCTCGCCCCTGCAGGTAAGACACAACAAAGGTATGTTAATACCAAATAACGTACGCAAAAATATACATGTCATGTCAAAATCACACAAATATATCAATACAAAGATATAATCCAATCGCTTTCCTAAAAATATTTCCGTCCCAAGTCGGAGTATTAACAGTTCAAGTTTCAAAATTCCCGTTTCATTAACGGTCCATTCTCCTAAAGTATTTCCGTCCCAAGACGGAGTATTTATGGTTCAAATTTCAAAAATCCCGTTTCATTAACGGTCCATTTTCCAAAAAATATTTATGTCCCAAGTCGGAGTATTAACGGTTCAAATTTCAAAAATCTCGTTTCATTAACGGTCCATTTTCCTAAAAATATTTTCGTCCCAAGTCGGAGTATTTACGGTTCAAAGTTCAAAAATCCCGTTTCATTAACCGTCCATTTTCCTAAAAATATTTCCGTCCCAATTCGGAGTATTAACGGTTCAAATTTCAAAATTCCCATTTCATTAACGATCCATTTTCCTAAAAACATTTCCGTCTCAAGTCGGAGTATTTGCAGTTCAAATTTCAAAAACCCAGTTTCATTAACGGTCAATTTTCCTAAAAATATTTCCATGTCATTTCGGGATATTTACAGTTCACATTTCAAAGCTTCCGCTTCAGTTCGAAATTAATCCAAAAATCTTTTCGTTTCAGTTCGAAAACCATTTCAAAATCTCCATCCCAAATTCACACACTTTAAATTTGGAAAACGCACCTAGGCATGGAATTTTTCTACCAAATTTTCTACAATGTCTACCCATAACCTCAATTGCACCAAGCAATAATCAATTTCAACAAAGGGGCATAACAAGATCAAAAGCCCCAAATCGGGCAACAAGAACGCTAAATCAATTCAAATCAATTCCAAAATATTCAAGAATTCAAAATTAAAAATTCAAAACAATTCAAAAAATTCTTACCTTCCTCGCAATCCCGTCCTTGGATTTGTGACTATCCAGAGCTTTGTAAAACTCGGACGGATCTAAAGGAAGCTCGGTCACCCGCGCCGTCCTCCTAATCTTCTTCCTCTCGTTGTCGGTCCTCCTATGGCGACCCCTTCGTCCTAATCTCGCTTCCATAGCGTTAATCTTTCAAAAGTTTCAACAAAGAATCGAAGAAAATCGCGAATTTTTCTCTCTTTTCTCTCTTTCTCTCGGTCAAAAGCTCTCAATTTTCTATCCTTCTTCCTTTCTGGCCGACGGTTGTTTTAAATCATGCCAAATTGAAAAAGTGGCCGTTCGGCCTGTTTTACAGGATGGGCCATTTTGGCCCAAATGACCAATGACCCCTCATCTTTTCAAATTCGAAGCTTTTGCTCAAAAGTTATCAAATTTCCCAGTTAGAGAATCTCTAGCGCCCCTCTCCCGAGGTTAAAATCCTAGTTAGACAATATCTAACGCCCCTCTCCCGAGGTTAAAATTCGGCTGTCATCGTAAGCCCGACCATCTCATTTCAACGGCAATCATTGTAAGCCCGTACAAAAATCCCTATTCGGCCATCATTGTAAGCCCGAACATCCCTCCCCAGCAGGATCGTAAGACCATCCTTTTAAGGAAGGTCAATCACCTCCTCAGTTTCTAACCGACTTTGTTAGATCTTTGGATGCTTTCCCCCAGCAATACAAGAAAACTGGTCTTTCGTGATTGCTTTTGGCGATGGCAAAAAAAGCAGTCACGTTTGAGTATATAAGGAGACGGCCTTTATGACTGCATTTAGTGCAGTCACAGTAGGCTAGCGTGATGGCTAAGCAGTCACGGATGCCATCACATATATGTTTTTTCCTCTAGCGCCAACAATGTAGTCCGGGCGGGAATGCGAAATTCTAATTTTTATCAAAGGCGATGGTTTAAGCAATCGCGTTTTATAAAAATATTAAATTAAATAATTTAAAAATTAAATTTTTAATTTATTTTTAAAACCGATTGCCTGCCATCGCGTTATATGAAGTAAAAATAAAAATATTCGATTAAACCATTAAACCATTAGAAAACCTTTTCTTTTCTTTTCTTAATCGCATTCCACGACTGTAATAAACCCTTTTCTTTTCCAAACTCACTCACTCTCGTTTCCTCTTCTTCTTCCTCAACCTCCAGCGGCGATTCACCCTCCAGCGGCGTTCTTCCTCCAACGCCGATTCTTCCTCCGGCCGATTCTCCAGGCGATTCTTCCTCTCTCTCTCTCTCTCTCTCTCTCTCTCTCTCTCTCTCTCTCTCTCTCTCTCTCTCTCTCTCTCTCTCTCTCTTCTGCCAAGGCTAAATCGTTTTCGCCGCATCCTGAGAGTCAAATCGAGTGATGGCGAGAGTGAAGCGTCCAACAATGAGGACATGGAACCCGAGCAAAGGTCAGATTTTCGTTCGAATTTTCACTCTTTACCTCTGTCTTTAGGGTTAATTTCTGGATAAATTCATTTCTCCTAAACCCTAATTTCACAATTTCTCTAATCACAGGAGCTGTAGCAACTGCTTCTCCTTCAGGATCGGTACCATTATCTCTACTTGATATCTAATGGTTTAATTTCATTTTGTTTTGTTTCTGATTTTGAATTATTCGCTATACCGGTGTCGAACACTAGGTATTAAGTTTATAATATAAGAAAACTTGTTTCACAGTTTCTCTAATTTTGTGTTCTCCAGATGTGATTGATAAGCTTAATGGTCTGAAAGGCAGGGGAATGGATTCAATGTACTTGTGGTATTGCAAGAGGTGAATCCATATGAACAATGTTTTTCGTATTATTTTTCCCTTTTGGATGTGGAAAAATTTATGTTAATTAAGTTTGTTGGATGAAACAGAAGCTACAAGGGTTCGTATGGCATGATCTTTCTGAAGACGACTTGATCCTCCTCCTCATGGAAGTGAGTCTCAAGGGCTCAGAGATCATTGAAGAATCCAAGTCAGGTGAATAAGATAATGCCTAAATCATGATAGAAAATTTTAGCAGTTAATGGCTGATAATCTGGTTGCGGCTGAAAAATGTTTTTTTAAAGCTACGTATTTTCTTTCCAGGTCATTTCATTTCAGCCAATTCGTCCCGTCGGAACATCGTCGCCGCCGCAGCTGAATCAGAATCACCATCATCAGGTGTCTAATTATGATTCTACTCACGTTGGCGGTGGAGCTAGGGCCTTGAATTCAGCTGATTCCAAAACTAATTCCGGTGTTCGAGTAAGTACTCTCTCTCTATCACACACACACAATGGCATGAAATGGTGTACTTTGATTTTATTTTTGGCTGTTGAATTATTTCCTCGGCTCTCTGTATGCGCATTGTGTTAATGTTAAGTTCATCATTTTTACTGGATCGATAATTTGATCTAGTTGATTGGGACTTCTATTTTGTTGAATAGAATTAGTTTGTTTACTCGTGCACCGTTGAACCCGTTAAAGTCATATCGAGAGAAGGATCATAATACCTATGATCCAAAGATTACTTGTCTCGAGATTGACAGGACAATGAAGAAGCATGCCGATAATTTCTTTGCCACGCATTGGAAGGTGTTAGTGCTCGACTGTCGCACTGAAACCGAAGCCGCCACCTTGAAAATTTTGTTGATGGTTTGAAGGTCTCTGTTGGAAACAATTATGGAAGTACAGATGGGAAAATGAGGCAGATTGAGAATATTCTTCGGGAGGTATCTTTCCTTTTCATCCTTGACTTATTACACATGTTATTTAGCTCATGTAAGCATAGGTGTATAGACTGGTAGACTTCTGTTGCTAAAGAAGAGTGGAATTTCTTGCCCTAAGTTCTAAGCAACTCCCCAAGCTTTCACAATCTAAAGTTAAGTTTCTCTTCAAGCCTGAGGCAGTCAGTTAGCAATGTTAGGGTCTGCAATTATGCTAGTAGTCATGTATAATTGTGAACTACATGAACAATTATGTTGCAACTACTGTGAATCTACTAGTTAGTGAAATTAGTTTTATATTTTTTTTTTCAGTGTGAAATTGGTGTAGGTACTGATTCTGGTGATCGTTGAAAAACCAATCTGGTGCATCAGATTCTCACAAGATTGATGGAAAGGGTCAACAGGAATTACCCAGATGCCTGTGAACCTCGTGTGACTTCTCACCCATGTCTGACGCACTAGGCTTCAGGCAGTCGATACCGGTGATTGGTTGAAGATGTTATGTACTCTACCCAAGAGGTGACTGGGAAATGACATAGGCCAATTATCATTTATATTTTTCTTTTTGGAAATCATGAGCATTAGACACTGTACTTAATGCAAAATATCATTGGTTGATTCACTATCCATACGACAATAGAAGTCCAGAAAGCACTTCCCGTAGCTCCAAATAATGCTTTGCCTTCTCAATTAACTAGCTAATTCCATTTTGACGCTAATAATATTTTTCACAAATTGCTAGAAGGCCCTAAATCTAAAACTTCAACCTGCCCAAGAACTTTATATTTGATCTGTGCTCTATGAGGATTGGTCACCCCAATACCTTGAACATGTATGAGATAAACATATAGGATCAGGCACAAGCGTCATATTGCTAGTGCATATAACTATTGCATGGTACTTGTTGCACTGTATTAATTTGTGTAGGTTTACTGTTGTACACGAAGAATGTTGTTAAATCAAGTGTATGCTGCAGGTTTACATTCTTATGTACAAAGAAGTTGCCCTGATCTGAAAATTAACAGTGTTTATAGTAAGAAAAAACTTGTTGAGATTCACGAAAATCTCAGAGTACTTCGGTACCCGGACCATTTCTTTAGTGGTGTCTACCTTTGGTAAGCTCTCTTTAGGGCCCCATTCTGAAATCTTATAGACCCGGAAATTATATTCATGATTCAAATTTCATTTATTTCCTAAACTGATTTCTTTCTCTGTTAACTCTTAGGTCTCACCATGAAAAACTGGTCATTGTTGATAACCACATCTGCTTTATTGGTGGATTGGATCTTTGCTTTGGATGTTATGACTCACCTGAACACAAAGTTGGTGATCAACCTGCTGTGATATGGCCTGGAAAGGACTACTATAACCCAAGGTACATTTATCCATATTCTCAAGCTATGGTGAGAGTAGTGGGATTATAACCAATCTGATATGTACTCATATATGCTCTGTTCTCTATTTTGATATTGTCACACTACTCTGTGATTGCCATTTTTCATTGGAGGATGATATGCTGTTACTCGTATATGGTACTCAAGTCATAGCATCTTTTATGGGTTTCCCTCAGTGCATATCTCAAAAAAAGAGGCTTGTATAAGTTGGTATTTCAAGTTCGATAACAGATCTAGTATTTGCCATCCGAGACGTGCCTCTGGTTCACCTTATAGTTAGTGTTGTGAGGTACTTTGGTAAAAGCTAACGAGTTTGAGTTCCAATATCCAGGGAATCTGAACCAAATACTTGGGAGGATACCATGAAAGATAAGCTAGATCGTGAAAGATATCCTCGTATGCCTTGGCATGATGTCCAATGCGCCCTTTGGGGGCCACCTTGCCACGATATTGCCCGTCATTTTGTTCATCGTTGGAATTATGCGAAGGTTAAACCTACTTTCACTGTTCATATATCTAACACGTGTCCTGTCAGATTGTTCTCGCGAACTTACATAATTATGGTTCTTTCAGAGAAATAAAGCTCCAAATGAGCAAGCAATTCCACTACTGATACCTCAGCAGCATATGGTTATACCCCATTATACGGGGTGGATGATATATTTTTTGAAATAAGGTCATTACAGTTCTCCAACGGTGATTTAGCCAGAAATCTATCAACTCCGCATCTTCATCTTGTGTCGATCATCTATTTGTGTAGGTACAAGCTGGTGTACAGGTTGTAAAGGATAATCAAGAAATACTGGAAGCTCAAATGCAGCTCTCAAAGCTTCAAGCCTCAAAGTCCGAGCAACTATCAGAATCCCAAACTTTCGAACACTTGGATGCTGTAATGTTGAGAGATCTTGATTGCCTCTATGATAATCCGAGATATATGGGTCTGAAGCTGGAAGACAAGGAATACATTAGCGGAAGCTTTGTGGAGACAAACCTAGTTTCTAGGAACAAGTGTAAGTTGATTGTTGTTTTCAGATTAACTTGGTAGGATGATACATTTTCTTGACAAACCTAGTAGGTTGATTTTTTTTTGGATTTTGTAACGATGATTATGGTCCATAATATAGTGTTAATTGCAATTCATTTTCATGTTTGCTAATCATTCTTTCTTTAATATTTATTCAATTATTAATTATAAATAGGGCCGGTGAAATGGAAAAAAAATATAAATTTAAAGTATCTAAGGTGATTGCATTTGCCATTTATTTTATACCTAAGGCGATTGCATTTGCCGTCTCCTTTTGTTAACCTAAGGTGATTGCATTTGCCATCTCTTTTTTTTGACCTAAGGTGATTGCATTTGCCATCTCCTTTTCGATGCTAAGGCGATGCAAATGTTATTTAAATAATTAAATTAATAAAATTAATAAAACTTTTATGCGATGGGAAAAGAAGTCGCGAAAAACAAATACCTAAGGCGACGGCTGTTTTTCGTCGCCTTAGCTTTCCGCGACAAGGCTTTACGCGACTGCCTTAGCGATTGTTTTCCCAGTCGCGTTAACATTCCGCGACGGCTTTGAGGCTTTACGCGACGGCTTTTGGCCGTCGCAAAAAACTATTTTTCTTGTAGTGGTACCACCCTTTCCCGAGGTTAAATTTCGTTCCTAACCCCATCGTTAGAACGTCAATCCTTCCTTCGAACTCAGACCGTGTTGTTAAAAATGCCAGTTTAACACAACCGTTCCTGTCATTCTGTTCCGAACCCCGTCGTTAGAACGTCAATCCTTCCTTCGAACTCAGACCGTGTTGTTAAAAATGCCAGTTTAACACAACCGTTCCTGTCATTCCGTTCCTAACCCCGTCATTAGAACGTCAATCCTTCCTTCGAACTCAGACCGTGTTGTTAAAAATGCCAGTTTAACACAACCGTTCCTGTCATTCCGTTCCTAACCCCATCGTTAGAGCGTCAATACTTCCTTCGAACTCAGACCGTGTTGTTAAAAACACCAGTTTAACACAACCGTTCCTGTCATTCTGTTCCTAACCCCGTCGTTAGAAGATCAATCCTTCCTTCGAACTCAAACCGTGTTGTTAAAAATGCCAGTTTAACACAACCGTTCCTGTCATTCCGTTCCTAACCCCGTCGTTAGAACTTCAATCCTTCCTTCGAATTCAGATTGTGTTATCAAAACGCCAGTTTAACACAACCGACCCTGTCATTCCGATAGATCCCCAACGTAAGATCTCGTGACCCAGCGTCTGTTTGTTAAGTCCCTTATACTTAACAGACAAGAACTACGATCAGCTTGATTCCCCCGTGGATACGTAGGAATCCTTGCTTAAGGGTCCAGCCATTCGACCGCTCAGGTCTCTCCATAAGGCATCCCCTAATTTGGATCCTTATCTTTTTTCGACGTCCCCACTTCCTCCGTAAGTGACGTCGCCGAGGGGCTACTGTAAGTACACAAATCCGGATCGTTACAATCCGTTAACTCACACTTTCCAAGTTAACGAGACTTTCCAGGACTACCCCGAGCATTCAAAATCAAAGTGTATTCAACACATGTTCGCACACATGAAAGTACCACTTTTCCAGAAATACGCAATTTTCGGGACTGTTCCGACATTTAATCGGATAGTTATTTAAAAAATAGTAAAAACCCAGCCCGACGGAACAAATTGGCTTTCTTAGTAACTAAGCTGGGACACATGGCACACATGAAAGGGACCTATAGTCAACATCAATCAAATTCATGGCTGAAAAGACCAAAATGCCCTCAAACTGAAGGAGTGGCCGTCCGGCTAGTTCTTCATGATCGCCCATCAGTCTCAGCAAATCTCCAAATACCCAAAATGCCCTTCAAATTGAAGATCTGGTCGGACGGCCTGTTCTTCAGTTTGACAGCCTATAAATAAAGCCCTTCCCATTCAGTAAATGTGGAAGTTTTTTAACCCTCCTGCCCATTTCACCTCTGTTCCAGCAACCAAAACACCTCCGTAAGCCCCGAAAACACCTCGATTTGCATGAAAACAATGTTTTACAAATCAAACACGAGCCAAACACAACCTAAACACCTTTCAAACACCATTTCGTATCCAATATACAACCTCTCAAGCAAAAGAGTCAAAACCTAGCCATTGGTAACACTCTCTTGCTATTTCTAACTTATCCATTTTTTCTGTAAATACTTTCATAATTATTTCTTTTAATGATGATTCTGCTTCTATAGTCATATTTTGTTTAAATAATGTATTTAAACATAAGTAACAAATCTCCTTAAAACATATATTACACTGTGATCTTTTTTCTATACTAGGAAAATAACCACAATTAAAACATTTAATGTAATTATTCCCTCTTCTGCTAATCCAATTATGTTTACATTCTTCTTCTTTATTCATATAAGTATATGTAATCTTGGTGAGTTGGTTATTGTCATCACTACTGTAAACACTGTAGATTGATTCATTATCTGAATCATTTATATCTAGAGGTTCTATTTCGTATTCTCCTAATTGTTCTATTAAGTTGCTTCTTTCTGTGTTTTTGTTTTTATTTGGGCATTTATTACCTGTATATGGTTTGTATTCTTTCCTGTAGGTTGTGCTTTTTCTTAGTTTCTTTTTAAATTTGCTATATTGTCCGTAAGCTTGTGGTGTGTATATAGCCGTTTTACAGAAAGCATAAGCACTCTTTTTCAGTTGTTCTTGTAAAGTTACTTCCTTACATTTATCTTCTAATATATTGAATGTATAAGTAATCCTAGGTCCAATACCTAGATTTCTTCTGTCACTAAACTGTTGTTTCCATGATTCATGGATATTTCTTCCTAAGTCTCCAGGTAACTTAACAAAATATTTATCACATAATTCATCATTCATAGCCTGTCCTGTTTGTGACAATAATCTAGTAAAGTCTAAGGTAAATTCATTTATGTATTTCATATCTGCTATACTTAATTGTTCTAAATTTCTTATAGCTGTGTCATGTATAAGAGTAGTGTTTTTAGCCGGGTCTACTCCTAGTATTAGTGTTCTAATCTGACTTGTAAAATTATATGGATTATCTCCTATGGCCTTTAACCTGTTTATTTCGTCTGGATCTTGGGCTTTTTTACTTTGCCATATTCCTAAGGCTATTGGGCCTAATGTAGTTTCCAAATATGAAAACATACTATTACTGTATAGATTTCCTATTGGTAATCTATCTCCTTGACTGACGTACTGTGATTCTCCTGTATATTGTTTTGTCGGGAGGGTCCAGTTTTCTCTTCCTATGGTTTCTCTTATACATGTTCCTGGTTCTGTCCATTCCGTTTTAGCTCTTTTTCGTGCATTATCCATATCTTGATCCATGAAAGCTTTCTCTTGCTTATAAAAATCAGAAATCATTGTTTTCCCTTGTTGTATATCATTTACCAACGGCAAATTATAAATTTCTTGTAATTTATTGTAACTTTCTTCATATGTTAATCCTAACTCTGTCATACAATCTATTATCATATCATCTACTTCTTCTTGTATGTTTAATTCTGTGAATTTTTTATTAATAATTTCTTCAAATATTTTACTGGTTTTTTCAATTTTGAATCCTGTTGAAGGTTCTTCTTCTAAGTAATCTATTATACTAAAATCATTTTCTTCTTGTTCAAATTCATCAAATCCGATAACAATATCTTTTTCTTCATTGTCTGTGTCATAAATAGATCTGTTTCATATTCTATATTCATAAAATTATATTCTGTTTCTGTTTCATTATCACTTTGTGTAGGGTCTTCCCTTTTAAAATTAACAAATCTTAAACTTTGTATCCCATTCGCATTTTCATATATATGACTCTGTTTTGATACTAATATTTTACTATCTGGCTCTTGTAGGTCATCTAAAGACCATTCCAAACCTGCTAATTCTTCGGGGTTTATTTTAATTGGATCTATCATCTGTATTGATTTTGATGCAATTGTGTTAACAATCTCATCTATATTTAATTTGTATTTCATACTGGATTTGTTACTAGCCTTTCCTAGTGTTCCTACACTTATTACTATGTTATTACCTTCATAATTATCATATCCTTTTGTTTTTAAGGCTATTTTGATATTTTGTAAATTCTTTATGTCTTTTAGTATTCCTGGTGTACAGTAAAATAAAGTTGTATTTTGACTTAAGTCTATTTCCATTTCTGAAATAATAGTTTTTTTCAAATCTGTTTTCCATGATTTATCTAATAATAAAGCTAATAACTTTGTTCCTAAATTTTTTCTTCCTAATCCTTTTTATTCCAATTACTACTAATCCTTCACACATCACCTCCTTTCTCCCCTACCAGGTTCAAGGGATAACCCATCTCACTTACCCTCAAGATATTGTATAGGCTCCATTGATTGGATTAGAAGTCGGATCTATGACACAGCTCCCTCAATCTCTCTCACACAATGGTTCAAATCAAAATCTGAGAATTATTTTTTCAATTTTTTTCTTTACGAATCTTAATTTGATCAAAGGATTAAAACTATATATGAAGATAAATCATTAAGCGTCTAATCTTGTAATTAACGAGCCATGATTTGAATTGTTTGAGTTGTGATGTATATAAAATGGAATTTTAACCCACTTTAACTGGTCTTGTAAATAAAAGAAATGACTACAGTGTAGAACAAAATAAAACCCCAAACTCGACAATCCTCTATTGCTGAAAATAAATCTATACTTTTGTTGCAATATGTGCTTGGAAAAGGAGAAATTTTGATATGTACCGGGGGGAAGGATTTGCGACTTTTGGGACGAGGGGGAGGTAGGATTTATAGATAGGGCTTTTATTGATATAGAGGATCAAGAATTGGGATGCAATTGTAAATATGTTGTATGGGTGTTGTAGTGGTGTGTGGGCGAGGGTGATGATGGGTGGCTGGCTGGACGGAGTTGGTGTTGGTGGGATGGGAGGTTTAAAATGTTGGGGCAAAGAAGAAGAAGAAGACTGAGGGCTAGGGATATTTTTTAAATGGTTTTCCTACTTTACCCTTAAAACTTGGGTCACATGCACCTCACGTGTGCATTTACAGTTAAGAATTGGATGTCATTAGTATTAGTACTAGATTGACTCCCGTGCGATGCACGGGGCGTTACTATATATTCAAAAGACAAAAATTGAACTAAAATAAACCAAAAAATCAATTCGTTTATACATTGTAGAATACTTCCTTAAATACTACATTGTTAGTACATAAAAATTAGAAAATAATAAAATAGAAATAAAACAAAAATCATAAGGAATATGCATTTCTCTATATACAATTATGTAGTATTTTATCATTTCAATAAATAAATAAAACACACGAACATGTTTATCACATACGAAATAAGTTATTGAAATTAGTAAAAAAAGGTGAACATTGAAAATCTTGTTAAAAAAATGTGATATTTTATTTCTTTTTGATAAAGAGAGTTTTATAAATAAAAACAAATGATTTATTCATACCAAAAGGATAGTACAGTTATCTAATAAAAAATAATATCATTATTTTTTCAAATGGACATAATTATGATATTTATTTTCAATGTAACTTATTTAATTTTTAGGAGAAAAATAAAAATCATAAAAATACTCACAATTTCGTTAAATGAAAAGAAATTTCCTCAAATCCCCGACTTCCTCATCAAACCCAACCCACTTTTTCATCTCCCTCTTTTAAAATACAAATTTGTACTATCTTTATTTCTTATAATATTGACATACACTTCAATCAAAATTTTAAAAATGATGGCCATCTTTCCCGATATTCGTCTTTATAAATACAAAATTTTTTGAGACGAATAGAAAAATCGACAAATTTATTAATACTTTATAAATGCGCCATTTCAGACGCGTGTAGAGAAATGCCGAAAATGCCCTTCACTCAACAGGGGACATGTGTCCAAATTAAAAAAAAAATCGCCAAGCATGGACGGGCGCCTCTTCAGGCGCGTGTACGTCACGCGACATATACAACCCAATCACAGGCTGCCACGTGACTTTCAGGCCGAATTATTTGCAGTTATTCGACGGTGTGAAATCCATATCGTGAAAGCTTGGGACCCCCGAGCCGAGAAGTGTCGTTCTTTGTCCCCGAGTGCAATGTATTAATGATGATGGCCATCTTCCCCGATATTCGTCTTTATAATAAATACAAAATTTTTTGAGACAAATAGAAAAATCGACACATTTATAATAATTTATTTACTATGCTTCAAAGATATTTTTTTTAAAAATTAAATAAATTGTTCTATGTATGGAACTAAAATCAACTAAATAACCATATTACCCCACCCCCTTTTTATATAGAAATTCAAACCCACATTTATCTCACTCCGCCCTATATATATATATATAGATATAAATTATTATTATAGTAAATAACCCTATATACTTTATATATACACAATGATTTTGTTTATACATATTCAACACCATTCCAACTCATCATCCAATATCCCATCACATTTATT
Source organism: Adenophora triphylla var. japonica (assembly GCA_022495995.1). Taxonomy (NCBI): domain Eukaryota; kingdom Viridiplantae; phylum Streptophyta; class Magnoliopsida; order Asterales; family Campanulaceae; genus Adenophora; species Adenophora triphylla. Next base: position 304,694 of record JAFEMH010001123.1, on the reverse strand, counting down.
TTATTTTATATTCTTTATTTTTTTATTAGTAAAATTATTATTATTATTATTATTATTATTATTATTATTATTATTATTATTATTATTATTACTATTATTATTATTATCATTTATAATTAAAAAAATACTTCACATTTAATTAATTTTCACTAAAAAGAAATTGAAAAATTAGCAAAACATAATTAAGAAATTTATATTTAAAAATGAGAGATTTTTTTGTTGTGTCCAAAAAAAATAAAAATAAAGAAGTCTCTATTTATAGATATTTTTTTTTCTGAATTTTGGTGTAAAATTTATTTTAAAAATAATTAATTTAGTAAAAAATAAATTTTTTTTATTAGTAAAATTATTATTACTATTATTATTATTATCATTTATAATTAAAAAAATACTTCACACTTAATTAATTTCACTAAAAAGAAATTGAAAATTTAGCAAAGGATAATTAATACTTTATTTCCTATGCTTTAAAGTTTTTTAAAAAAAAATGAAAAAAATTGTTTGATGTATCGAACTAAAATAAACTTAATAACCATATTATCCTCTCCCATTACTTTTATTGTATTTTATATTATTAATTTTTTTTAGTAAAATTATTATTTTTATTATTATTATCATTTATAATAAAAAAAAAACTTCACACTTAATTAATTTTCACTAAAACAAAATTGAAAAATGAGCAAAGGATAATTAACAAATTTATATTTAAAAAAGAGAAATTTTTTTCTGTGTCCAAATCAAATGAACGAATCTCTATTTATAGAGGAAAAAAATTATGAATTTTGGTGTAATTTTTTTTTTAAAAAATTAATTTATTATAAAATAATTGACGTAAAAAAAACGGGAAAAAAATTTTGAAATAAAAATACCCAATCAACATGTGACACGTGGCGCACTCTTAAAAAAAAATAAAAAAAAAATTCCCCAACTGCATTCACGCGCCATTGTCGGCGCGGGTCAAACACGCGCCATGAAAAAGTCCAAATTACCCTTCACTATACGCCCGACATGTGTCCTAATTGATTTTAAAAAAAAACAAATTAACCTCAGCCAATCATAGCTCGCCACCTGCCATTTCATCCGATTTATTTACGTCAATTATTATAAAATAATTGACGTAAACAAAACGGAATTGCCCTCACAACATTTACCTTTTCCTTAATCCCCGTGCCATTTCAAAAAATCATAAGTCGGCCGGGACGGAGGGAGTATACTTTATAAATACACAACGATTTTGTTTTTAAAAATTAAAATATGCCACAGAGGAAAATAACGAAATTGCCCTTAAATAAACGGTTGACACATGTCTGCAATGAAAAAAAGTGATTTTTTTTCTTTTGGATAAAGAGAATTAAAAAAACAAATCAAAATATTTAATTATACCAAAAGGGTAGTACAGTTATCTAATAAAAAAAAATATCATTCTTTTTCAAATGAAAACTTTCCCTTAACTCATGCTCATACATCTAAAAAAATATGTAATATTTATTTACATTAACTCATTATGAACATAATTATGATATTTATTTTCAAATTGTATATATATATATATATATACAATTTGAAGGATTTCGCAGGTTTATTGATCAAGGTTTGACAGAAAAATTTTATAACTTTCCAAAAATTGAAGATCCCGATCAAAAAATGGAATATATATATATATATATATATATATATATATATATATATATATATATATATATATATATATATATATTGTTTATACATATTCAAAATCATTCAAACTCATCATCCTATATCCCATCACTTTTATTTAATTTTACATTGTTTATTTTTTTATTAATAAAATTATTATTATTATTATTATTATTATTATTATTATTATTATTATTATTATTATTATTATTATTATTATTATCATTTATAATTAAAAAAATTACTTCTTGCTTAATTAATTTTGACTAAAAAGAAATTGAAAAATTAGTAAAGGATAATTAACAAATTTATAATTAAAAAAGAGGATTTTGTTCATTGTTTAAATCAAATGAAAGAAGTCTCTATTTAAAGATAAAAAAATTATGAATTTTGGTGTAAAATAAAATTAAAAAAAACTAATTTAATATATAATAATTGAGGTCAAAGAAATCAGATAATTTTTTTTTATATATACAGCCAGCGAATCGTGTGTTGCCATGTGTCAAATTTTTTTTTTTTAAAAAAGTGAGGTAACGTGCCCTTGTCGGCGCGTGTTATACACGCGCCAACGAAATGTCCAAAATGCCCCTCCCCCACAGGCCGACACGTGTCCAAATTGGTTAAAAAAAAAGAAGAAGAAACAGTCAATAACAGATTGCCACATGGCATTTTGGCCTTGTTATTTGCACTTTTGCCACCATGTGAAATGACCAAAATGCCCTTTAATGGCCAAAAATTTACCACAATCTTCCAATTATATATATATATATATATATATATATATATATATATATATATATATATATATATATATATATATATATATATATATATATATATATATATATATATATATATATATATATATATATGAGTAACTATCTCCATTTAGCATAATTTCCAAGCCCACCATTAAATGGTAAAGAAAACAATACTATATAAATACATATATTGAAAGAAAGAAAAAAGAGGAAAAATTACTAAATTTAGAAAACAATAGGTCATATTTATTTACATTAACTCATCATAAACATAATTATGATATTTATTTTCAATTCATCTTATTTAATTTTGAGAAGAAAAATTAAAATCCTAAAAATACTAACATTTGTGTTAAATGAAAAAAAAAATTCCCAAACCATTCACTCCCCCATCAAACCTAACCCACTTCTTCCTTACCCTCTTTTAAAATACCAATTATACTATCTATATTTCTTAGAATATTGACATGCACTACAATCAAAATTTTAAAAATGATGACCAAATTTCTCGATATTCATCTTTATTAATACTTTATTTACTATGATTCAATTTTTTTAAAAAAAATAAATAAATAAATAAAATGTTTGATGTATCGAACTAAAATAAACTCAATAACCATATTACCCCTTCCAACTCATTATCATGTACCCCATCACTTGAATTTTATTTTATATTCTTTATTTTTATAATTAGTAAAATTATTATTATTATCATTATCATTTATAATAAAAAAAAATTTATAATTAATTAATTTTGACTAAAAACATATTGAAAAATTAAAAAGGAAAATTAACAAAGGATAATTAAGAAATTTATATTTAAAAAAAATGATTTTTTTTCTGTGTCCAAATCAAATGAAAATAGTCTCTATTTAAAGAGAAAATAAAATTATGAATTTTGGTGATTTTTTTTTTTAAAAAATTAATTTATTATAATATTATTTAGGTTAAAGAAATGGGTGAAAAAAAAAAAAACGAAATCAAATCAAAGGCCGACACGTGTCCAAACAAAAAAAATTCCATCAGCCTTCACTCTCACGCGCCATTGTTGGCGACTGTGTCACATGCGCCAATGAAATGTCCAAAATGCCCCTCAACAAAATGGCGACAAGTGTCCAAATTGCCAAAAAAAAAGGAAAAAAAAAAGAGGCCAATCACAACGCGCCAAGTGTCGTTTCAGCTAGATTTTTTGCCATTTTGCCACCCTATGAAATGACGAAAATGCCCCTCATACCCTCTTTAATTACCACAATCTTATTATTATATATAGATAGATGAGATACTTTGAAATGAAAGAGCATAAAAAAGAGATGGGGTACAATGTTTACAACAAAAATGAGTTTATTTATAAAATCCAAACAACCCCAAAAGTTGGGGTACTTTTGTTGCATTTTTTCCTTTAAATTATTACCAGCTAATGTTATTAGTTAACCATAATTGTTATTATATAGGATAATTATTACTATTTATATTATTGTTAACTAATATTATAATACTTCCTCCGTCCCAACAATTGCTTCTCATTTTTTGCCAAGCACGCAAATTAAGAAAATGGGGGGGGAGAAGAAAAAATGTTGTGAGTGTAATTTGAAAATAGGAGAGAGAATGAGTGGAGAGAATAGTAAATTATAATGGTGTTGTGAGTATTAAAATAATGTAGGAGAGAGAATGAGTGGAGGGAATAGTAAAGATTCCTTTGCCAAAAAAGGTGGAAGCTATTAACGGGACACCCAAAATGGCAAAATGGGAAGCTACTATTGGGACGGAGGGAGTATAATCACAATAGTTACTATTCTAAGGTAATTATTAAACTTACTATTTAAGGAATAGATATTATTATAATAAAATATAATTAGAAATATTATATTTTAAGTGCAAATGACTGTTTAGGGCTTGAACTCGAGGGTGGTCTACGGGCCTGACCTTTTTTAGGCCACATCAGGTTCCAAAATGTAAAATTTTCGCTAGTTGAGGGCTTTTTGACGAAATTTGTTAAAAAAATCTTTTAAGTCGCATGTGCCATGTACGCGGTTAACAAAATTTAAGTCGCATGTGCCATGTACGCGGTTAACAAAATTGTTACGCGGTTAACAAAATTGGTTAGTTTGAATTGTCAATAACTTTTAAGGGTTTAAAATATTTTTTTTTCTTTTCTTTTTTTTTTGCATAAGAAATATGCAACATTTTATGTATAGTTAATATATTTATTGCACTTAAAAAATATTAGTACTTTTTTTGAAACATCAATATAATGAATTTGAGCTATTTTTAATTATTTATTTACATAAAGAAATATTTTAAATAAAATATACTAAATAAATAATATGAATGAAAGGTAGAAATAAAAATATTTTTACCCAAAAAAAAAAAACCACAACCCACCTTTATGTTCATGTCCACATTCATTCCCCCACTCAACTCCTTTATCCCTTCTTTCTTCATCTTCCATAGCCACCCCTTTTAGCCACCACCATCCCTAGTTGCCATAACCACCATCACCGTGCCACCACCACCACCAATTCACCCAACCACCACTACCCACCACCATACACCACCATCAAACTCCATCAAATCTCTCAAACAAACACCATAGTTTCAATCAACAAATACAATGAAATAAAATGTAAAATATACAATTATGTTTAAATATCACACAGACAAAAAGTAAATCTAGAAACTCAATTTCAATCTTCATTCAAAAATCATACACTGCATCATCCATCTTCAATCACCACCATCCAACATCTTCCATCTTCATTAAAAAAAATCAATCTTTCACCACAACACTCCATCACCCATCTTCCCCAACAAAATCAAACAAAAATCTGGAAAGAGGAGAAGATAGGAAACATAACAGAAGAACACCGAATTAGAGAAGAATGTAACCAGATTAGGAACGTTGGTAGGGAAACTGGATTTGGAACTGGCAAAAAGGATTTTAGAATGTGCGGAAGAGTGATTTACTAGAGGTCATTCAGATGTCGTTGCAGCTTGAGGGTGTGCACCAGAGAAGAACGTCTGAGGTGAAGTTCCACAATTTTTGTCGGAGAAAGAGGCGGCAGAGTGTGACGGTCTGGGGTGGGAAAGGAAGAAAGGAGGGGAAGAAAAGAAGAGGGGTTTAAAGTGAGAAGGGGCCGATCAGATTTTGGCGTTTGGGGGCATCGCCGGAGAGCGTGGGATGGATGACAGAGAAGAGGTCGGAGGTGAGGAAGAGAGAGAGAGAGCGATTAACGTTCACACGGAAGGGGATAACGATCACATGGAAGGGGTGGTGTTTTATTTGGGGGTTAGTTTTATTTGTTTCATCTCCACTTTCAATTTATTTTTAGTCTGTTAAAAATTTAAATATCAATTCAAACTAATCAAATCTGTTAATCATGTGAGTGACACGTGTTACTAATGAAAACCTTCTAAAAGCCTTTAACTAGCAAAAAATTTACATATTGAACCTTGATGTGGCCAAAAAAGTATCATGCCCCGTATAGAAGAAACCCTCTCGATTTCAGGTCCTAAATTTTTATAAGCCCTTTTCCTAATACATTAGAATATGGTTAATATGCATTTTGGTACCTAAGTTTTCCCAAATTCGCAATCGATTATCAAATTTTTCAAAGTTGAATTCCGATTCCTCGATTTGTCTCACCGACTTCAACCCTTCAAATCCTCTTTCTCTCTCTCTCTCTCTCTCTTTATCTCTCCAGGGTTCTGCAGATCTAATCAATGGAATCCATGTTCTTCTCAACCTACTTATTCAACCCTTCAAATCCAATTCAAGAAATGTCTGCAAAATCCTCATTTTCCACCATTGCAGACCATCCCCCCACCCCCTCCCTCCGTCTATTCCCTTAATTAACATTCCCTTCGGCATTTTTTTCCGAAATTGAGAAAGTTGGTGGTGGTTTAAAGTAGTAATGGTTCTTCAAACCACACACACATTGAGAAACATGGAATTCTCCTCAAATTCCTCCGGAACATGAAATTCACGACACGTGTCACTGGCGACCATCGCTTTCCCCTCCTTCGGGTTATTTGAAAATGGATTTTTGATTTGTGTTGGGTTATGGGGAAACTTAGTGGTTTGAAATTTTATATTGGATTTTTGGTTTGATGGAATGGTTCTTGATGAAGGTAAAATATGGTGTTTAGGCAATGGGATGGTGGTTGGTGGTGGTATTAGTGCTGATGGAGATGTTGTTTGTATTGGTGATTGTTAATTGAGTTATGAATCCATTTTAAACATATATGCCAACCTTGTTAGTTTCGTTAAATTTTCTGCTGAAATGACGAGCTTGCCCTCTTAAAAACTCACGTGTTTAGCACATGCCATTCATTCGTTAATTTTTTAACTGGTCGTCCATTTTTACATCATATTGCTCTAATTCACTAAACTGAGGAAACAAAATGTAACTTTGACAAATTTGATAACCAGTTGCAAATTCTTAAAATACTTAGTTAAACAAAATGTAATTGGCCCTTAGAATATCTTAGGTAATATCATTAGTTACTCATAACAATTACTATATAGGATAGGATAATCACTATTGTTTAACTTAATAGTTACTATATATGGTAACCATTAGCTGTTCAACCTACTATATAAGTTCACCATTACATCTAATATTCTATTTAGGATGATGGTTATTATATTAGTTAACCATAATTAGAAACACTACTTTTATAAGTCGTGGTAAAAATATTATTCTAATAATACATTAGATTTACATTATAAATTTATAATTTTTATCTAGTAATATTAACTAACCATAATAGCTATTATAAATAGTAAGTCAAATTATTCAACTCAATAGTAACTATATGTATTAAGATTGTCAAAAATAATAGCTAATATTATTTGTTAGGCCCAACTGTGGGAAAACATGCCAGAGGGGAGGTTGAATAGCCTGATAAAATTTCTTTTGAGAGCTCTTTGAAAATTACCAATTAATTTATCAAATACAAGACTGTTGTAAACCGGTTACACAGCGGATAAGATATCACACTCAAATCGGTTATGTAAAAGTGAGTTTCACAACAATAAAATATCATGCAGCAGGTTGTATTCCAAGTAGATAAAACAATGGCAAGGTTGTAGTAATTCAAAGGCTGTAACCTGTGATATAGCTCAACCGGTTACAAGACAAGAATAATGAGCAAACATACAAACAAAGGGAAACGATTATTTGGAGAGGTTCACAGTCTTAACAAACTGCTACGTCCTCTAACAAGTTTGGTCAAAACTTGGATTTGTGAAATTTGCACTATTAAAGTTCACTAGCCTATTATAAGTTGCAAGCCTTAACCTATGAAGAAGGTTGAAGATACTTAAAGGAAACTGATCACTAATGGATCGTGATACAAGTATGACCAAGTGTATTCAAGTGATGTGTTCACAAGTTGAACTGATTTCTCTTGGCTGTGTAGTGTGATCAATCAATGTGTTCCAGAAATAGTCTTGTTGGGGAACACTTACAAGTATTGATTAAGTGTGCACTGTGTATGTTCTAATAAAAGATCTAGTGATTATAAGGACAGAATGTCTTGAACTTAAATGCTTGAAGTATTTCAGCACTTGTAGTTCTTGACAATTCTTCTCTCAAAGTCTTTAATTTACCAACCCTCTTCAATGCTCTAAGGAAGGTATTTATAGTTGTCTACAAATGGAGCTATTGTATTTGAAGGGGTTGAGAGGATGACTTGGACTGACAAGCATTAAATGAAAAATATTCTCAATTAAACGCTTGAGATATGAAGTACAAGCACGCTTAAATTATCCACTAGGTAAAAAACTTGTTGTGAGTACTGGTAACCTGATAAACTGATCATAGCTTGAAGTAGTTAATTGCCAGGCAAAAATATGATCTTCATCAGCAACTGCTCTACCAACTTTAGCTAATTAGGTGAGAGCAATAAATTCTAAGTCAAACTTGATAGGAAGCTTGTTGAAGAAGCTTAACTTTCACTAGTTGATTGAGTAGATAGTAACCCGTTATGCCTAAGCTAATAGTGATCATAACTGGTTGACCAGTCAATAGTTGGGATGTTGACCGATCAAGTGAAGGTCAAATGGTAAAGGGCTGAAGGGGTCAACCGGTTGAGAAGGTTAACCGGTGAGAGCTCTTTAACCGGTTGAAGCAGGTTACAAATTCCTTGGATAGGTTAAGATTTTCAAGTCTTCAATCATCAAAAAAGAGAAATACAATATTAAAAACACTGGCACTAGCACTAGCACTAGCACTAAGGAGATCCTAAGGGTACATAGAAAATTCTAAGTAGTCTAGTTAAAATTAGGGATCCTCATTAATGCTTATATGATTGTGATTAAGCAATTCTAAAGTTATACATATATTTGACTAACAATCTTCTCCTAATTGTTTAAGTTCAATCATTCTAAGCTATACATCTATCTTAACTTAGTAAAAGAATATTCTTTTACTAAGTCAAGTGACAACTTGATATAACCTATGGAAAGCTTTACAATTTAAAGGTTTAAAACGAAATGGAGATAGGCATGTCAATTTTACCCATTAACTTGTTAACCCACTCATCTCAACCCACTAATTACCCAACCCAACTCAACTCATTTAATATAACGGGTTGTAGCGAGTTACCCAAATTACCCATCAGATTTTGTGGGTTAAGACAGATTTAACTCATGAACACCCATTATAACCCGCTAATCAGAAGTTATCCAGCCCACATCAACCACCCCCTACCTCATTCCCTCATAAAAATATTATTTATATTAAAATTAGATTTTACAATTCTCCCTCCCCCTCCCCCTCACCCTCACCACCCCAACCCTACCACACTCACCACCACCACCCCTACCCCCCCCGTCGGATGAAAAAAATTAATCATTTTAGATTTATTTTTAACAACCCTCCCCCCCTGCCCCCCCCCCCCCGGGTCAAAAAAATTTAATCATTTTAAATTTAGTTTTAACAACTCCCACCCCTACCCCCACCCCACCCCACCCCACCCACCCCCACCCCCACCCCCCGACAGATAAAAAATTAATCATTTAAATTTAGTTTTAACAACCCCCCCTAACAACCACCACCCCCTGCCCCCACCCCACCCTACCCACCCCCAGACGGATAAAAAAAATTAATCATTTTAAATTTAGTTTTAACAACCTCCAACCCCCACCCCACCTACCCCCACCTCCCCACCCCTGACGGATAAAAAAATTAATCATTTTAAATTTAGTTTTAAAAACCCCCAACCCCCCTCACCCCACCCTACCCCCTCACCCCCACCCCTACCCCCACCCACCATCGGGTCAAAAAAATTAATTTATTTTGGAAAATTATTTTTCTAGCCGAGTAATTAAAAAAAAAGAGTTGAGCTTACCGGGTTATCCGAGTTCACCCGCCTTATTTGACCCGTATGTTAAATGGGTTGTAACAGGTATTACTCGTTTTAACCCGTTACCCGCTTTAACCCGGCTCAACCCAACCCAATCCAACCCAACCCGATTGCCAGGTCTAAAAGGAGAAAAGGAGATGAATGAAGTTACCCGAAAATGAAAGAGTTAGTAGCAGTATAATCATTCAAAATATATAAAAGGAATTCAAGTAAACGTAAATAAATTTTTAAATGAAAGAGAGTGAGGGTAAGAAATTCTCATTGATAGGCAAAGACTGACAAGCAAAAGAAAGATACTTCATCGATTATATTCTATTTAGCACCATCAGGATTAGGATCGGTTGAAGAATCTTTCTTAGACTGATCATCCTTCTCCTTAAATGGTGTAGCCGATGAATCAACAGCTGCAGCCGGTTAAGACTTGGATCTCTTAGCCGACGCTTCTTTATCTTTCTGTTCTCTCTTCCTCTTTTTCTTTTCTGATTTCCTTGACCGATCTTCAGAAAGCTTCATCAGAATCTCATTTTGAGCTTTAACTTTGATCAACTCTATTTGGGTTTCTTTGATTTGAGCTGACAAGTCACGAATCTTCTGAGTAGCTTTCTTTAGCTCTTCTGTAGCTTCAACAATGTTTGACTGGACTGCTATTGCTTTATCACACACTTATTTGTTTATGTTGGTAGAATTGGTCAGTTCCTTCACAAGGCCAATGATTTTAGCATCCTTTTGATTCAATTTCTCCACAAAGCTTCCCAAGGATTTGGAAAAACCTATTTCTACTCTTGTCATTCTTTGTCTTTCCTCCTCCTGATTGGACTTAGCTAGATCATGCACAAGAGCTTCATGTAACTCCACCAAGTCATTAACAATGGTTGGTCTATGGAGATCAGTTTCAATTTTATCAACTAATGGCACTGTAACCTGTGGAGCTAAACGTTCAACAACCGGTGGTAAGGTAGAGACAAATTCAGAATCGGTTGGAATATCAATTGATGAAAATGTTGATGGAGCAAGACCGTTGAGAGTAACTGACCGGTTAAGGGAAGTAGGAGAGCTGGAACGGTTGAGAAGAGGTGGTCTATTGAAGGGATATAAACATTTGGAGAAGCTTGAACGGTTGAAGAATGATCGATTAAGAGGGGTTGACCAGTCAAAGATGGTTGACCAATTGAAGGAATGTCAACAAAGATAGTCTCCTCCTCAAAACTGGAATTAGTTGAAACTGATACAACCAGGGTCATAAACCCATTATTCTGGAAGATCATCTCAATGGCACAGTCAATCTCCTTAGTCTCTTCAAAAGTAAGTGCTACCATCTCAGCAACTTGACTGGTAAAAGGAATTACTCTTTACCTTAGCCTGACCAGAGCAGCTAGCCGAAGCATTGTAAATAGTTGGAAGGCATATCATATATTGCTTGAACTGATCCATTGCTCTTCTTTACCCAAAGTCGTGGCACCTGAGGCATAAATCCTACCATTTTGGTGACATAAAAAGACCAAGCAAATATTTAACACTTTGGTCATTCAACTGTTGATAGCCAGGCATCTGATATAGAGATTGTCGATTTGGAGGGATGACTCAACCGGTCGAGGAATTCGAGGAGGAACTTGATCGGCGATCTTCAAATTGCCTGACCGAGTAGTCTGAGCAGGAATAAATTATAGATGCTTTGAAGGGAAGTCCAGAACCAACTGCTGCTCTGCTTTTCCAGGGATAAACTTTGCATTTCAGGGTGGAGTAACACGTTTCTTCAATCTCAAAATATGTGGAGTAACAAACTTCATGCTCATCCCACCAGGACCCTTAATATTAGTCTGCTGGGTAGGAGTATCAACCGGTAAGGAGCCAACCTTCATAGTTTCAACCACATCAATAAAGGTTCACATTCTATCTTGCCTCCTTTAGCATTGAAGCTCATCGGCTATAAGTAGAGGCATTGGCATCGGTTGAAGGTGGCTGGAGCTAACAATCCTCTCATGCATGTCAAAGAGGAACATATCATTAGGCAATTGAGGCCCTAGTAGTGTAGTAGGTCCATGTGGACATTAACTTCTTCTGGTTCACAGAAAAATCAAAATAATCTAGAGGATGAGCAGGATCAAAGGGGTCATACTCAAATGGTTCTAGTGCATGGAACTCAATAACATCATCTTCTTCTTAGAAGTCAGATTGAGTAGGATCCTCCTCCTCAAAAATTGGATCAACATCCAAAACTGGACCTTTGCCTTAAGCTGAGCACTGGCTTGATTGACTAGTAAACTGGCTTGAATTGATGCTTGTGTGGCATACTCCTCAGTTGTTAACCATTGGAAATCCACTTCACTTTCAAATAAGCTTGTAGATAAAAAAGCTTGCAGATTCACATCATCAACATCCATTTTCTCCTCCTCAACCAGTTCAGGAGATACACATCTCAATCAGTTGTCTAACTGGTGAGGGATCGGTCATGCTTTAACCTCCTCCTAGACTCATAACCGGTGAGTCGGTTAGGCCTCCTCCTAGCTTCTTAAATGGTGTAGCCGATTGAGGAGTCACAAACTCCATTCTCTTATCCTGACCGCTGGAACTAGAACTGGAGATAGATCTTGAGCTAACATTGTCATCATTAGCATCATCATCAGCAACACCCTCTTTATCTCCTTCTTTCTCATTAAATAAATCTTTAATCTCCTCATCGGTTGTGGAGGTCCGCTTATTCTTATTAAAGTGAACTGAGGAGAAGAAGTCAGCCAAATTGATATTACCCATGGCTTGCAGCTCTCTGTCTACTTCCAACATATTTTCCACCAGGTCCATGACATTTCTTATCAACTGATTCCTCCTTGGATCTAGTGAGACTAGCTCCGTGTCAAAATAGGAAAGTAGATCGTCAGGATTTCCAGGTCTGCCCAACTGACAAGGGTCAGACTCTTGAAGTGTGTTTTGGACGTCATATAACATCGCGAAGTCCGTCCACACTGCATGTATCATCATATCCTGACACAACCGATCATGTGCTAGGTAGATGGTATTCCACAGATTAGGAAGCAGTCACGTATTGGTTGTAGAGCTTGAAAAGATCTTGCTTAGAGAGAGAAGAGTCAAACTCACTGAGTTGGCAATATTTGCTGAAATAAATGCCCTTATACTTATGAGTGTTCTCAAAATATACATAAGTATAGATGTCTCCAATAGGTACAGATTCCTTGTGTAAATCATGGAACTCAAGAAGTCTTTGAGAAAGGGAGGATTATGGTCAATGGGATAAACCCAGTTGGTTGAAGGGATAAGCTTATTCTGGATGGCCCAAGGGTTGTTATAGAAGATGTGGAAGGTTGGACTTTTGATCGGTTTGCACCTTCTGACTAATGGGTCTGATAAGTGACTAATTATGGGGGTGTCACTAGTCAAGAACTCATGAGAGAATAGCCTTTTGGGATGAAAGGAATAAAATTTGCTATGTCTGCTTCTATTTTTTTCTTCCTCTCAGCATTTTCCATGGCTAATTGGGAGGTTGGTTTTGGAAGAGGTTTGGATTTGGGCAAGGAGGATGATGAAGTTGGAGTAGAAGTTTTATGTGGTTGAGGTTGAGAAGTTTGCTTTTTGGTTATTTTATTTGACCTTATCGGTGGAGGGCTAACCAGTGGAGAGGTAGGAGTAGCTGATGGAGCAGCTGTCGATTGAGGGGCCGTAACCGATTGAGCAGCTGTGACCGACGGATCAGTTGCCTTCCTCTTGATCGGTAGAGTAGCATCCAATTGAGAGGACTCAGGCACAACCGTTTTCTTCACTTTTGGCCTGAAAGCTTTCTTCTTCTCAATCGGTTGAGCTCCGGTTGAGGCTTCACCGGTTGAGGAGGTATCAGCTGATTCCTTTATTATTCTTCCCCAGTCAGCCTTATCAAATGTTTTAACCCAAAACTGAGGGTATTTAGGTTGACCGGTTGAGGCAACAAGTATATTTATATAATTTCTCAACACTCTACTTATCAATAGATAATGATAAGGTCTTTCCTTGTTTGCCCTGGCCAATATTTTCTCCTTTGTGAACTTTTTGAATGCCACCACTATCACATTAGAGATGAAGGTGCACCAGTTAAACTCTTTCATAAGAAAGATGACTGCCATAGCTTCAAACTGAATCATCGTGATACAGTGATGGGAGCCTGACCGACAGATGATGCAACGGTCAACAATCTCTGCAAGAGCATAATTTAGAGGGTCCAAATCATCTTTCTTATTTCCTTCACCGGTAATGAATGGCTCATCTCCTCTTATTTAAGCCCAAGCAATTTGCATATTTTTCATGCTAAAAATAGAGAGGCCAGAGATGGGAAGGTTAGGGAAAGTTTCACGGATGGAGGCTGGGAGAAGGTAATGGGGACACCGACAACAGTGGAGATAATGAAAGGGATATCACCATCCTTTGTAGCTTCATCAAGCGAACCGTTGTCAAAACTCATTAACCAGCTCAAAATAAATGTCCTCTGAACCCTCTGACAGCAAGAATGGAAGAACTCCGGCACCGGCGAGGATGGCTTTTAGAAGCTTGCCATGCTCAGACTCGAAGAAAGACGATAGAATGTAACCTTTGTATATGTCTTTCTTAGGGGTTGGTTTGGGAGACATTAAATCTGTAAACATCAAGAATCACAAACAATTTAAGTTAGAACAGTTTAAAAGATATTGACATGAAGATATTCATCACAAAAATTTTCTAAGTGTTACTAGATGAAGATGATAAATTAGATTTAAAAAGTATGAACTTCGAAAAACTTCACCGGCGAAGAAGGTAGAGAGCAGAGAGAATAGAGAGGGTTTGGAGAGAGATAAACTTAGAGAGATTGAAAGGATGAAGGAAAAGGTTTATAAAAGTTTTCAAAATCCTTTTATAGGAAGGAAAAGGGAGAGAGATAGAAAGGAGTAGGAAAGGTTTGTATTAGGAGAAACAAAATCAGTTCAGACGTTTTAACTGATGCTAAAAAATAGGGGATTATGGGACACGATCCTAACGTCAATATAATTATGGGAGCATAAAAATAGGAATATGTGTGCAACAGTTTAAATTTTGAACATAATAATGAACAAAAAGATAACCTTTTACTGATAAGAAGAAGTGATATAGAGATTACCTTTTGATCAAATTTTTTATTTTGATCTACCTTTGACACGAAGTTGGTAAATAGCTTACAGAGGTTTCAAGTTTGTGGGCTGGACAAGACTTGAAAGGACAACAAGTTTCAGACGCGCCAGTTAAAACGGATTGGTCCGGCCGCAGTTTGTTGTTGGTTGAAGTATTGGATGACCAGTTGAACTGGCCTGACCGGTGGCATGAGTAACCGCTTGAAGGCTTATGATCGGCTGGGGACTTTTTTGACTGGTTGAGGTCTTATTACCAGTTAGGGTTAACCGGTTAAGGGATGGCCATCGATTAAGAATTGAGCAGCAAAGTCGGTTGAGGGCAAAATAGTAATATCACCTTTAATCAGTTGAGCTTACACAAGTGACAAAATTAGCACAGTTTATCCATGAATATCAATAATTCCTAGTTCACCTATAAGGAATTCAAAACATTTAGTGTCGAAGGGTTTTGTGAGTATATCAGCTAACTGATAATCAGTATGAACTTTTAAAACAACAACATTACCCTTTTTAACATGATTTTTAAGGAAGTGATACTTAATGTCTATGTGCTTTGTCTTGGAATGCATCATAGGATTGTTAGAGACTGAGATAGTTAAAGAGTTGTCACAATAAATGGGACACACTTCAGTTGGAATTTCATAGTCCACCAGTTGTTGCTTTATCCATAAGATTTGTGAGAAGTAATTTCCAGCAGCTATATACTCAGCTTCAATTGTAGAAGTGGAAATGGAAGCTTGCTTCTTACAAGACTAGGAAACCAATTGGTGACCTAGGAATTGACATGTTCCATTAGTGCTTTTCCTTGTGACCTTACAAGCTGCAAAATCAGCATCTGAATAACCGATTAGAGTAAAAGAAGAATCTCTAGGGTACTATAAACATAAGTGAACAGTTCCCACGAGATATCTTATGATCTTTTTAACAGCTTGAAGGTGAAATTCTTTATGATCAGCTTGAAACCTATCACATACACAAACAACAAACATGATATCTGGCCTACTATTAGTAAAGTAAAGTAGAGATCCTATCATACCTCAGTAGAGTGTCATGTCTACTTTCTTATTAGACTCATCTTTGTTAAAATGTACATTATTGGCCATTGGAGTGCTTTGAGGATGAGCAGAGTCAAGACCAAATTTCTTGATAAGGTCATTTGTATATTTGACTTGGTTGATGAAGATTCTTTTTTGAGTTTGCTTGACTTGAAGTCCAAGAAAGAAGGTTAATTCTCCCATCATTCTCATCTCGAACTTGATTTTCATAAGCTTCTCAAATCTCTTGCATAAATTTTCATTTGTAGAACCAAATATAATATCATCTACATATATTTGAACTAACAATGAATGACCATTATGCATAGCAATAAATAAGGTTGTATCAATTTACCTCTTTCGAACTTCTCAATAAGTAAGAATTTGGATACAGTTTCATACCATGATTTTGGTGCTTGCTTGAGGCCGTACAAAGCTTTGTTTAACCTATAGACATGATCAGGCTTCTTGGAGTCTTCAAATCCAGAAGGTTAATCAACATATACTAGCCCTTGAAGCTCTCCAATGAAGAAGGCACTTTTCATGTCCATTTGGTACAACTTGAACTCTTTGTAGGTAGCATAGGCAAGGAATAACCTAATGGCTTATAGTCTAGCAACCGGGGCAAAAGTCTCATCATAGTCAATTCTTTCTTCTTGCCTGTAACCTTTAGCCACAAGTCTTGCTTTGATCCTTGTTATATTTCCATACTCATCCAATTTGTTTCTGAAGACCCATTTTGTTCCTATTACTGTCTGATCATTGGGATGAGCCACTAGTTCCCAGACTTTATATCAGTCGAACTGGTTAAGAACATAACATTTGCAGGCGAATATTTTGAAGAAACTAATGTTAGGTATTCTACCATGCCAAAGCTCATAAGGGGTCTTGTTGTGAAACTTGTTGACCAATTGCCAGTTCTGAATGAAGCATGTTGTGTTGATAGCTTCATCCCAAAAGTACTTGGGTAGCCTTGCTTCATAAATCATTGTTTTGCCATCTTTGATCAAGGCTTTGTTCTTTCTCTCAACAACACCATTTTGTTGTGGTGTTCTAGCAGCTGAGAAATTGTGATCAATTTCGTGATCATCACAGTACTGAGCAATACCACTATTTTTGAATTCTATTCCATTGTCTGATCTCATACTAATGATTTCACTTTCCTTTTGAGTTTGGAGTAGATGAAATATCTTGGTGTCAACTCCATATGTATCGTCTTTGGAGCTGAAAGTTTCCACCCATGTATATCTCAAGTAATCATCTATAACAACCAAGGTATATCTACTTCCCCCTAAACTGGCAGTTATTGTGGGGCCAAACAGATCCATATGTAGCTGTTGGAGGCACTTAGATATGGACATGCAAGGCTTGCTTTGGAATTATGTTTTATGTTGCTTTCCTAGCTGGCATGCTCTACATTTCCTTACATGATTCGCAGACACTTGAGGCAAATCGATTATCAAATTTACATTTGCAAGCTTGGATAAATATTTAAAGTTCAAGTGACTGAGTCTATTGTGCCATAGCTATGAGTTCACACTGATGTTCTTAGCTACAAAACAAATATTAGTAACACTAGAAATTGCATTCAAATCAATTGCATATATGTTACATTTTCTTTGTTTGTGAGAAGGGTTTCACCGAAAGAAGTGTTTTTTTGCATAACAGCTGGAAGTAGTAAATACACACTGCATACCTTTATCACAAAATTGTGATATAGAAAGAAGGTTATATTTCAGACCATCCACTAAAGAGACCTTCTGCATAGTAACTGTGTCTATTATGATGGATCCACGACCTACAATTTTACCTTTAGCGTTGTCACCAAAGACAACTGGAGGACCTAATGTTTTTTCAATGCCAGTAAGGAGATCAGCACGGACAACCATATGCCTTGAACATCCACTATCCAAAATCCAAATGTCCTTACTTGCATTGGTTGAGGCCATTAAGCATACCTGAAATGAAACATTAAGCTTATGGTCCCCCTTATTCTTTTGGGTCCAAATAGTTAGTTCCTCTTTGGCAGCCATACCTGGTCACCACTTGATCTTTGAGACTCAATGAATCCAGATAGGTGCTTCAAGAGGCATTCATAAGCCTTGTGAACATAATCTCCACAACTAATACATTTAATTAAATCAGGCTGTGAGGTAGGTGAGTTGTCATCCAATTCAATTAATGCTTCAGTAGATCTTGAAGTTTGAGCATGAACAAAAACTTTGGGCACAAAGGTGCTGGCACTTCCTTTACTGGCAGGTTGCACATACTTGAATGTACCTTTACCAATTGGAGCAGCCTTAACAGTGAGGACAACTTTATCGGTGGCAAGGGCCTTGCCGGTACCAGTGGTAGTTGCCTGCTCGATTGCATTCACCTGACCGGTTGAGGCTGCTTTACCGGTTGAGATTTCCAAGGTTGCAACTTGATCAACAATATGAATACCAGTTTTGCTATCACAATCACCAAGTGGGATGTATGTTCCCAGCTTAGGATCAGCTTCCTAAGTCCATTTAGACTTGTTCTTGTCAACCTTCTTGACCTTGACTTGTTCCTTTACTTTGGGATAGGTAAGAGGAACAACACCAAAAGTACGGGCAGTACTTTTTTTTAGCAGATCATATGGACTATCATCAAACTTATCCATCAAATTCTCTGTTACAGACTTTATAAATGGCTTGGCATTATTGATAGAATTAAATCCTAAACAAAATTGGTCATTATAAGACATTTCGTCTTTCCAGATTGTTTCAACAACTTTGGATTTGGAGTAAGAATCAATAAATTTAGTGAGAGAACTGATTCTTGAAACCAAATCATCAATTTGACCAAGACATATATTAAGTATATTTTTGAGAGCTTGATTTTCTTCTCTTAGGTGATCAGACTCAAGCTTGTTTTGTTTTAAAACTTTACTTTCAGATTTAAGCGAGTCATTTTCAGTAGAGATTCTTTTGAAATCAACAGCATGACTTTGTGAACAACATTCAACTTTTCAAAGTCAGAAACAATTCATTCATTTTACCTCTGCCCTAACAGACTTAGACAGGTTAGGCATAGGATCAATGATAGGTTGAAAGGTTTAGGATAATGGTTCAAAGTTAGTATCAAATTTGGGTAAGGAGGATGTCGGTTGAGAATTTAGATCGACTAAGGTCTTTTGAAATTGAATTGGTCGAGGTTCAAATACAGGTTGGGATTTGAGTGTCATCGGTTGAGCTTGTGTTTGATAGATCAGGTGCATAGGTTGTATCAAGGCTTTGAGAGTTGGAGGGGTTTTGCTTTGACCATAGAGAGCTCCACCTATACTCTGAATTTTAAAGTTGTAAGGATTCTCAACCCTTGGTATAGGTGTTGGGTTTTATGGGTCCATGCGCAGCGGAATAAGCATCTAAATAACACAAAACCCAAAGCCCTAAGATCCATTTTATACGATTAAATTGAATTCCTATGAGATATAATTTACCAACCTTAATTGCTTTCCGGTCTTGAGCTATCGAACAATTTATTGCCGTGATTTTGAATCACAATCTTCGATCTTCAAAAACCTTTCAATCTTCGGATTGGAACTCTAGGCCTTGATCGTCAAACGAGCGAAGACCCTCTATTGTTGTATCCACACGTTAGAATGAACCAAGAACGGTTCTTGAGGATTGCTAGATCCTTAAACCCTTGGAAGAATATTGAGAGAACTTTTGTTATGATTTTCTTGAGAAAATTCGGCTAGCTGCTAGGGTTTACAGACTGCATATTTATACTACCTTAGTATTGATATTAGTTTCCTAATCGAATTAGGAAACTGCTCTGTATACGCCTCAGGCTTTAATGTGTCGCACGACCATAAGCAGCCTATGGGCATGTTGTGTCGCACGACCCAGAACCCCATATGGCAAGATTAGTCGCACGACCAAGCAAAGCCATATGCAGGAATCTCAATCATTCTTCCTTTGATTTAACCAATTCATTCTGGTTGTGTGCGACCCAATAGGATTATATTATGTTGGCATTGAGCTCAATCATATCGATTCTCATAAGACATTAGCGGACTCTAGCAAGCCATTATGTCTACCCAAACAATATAACGTAAGAGTTCACTTTTTCAATGGTACACTTCCATTTCTCCCTTTGTCTCACGATGTTATATTGAACACAAGTCATGGTCCACGTCAACTTGTATTTGTTCAATGCTTTCTCGATCTTTGAGTATAATGATAGTTCAATCATATTGGGGTGTGGCCACACTCTTTCATCATTATCACTCATCGAGAGGCCCAAGCAAAATATCTCTCTTTCGAGGGACAAATTCCATCTTGACTTATCATCCTTCCCATCATGAATCCGATTATGCCAAAGATAGCCTTTATAGATATCGTGTTAAGATACTGTTTGACTAAAATCAAACATAACTTTCATCATATGTAAGGTCATGATAATCTTAGGTCTAGGGACTAAATGAAGTGACCATATGAGATTTAATTATGACATTTGACCATGACATAAATCTCATACGGGTCAAGTCCAGTCACTTGTTCACTAACAAGTACCCATAATTTCAATGTGCATCTCTATGCATATAATCATCATATGATTATCCATTGACAATTATACTAATTATTCACTTAATAATTAGGGACGGAGATTATTACAATAAATATGCAAAATATATAATAATCAAATAATAAACTTAAATGATAAAGATGATACATAACGGTTTTCAGTTAAACATAACTAAATCCTAGGGCATTACACCAACAATAGGTTCATCATAATACGATAAAGGAGATCTCATAGGTGTGGTAGTGTCATTGTAAGTGCTTGACTGGTCAATGGAATTTCGGTAGATGGGTGAATGTAAGGGAGTGGATCCAGATTCTGTTCCATCAAGGGCAACAAAGCTTACATCAGCTTTTTCATCTGAGTTAGCATTCTCATCTTCTGAGTTTGTTTCAAACCAAACAGGCGTAGCCTTTTTTGTACCTTAATCAACTACTAGGCTCTTGAATCTAGGATTCTTTCTAAATGGTTTCTTTCTAAGAAGTTCATACTTAGGCTGTGGCCATTTTGAAATAAAGTGGCCAGGCTTCCTACAGTTGTAACAAAATACTCACCTTGGGCATTTTTGCCATCGGTTGAGGATTAGCCAGGTATTTGGATGTTTCCAAATCTTTGAAATGAAGAGGATTTGGAGTGGAAGGGTTTGTTTTGTTGCCATGTTGTTGGGATTTCTTAAAATCTTTGAAACGTCTATAGTTTCTAGCAAAGTCAACAAATTCATCTTCCTTATAAGGCTTGTCATGAGTGACATTGGTTTGAGACGGTTGAGATTGAGAAGTAGAAGGGGAATTATTGGAGGACAGGTTATTGAACAAGGAAGAGCCGGGAAAAATCTCAGTTTGAGCTGGCAGAGAGAGATTTTTAAATTATTTTTGGACTTTGCTAAGTCTGTTGAGGTCTTCCTCATACAGAAATAAAGTAGAAACAATATTCTGAATGTGAGTTTTATCCAAGTCTCTGCATTCATTCATAATAGCTACCTTAACATGTCATTAAATCTACAAGAGAATCAAGGAAACGCATGTTAAGATCTTTCATAGTATAAATTCTACTAGAAAAAATACCTTTTTCGTCCATCAACTAGTTTAGGTTTTACCTTTTCGTCATTAAACCATTTTTTTTTTTACCTTTTCATCCTTGACCCATCGTTTTATGGATTATGTCATCCTTTCGTCAGTCTGCCATACAAAATCTATTAGCTCGCTTATGTGGCATGTTGATGTGGCATTTTTTTGCTTAGTTGGCAAGGTACATTGCTCATTTGGAAGTATTTAATGGGTCAAAGCGTGAAATATTAAACTTTAGACCCTAAATATTATTCTAATGATTGTAAAGGGGGTAAATATAATAAATTTAAAATAACAAATTGCTAACCCTAAAATAAATTAATTAAGATGCTAAAAAAGTAAGTATTTTAATAATTACACTTAAAAATATTTTAGCATTTGCTTTTCATGAAAAATTATAACAATTATAGTAGAATATTATAGCAATGTTTCTTTTAATAAACATAAATACTTAAATTATTTAATTTTCAATAATTAAATAATAAATAATTATAACTTTATTATTTTAAATTTTATTTATAATTTATTTATCTCACTTTTTTTACAAAGACTAATTTTTGCAACACCCTCACTAGTTTATTCTATACCATCATATTTTATAACAAAATATCATTGATTAAGTTTTTTTTTTCCAGGAATCATATTGAGTTAATATACAAAATAGAATTAATTTTTACTTCATTAAAAAATTTTTTTTTTCTAATTTCCTTCTATTCCATCAACACCTATAGAAAACTACCATTATTACCACCACCTCCCCCATCATGCCACCACCAAACCCACCCTCACCGCCACCCCTATAACAAAATTAAACACACACCTCACCATCAACGATGATTAAATTTCTCGTTGAAGCAAGCAATAACATTTGGGCAAGAAGGTGAAGCCACAAGAGAAGTCGTCTGGAAATGAGAGGCGGAAGAGGTGATTCAAACCATAGTGGGAGAGATGTCATGTTCAAAATCAAATGGGATGGAGAGAATTCCTGCGATTATTGAACCAAATCTAGATCTAGCAGTAAAATGAGCAGCTGGCGGTGGTTTTGAAGGGAGAAATCCGAACATAAAAAAAAAGCCGGGGAGTAGTGGGGTTTGGCATGTTGACGGTGCCAGAGAAGATGAGGGAAGATGGCCACAGATGACGGAGGTGGGGTCGTGAATGGAGACGACGCCGGCGAGAGGGTAGGCTGAGGAACAGGGGAAGCCGAACAGTGGGGGAAGGGAAGAGTACGGAGGCGCTGTTCTGATTTTTTTTTTTTGTGGTGATGAATTGATTTTTGGGTTAGAAGTATATAGGTCTTTAAACTGGGAAGGGAAAGTAGGGTTTTTATTAGATTTAAGCTCTTGTAGTTTCAATTTTAACACTTTTTTCCCTTGTAGATTTAAATAATATGCCAACTACAACTATACAATGAGATTGCCAAATAAGCGAAAATAATGAGTCAGCACTCCACATCAGCAAAATTAATGGTGAAATTGATGGTTAATTGACGAAAGGATGACATAGTCCATAAAATGATAGGTTAAGGATGAAAATGTAAAAAAATTGGTTTAAGGACGAAAAGGTAAAATTTAACTAGTTGAAGGATGAAAAAGGTACTTTTCTCATAAATTCTACCTAAAGATGCACAAGAATTACTTACCTCAAAGAATCGATCGTACGTTTCTCTAAGGGACTCACTTGGGTTCTTTTTGAAAGATTCAAATTCAGCTATACTCTTGTATAGTCGGTTGTCCTTTCCCACTTGGTCTCCTTCGAAGTATCTCAAGATACTTTGCCAAACTTGCTGAGCTGTCTCATTATACTTGCTTGTATAGCCTATCATCCAGACCAGAGGTTAGAATGTGCATAACCTTTTTGTCAAGGGCTACACATAGCTTGTCCTTGTAAGTCCATTATTCATGGGTATTAGGAACAATAGTTTCATAGACTTCAAGCTCTTGTTCCGATGATCGATCAGCATGATCCATTAGGGAGTTTTGGAGGCTTTTGGAATTGTATTGACTTTGCTGGGAATAATGAGACCATCTATAACTAAAATAATCAATCTGTCAATGATTGAATCCATATATCGCATAATCCTATTTTTCCATACTGGAAATTCATTTTCGTTTAATATGGGTATCGTTTCCATGTTCCACGACTTCATGAGTTTTCCCGCCATTGGAATCGGCAATTCAAGCTGTGAAGCTTGGAAAAATATTTTTCAAAAATTGTAATATCTGATACCAATTGTTAGACCCAACTGGTAGGAAAACAGGCTAGTGGGGAGGTGAATAGCCTGATAAATTTTCGCTTGAAAGCTCTTTGAAAATTACTGAATGCGCGCTCGCCCGAAAAAATTTTGGTTTAGAATAGAAAATGAAGGAGTCGCCACGCCATGCTTTTAGAGGTGCACTTTGAAAAACCATTTGAAAGAGAATGGGTCCGGGGGTCAGGTTACGTGTTGGGAAGAACCGAGAGTTCACCCAACACTCCTCGTCCATAGACGAGTCTTTCTAATTTAGACATCCAAATAATTCAAATAATGTGCAAACGATGATAACAGGCAAATGCAATAAACATGAATTTTATTGAATAGATGAGATTATTACAACTTGTAGACCAATTGTTCAGGGAGGCCACATTCCATTACAACAAGGAAAACAGATTACAAATGAAACCTAGTCTTCTGCAAAGGACCATTTATGTCACGTGACATAGGACTCCTCATGTCCAAATGTGTCGCGTGACACCAATAGTCACCTTGCAGAGACTTACAACACTCAGATTACAATAGCCTCTAATGAACACAAAAGCACAGTCACAAACTAGATCTTAACATTAAACAACATGAACATACAACTAAATGCTAAACTAACTAGCTAAATCAACTTACAACTGAAGAATGGTCCCTGCAGATGGGCATGATGTGTCACGTGACACAAGACTCCTCATGTCCAAATGTGTCGCATGACACAGGTTTACCATCTGCAGGAACCTTACAAACTGAGGAACAGATTCAACAGATGCTCAAACAGATCAATCAATTATACCAGAATCAATAAGAATAATATGAATTAGATACGAATCAACCAAAGGAGTGTGGATATGGGAGATCCACACTCCCTTGACATCCAAATTGCAATAATAAGTAGATCACATCATGAACATGCAATTGGACTCAAGCAAACACAATTTAAACAGAGAGATTGCAGTTGCCACTTGATAATCTGAGGCAGATGGAGCTTGATTATCAAGTGGAGAAGAAGGAAGCACAACAAAACAAATAGATGAGACAGAGAGAGAGGGAGAGAGAGATATGTTACCCTTGTAGTCCTCAACTTCTACACCAAGTTAGGTGCAGAAGCCTTCGATTCAGCTTCTGAAGTGGAGATCTAGGCACGAACTGAGAGCTAGATTGGAGAATTCAAGGTGTTTGGGGAAGTATGAGGGTAATTGGGTTGAAGGTGTTTGAAGGATGAGGGAATTGGAGAGGAATTGGGTAGTTTTTTGTGAGGGAGGAGGAGAGAGAGAGGTTCTGGGGCAATTTGTGCAGAGTGACGTTAGGAGGTCGAAATTGGGATCTAAAACTAAGAGGAGTAGGGTCTTATTTATAGCTGCTGATCAAGGTCACCTTATGTCGCACGACACTCTGTAACCACTTTCCAAGGCTTCGAGTTGTCGCGTGACAGGAGGTACCACCAACCGTTTTTGGTGCCAAATCTGATTCTGAAACCTTCTTGGATAATACCTGAAAAGTCTAAAACAGATTTATTCCTTTTAGGTCCCTTGGCATGAGCAAAGTACAAAAAGTACTTCCTTTGCGAGAAACTATGAAATGTTTCCGGAAGTCTCAAAGTGGACCGGGAATTTACCAAAACGCCCCTAAATGCAATTTTATCATATTAAAATGCATCTGGAAAGGTTCCGAATTGGATTGGCGTACTTACAGAGCCCCTCAGCAATGTCACTTTTGGAAAAAGTGAGGTTGTCGATAAAATAAGACCCAATCCCAATGAGCGGCTGGGGGATAAGACGGAGGGCTGGACGGTGATCTGGGGAATCGGATGGCTGGACCTTTGGAGCAAGGATTCCTACGTATCCCTGGGAGGGAATCAAGCCAATCGTAGTTCGGAAATGACTATGTGGTTTTCACCCAAGAACACGAATGTGCGGTTGTCACCCAAGAACACGACTGTGCGGTTGTCACCTAAGAACACGACTGTGTGGTTGTCACCCAAGAACACGACTGTGCGGTTGTCACCCAAGAACACGACTGTGCGGTTGTCACCCAAGAACACGACTGTGAAACTTGTAACTGCCGGAGGGACTGATGTTATTGTTCATGCTGCTGGGGATAGATGTAGCTGCCGGAGGGTCCTATGTTACTACTGCTGTTGACGGTTGTCGATACGCGGTGGTCTCTTGTTGACTTTTGGCTTTGGGGTCTGGGACCTTGCCTGCTATGACGGGAATTTTGCTTGCTGAGGATTGGATTCTTGTTGGTGCTTTGGTGGCGGGGCCATCTTTGTTGACGATTGGCTTTTGTGTCCTAAGCTTTGCTTGGTAAGCTGGGGACTTTGCTTGCTAGGGATCGGACTCTTGTTGGTGCTTTGGCGGCGGGGCCATTGATCTTGATGCGCACTGCTGGGGAGACTCAAATAGACACGGATTCTTAGTCTCGGTTTTGCTTTGAGGGGCAATCTTTGAGATTTGCTCAGTTAATTGTTGTACCTGCGGGGGAAAACAACACTCGAAGCACTACATCTAACTATGCTATTTTGTTAGCAAAGGTTAAACTATGTTAGCTTGTTTGCATGAGTACATTCGTTACGGGAACGAGGGGAAAGGAGTATGATTTATTGTATTGACAGGTCGGCTTTGTCGGGTTCGTACATAAGTTTCTGGAAGCTGTCTCGGGTAAATGTGTAGGGTGATACATATAGTGGGGAAATCCTCTCCGTGCGGTAACATGAGGGTGCGAGGTGTATTGCGGCGACGGCGTGTCGGAGGGTGTCACGGGTAAAAACTTGCAAGACCACGATGTTGCACGATGCGGACCAGTGTGTCGCCCGGCATGATGTGTCTGCTTGTCAAGAAGTGTCGCACGTCTGGATGAAGCTCGTAATAGGGCCCTTTTAAAATCAATTCAGGCCTCATTTGCAGACATTGCCCTTTCAGCAGAAGGACACCAGTAGCCCCAATATGACAGACAAGCGATTTCTGCGACAAAGGTTGGAACTTTCAATCACCATGGAGCATTATAACAAGGAAATAGCTTCTCGGGAACATCAATTTCGCCAGGACTTTGTCGGAGTTTCACAATTTCACCAAAAGCATCATGGGAAAATCTTTGACAAGCGATATGGTATGCCGTGTCTCTGGCCTTTGAAGAACTGGAGGGTTGATTGGGACTTGCTCCGGGCAGCTTCGCATTTCTGGGACTCGGAGAGGCTTGTGTTTACTTTATCATACAATGATCTGACGCCAACCATGGAGGATTTTAGAGCATTGACAGGCTTGGGTGAGGCGGAAACTGTAGCATTTCCTCGAGACAGACGACCGGTTGTGGAGCAGTTATCAGACTTCCTGTGCCTGCCAGTAGATCAGGTGGCACCTATGATTCTGAATGGTGAACTTGTAGACTTAACCCAGATGGCTCGGCTGCGATCTTCCAGTCCAGCGTTGTTTGATCTTTCTGCCTCTCTGGACATATATGTATTGCTTACCCTGTCAGCTTACTACTTCTGTGGATATGTCGGAGTCTGCTCAGGTGCGCTGCTGGAGGTTGTCAGATAGCTTAGGGGTGACAGAGGTGTGGATCTTCGTCAAATCCGGCCTGGCCAAGGGGAGATGGACATTGTACCGCTGCTATTAGCTGAGACTTATCATGGCCTTGATAGATTGGCCGGAGGATCTGATTTCATGGGCACGGGCAGCTCCATTTTGCTGTCTTTGTGGCTTTCTGAGAGACTACGCTTGATTGGGCCATTAACAGAGGGTCAGACAACGATGCCTTGGGTGACTAGACAACGCGGTTGCGAGGGACGCCGGCGGTTGGCGAGGTGAGGTTGACGCGGTGCGGGGCTAGGCGTGCGAACTTACGGATTCCGGCGTGGGGACTACGGACCATGAGAGACATTCGGGATGGGTCGGTGGTAGTCGGCTGCCGGGGTTGCATGTGTCTTCATTACGTGTCCCATCGGCTGGTGAGCGAGCAATATCGGTACCCTCGGCAAATTATCCGGGCTTTGAGAGAGGCGACGGCGATGCTATTCCGATGGTCATGGCCGAGCCCCCGGTGTGCAATTCTTCAGCAGATCCTTCTTGGAGGGTTTTCTTCCCACATGGACGCTCCTTCATCAGTTCAGAGGGTTTACATTTTTGACCACGAATTTGGTATGAAGAGCAACAGGGTCCCGTGCAGCTGGCGATAGAGGCTCGCCGTTGGGAATATTTAGGAGCAGATTACCCAACCAAACGGTCTTTCCGAGATACAGAGGCCCAAGGGAATCCAGGTAATGTTACCGGTGATGTTGCTGAGGACTATCAGAGGCAGGAGATTTGGAGAGCTGCTATGAGGGATGATCCGGAGGTGATGGCTCGCAGAGAGGCCTTGCGACATGAGAGGGCCGCTGTGGCTGCTTTGAGGAGACCAGTGCGATCGAACCGCCGACACGCATTATACCAGAGCTGGGGCGAGCTCCAACCGACTTATTTGACATTCCTAGGCCAAGGACCTCCTAGGGACCGAGGAAATGGAAAAAACAGAGGTACGAGTTCGGGAGTGGGGACGAGCTTCTAGACATTTTTCTGAGAGATAGAGGCCCTTTATTTTTCTTTTGCTTGTATTTTGGGAGAGAAATTTATTTGTATGAAACTTGAGTATCCCTTGATTACTTTAATGCAGACAAAGTAGATGTTGAAAGTTTATCTCCTTTTATTCGAAGCAAGTTATTTGAGTCAAAAGTAGGTCGTGCTTGAACTCATCAAAAAGGATATTAACTTAAAATGAACCTTTGAAAAGCTTTAGAATTGTAATCAAAATACATTTTGGCAAGATGTGAGATTTTGCAGCCAATTTTAGACCGAACCACGAGTGGTTGCCTACATTCCCCTTTTACAAAGAGAACTAAGGGGCTCAGGTCTCTGTAGTTTGACTCAATCAATTTTGGTATTTAAAGAAAGGGGAAGACAGAAGGGGGACATGGTGCAACCCTATTTTTTTACCTAGATCGCCCTTTTTAGGGTTTTCAGTCTAGCTGGGTATATTCTTTTGGCATCGGGCGTGTCCCTTATTTTTGCATGGACTGCCTTTTGAGAGGTTTTTAGTCTCATCTGGGACTATTTTATTGCGCCTTTATTTTCACTTTTCTTTTATTTTCTTTTTTTTTGATATTTTTTAATTTTTTTTATTTACAGAGGGGGAAAAGACTCAATCACACATAATACCGCCGCAACTTATCTCCGTTGACGGGGTGCAAAAATGGGTTACCATCCAGATCTGTCAACTGCATTGCTCCTCTGAAGAATATCTTCTTTACTAAAAATGGTCCGACCCAGACAGGTGCCCATTTGCCCAATGCCTTTGTTCGATTTGCGGGCTTCATCTTGAGAACCGAGATCGCCAACCTTGATGTCCACAGGCTTCACTTGTTTTTCAAGAGCACGGGCCATTCTTTTCTGATATGCCCGATTGTGCTCCATGGCTTTTAATCTGCGTTCGTCTAACAGTGCCAATTCCTTGTACCGACTTTGAAGCCATTCAATCTCATTTACCTCATTCTCGAGCAATACCCTGAGGGACGGAATTTCTAGCTCAATGGGCATGACGGCTTCCATTCTGTAGGTCAAGGCGTATGGGGTTGCATCGTTGGCAGTCCGAATTGAAGTGTGGTAGCCCCATAATGCTAAATGTAGCTTCTCCAGCCAATCCCTTCCTCGCTCGGCCATCTTCTTTATGATTCTCTCCAAGTTCTTATTAGCAGCCTCAACAGCACCATTCGTACGTAGTGCTGTATGGTGACGATTTGTGGCGCTTGACCCTGTATTCAGTAAGCAGACGATCGGTCTCTCCCTCGAAGTGGGTTCCATTGTCAGAAATAATCTCATTGGGGACTCTGTAGCGGTAAAAAAATTGTTCTTTTATGAAGCGAGCTACTTTCTTAGCTGTGAGCACCTTGTAGGATGCGGCTTCCACCCACTTTGTGAAGTAATCTACCGCGACCAAAACAAATGAGTGTCCATTGCTCCCGGATGGAGTTATCTTCCCAATGACGTCAATTCCCCACGTTGCGAAGGGCAAGGGAGTTGTCATACAATAGAGATCATGAGGAGGGATGTGGTTTAGATTGGAGAATTGCTGGCATTTGTCACGAGTCCGCACAAATTGGATACAATCAGTCTCCATAGTAATCCAGAAGTAGCCTAGTCTGATAATGCTATGTATAAGGGATCGAGCGTACATATGAGGTCCGCAGGCACCATTGTGAACATCTTCCATTACTCTACGAGCTTTTTCTTTGCTTGATACGAGGAGCGGGGAGAGGGCAACCTTCCCTTTTCTTCCATAACTCATTGCCAAGTATGACGTACTGAGCTGATATCCTTTTCAAAGCTTGCAAACTCTTGGTATGAATACCTTTTAGGTCTCCTTCTTTATCGACGGGGAAAGATGCTTCATCATGCTTGAGATATTGGAAGATCTGATTGTACCACGGCTCATTGACGGTTTCGATCTCAATTTCACAACAATATGCAGGATTTTCTTGCCTACCGACCCTGAACGGCTTGATTGATTTTCCTTTTGGGATTTCTACCAAAGAGGCCAGAGTAGCTAGGGCATCGGCGAATCTGTTCTTATCTCGCGGCAGGAATTGGAATGACACTTCCTTGAGCGCGGCGAGCTCGCAATGTAAGCGTGATACCTCTGGAGACACGGATCTGAGGTTTTCCATCTATTGGCGGCTTGATTTATTATCAGTTGGGAATCACCAAACACTTCCAACTCATCCACATGTCGCTCTAGGGCCGCCTCAAGACCGGCTATACAAGCTTCATATTCGGCTGCATTGTTGGTAACCGAGAATTTTAGCTTGATAGCTATGGGAGTATGCATGTCATTCGGGTCTACCAGTACCATCCCGATGCCGTTAACTCTTTTGTTCGCCACACCGT
This sequence comes from Adenophora triphylla var. japonica, assembly GCA_022495995.1. Lineage (NCBI taxonomy): Eukaryota > Viridiplantae > Streptophyta > Magnoliopsida > Asterales > Campanulaceae > Adenophora > Adenophora triphylla. Next base: position 273,972 of record JAFEMH010001123.1, on the reverse strand, counting down.
CAAAGAATAACTGCCACCGGTTGCCATTTTCTACGACAAAAATCCCCTCATCTGGAAACTGGAGATCTGGTCCTCGGGCTTGCATCTTGGGGAATCGGCCAATTGATACGCCAAAGCCTATCCCTTGATTGATTTCGGATCACATATTTGATATCAAATTCGGCTAAGAAGAAGGTCCATTTTGCCAATCTGGTGGAAATGTTGCCTCTGTCACCACGAAATAGGTATACGATCGGGTCCATCTTGGAGACCGGATATGCTTGTGTGGGATAGCATATAGTGTTTTAGCTTTTCGACCACCCAAACCAGAGGCGCATGTCTTCTCGAGGGCGAGTAATTCAACTCGCTACCTTGGAATTTGTGGTGACAAAATATATGGCATTCTCGACCTTGGAGTCTTTCTTCTCTTGCGCTAGCATGGCCCCGATAGTTGTGTACGTGACCAGTCGAGATATAGAAGTAGAGGCTTGCTCCCGTGAGGTGGGCGAGAGAATGGGAGGATTAACAAGGTAAGCTTTGATTCTCTCGAAAGGCTAGGCGGCATTCTTCGTTCCAAACCACTTCACGATTCTTCTTCAATAGCTTAAAGATTGGCTCACATATGGAGGTCGTTGGTTGATGAATCGGGCGATGTATTGTAGACGGCCCATGAAACCTTTTACTTCGGAGACAGGTTGGCGGCTTCATCTCAACAATTGCTTTGACTTTTACGGATCTACTTCGATGCCTCGCTGCGTGACCATGTAGCCCAAAACTTTACCGGATAACCCCAAAAGTGCACTTGGCTGGATTTAGCCTCATGGAATGCTCTCGAAGTCTGTTGAAGAACTTCCTTAAATCGGTGAAGTCTTTGTCCATCGACCCTTTCGAGTGAATAATCATATCGTCCACATACACTTCAATCTCCTTGTGGATCATGTCGTGAAACAGGGTGGTGACGTCCCTCTGGTAGGTAGCCCCGACATTCTTCAACCCAAATGGCATCAGAGTGTAACAATAAGTGCCCCAAGGAGTGGTGAATGCTGTCTTGTCTTGATCTTCCTCGACCATTTTAATTTGGTTATAACCCGCGAAACCATCGATGAAGGATTTGACCTTGTAGTTCGCTGTTGCATCTACCAGCATATCAATGTTTGGCAAGGGGAAGTCGTCTTTGGGACTGGCCTTTTTGAGATATCGAAAGTCTACGCAAACCCGAACTTTTCCATTGGCTTTTGTGACCGTTACAATATTTGCCAGCCAAGTCGGGTATTCGATCACCTTGATAAAGCCCACCCGTAGGAGTTTCTCAATCTCTTCTTTGACTTGTAAGGACCACTCGGGCTTGATCTGTCTCAGTTTCTGCTTTACTTAATCTCTGGATCTAGGGGTATCCGGTGTTCTACGATAGATGTATCCAACCCGGGCATGTCTTTGTAGGACCAGGCAAAGACGTCTACAAACTCTTTAAGCAACTCGATCAGGTTAACCCGCTCATTTTCGGAGAAGAAGCTACCAATTTGCATTTCTTTGGGTTCTTCAGCTGTTCCCAGGTTCACCGTTGTCAATACCTCATCGGCAGCTTGGGCCTGGCTTTCCTTTTGCTCGTGAACCTGCTTTGAATTATTTTCTAAAAATTGCTCATCTATTAAGTCTGCATTATCTTCAATTGAATCTGTCTTAATTAATTTTAAATCTTGATGATTAATTTTAGTTAAGCGTTCAATTGTTAGATTGGCAATTACGGGATACTCAGAAAGATCGACCATTTTATTCAAAGCAAAGGGAAAAATAGTGTCTACAACATGATGACGGTCTTCCGTCGTGAGGACGTCAGACTGATCGGAGGAATCGAATTCAATCACAAGGGACTCTGGGGAACGACTCAGGACACGGGGAACAAACTTAGACTCAGATGGACAAGGACGTGGCTTGAGGCCTAGCTTTTTTTATCATATTCTCCCTGTCAGCAACCGGTCCTTGAAATGAAGTCCTGTTCTGCAGCGGCCTCTCTGCAACGGTCTCCAAACTGTTCAGATTCACAACAGACTCCTTCTCGAATTCCAGCATGGCCACAACCTCGCTATCAGAGGAAAAGTCAATCAAATCTTTGGGATTTTCAACAACAACAAACCCTTCTGCAGGTAACTCTGACAAATGCATATCATCTTCAGGTTCTGACAGCCCCTGATCCTTGAATAGACCTGCCAAATCACCATCAATGTCCAAGGGGTCAGCACCGCGGATCTTGTATATTGTGGGTTCGTCTAGAACAAGCTTCTCAAACTGGTTCACATAATTAGGTCCCCAAAAATGGTAGTTGTTCTCGAATGTGGCGGTGGCACCTGGCCTTCTAGGCATACTCACGAGCATTTCCTTCACCGGGTTTTGACTGCTGGCAAGCCTCCGAATTATTCTCATCCTTTCTTCCATTTGGCTCATCTTCAGCTCTGGGCAAACAAACATTTCCCCATCCTCTCTGACAAAGTGCTTGTTCAAAGACCAGCTGTACGGGCGCATCTCAGGCCTCTTGTACCTCTTACCAGCAGCTGAGGTCATCATTTCTTTAAAAGATTTAGTCTTATCGTACGCTTTGTCTTCTCCCGTCACGACATACCCCAGGCCTCGCCTGTTTCTCTTGGCTTCTGGCATCACAAGCTTACATGGTCCCTGTTGACGCTTCCTAGCCCCAGACCAGGGATGTAGCTCATGCCTCTCATCATTTTCAGCACAGGAGGAATCTTATCCGAGGAGGTTGTCAAATCTATAGTGCAGACTTGCCCTTTAGGCTTTTCTATCGTAAAACCACTGAGCATCAGGTTCTTCTGGTCAAGTTTGATTTCCATCACTGGCATGGTATTGGTACTGGTCTCCCCAATAGTGATGCTATCTCCATAAATGGTCGTTAGAACTCCATCTTGCACAAATTTCAAACACTGGTGGAGGGTGGATGCTACTGCTCCGATTTCATGAATCCACGGTCTACCCAATAGTGCTGAGAATGTGACAGGAATGTCGATAACTTGGAATTCTACCATCATCTCCTTGTTCCCAAACAAAAAATTTAGAGAGACTATCCCCAACACTGCCCTGGATGTCGAATTGTAGGCTTTTATGGTCTGGCTGGATGGTTTAAGGCTCTGCGCGTCAATATCTAGCATACTCATCATTTTGGTAGGAAGCACATTCATAGCTGACCCATTGTCCACCAACACATGGGGGATTCGACGACCTTCCAGTGGTACAGTGATGTGTAGAGACTCATTATGTTTCGAACCGTAAGCGGGCAGATCAAGGTCTGTAAAAGTAATGATGTTCCCATACTGGGCCGTCCCGATCAGCTGACAGGCATCGTCAGGAGTGGCATTGACAGATACTTTGGTTTTAGACAGAGCCTCTTTTAGTTTTAACTTGTGGGGGTAGGAGGATGTGAGCAGAGACCATAAAGAGATATCAGCTTGGGTTCTCTTCAGCTGTGTCAAAATCGGATCTTTGCGGCTTTCCTCACTTCCTGCTGATTTGTAGGGATCTTGAGAGGTTTGGGGATTCGAAACTACAACTCCCTTGCCTTTCCCTGATGGATCAGCACTATCCATTCCCAACATTCTTCCAGATCGAGTCAAAAAATTAACCTCTTGATCATTCTCAACCACAAATTTCTTACTGGCCTCTTTGAGTTCTGCTAACGTAATCGGAACAGGACGAGTGTTGTATGGCCACGCCGCCTGTCTTATCTCATTTATGGACAATGGCGCCTCTACATTAGCCGCTATCCCGAGTTCCTCCAAAGAGATTGGGGAATCTCTAGGAATCATAGAGGAGATAGCATTGACAACCAAATGCTCTTCATAATCATCATAATCAGCAGTATTATTCAAATCATAAAGATCATCAAGATACAAAACATAGCAAAAGTTATCTTTCATTTCATCGGAACAAGGAATTACATCAGTCACAATCTCATTACAATCAGCACTATCATTTCCATCTATAGACTCCCCAAACTCTATTACATTAACAAAATAGTCTTGGCCAAAATCCATGAGATTCACGGTGTTGCTAGGCAGAGGGTTGCTGACGACATTAGGACGAGGGGACTTTTCAATCTTCTTTTCATCTATAAGCCCTTGAATAATCCTCTTGAGGGTGAAGCAAGTATTGGTGGTGTGCCTCGGGAACTGATGGAACCGACAATATTTGCTTGTATCAAGATTGGGATTGGGACTAGCAGGCCTGTAATTCTCCAGCGGCTTTATCATACCGGTTCTGAGCAATCCGTTGTAAACCTCCTCTGTAGTCATACCTAAGTCATCAAACTTCCGCTGTTGTTTTGGCTGGAATCTCTCACCATTAAGACCATTATTACCTCCTCTTTGCAGGTTATTGACAATGTTGTCCTTAACTACTTCTCTTCCTTTCGGTGCCATGGCAGAGACTGGGTTCGGTGCTCGGTATCGGTATCCTCCACTCCCGCTGCTACCGCCGGCATTTGCATTCGGGGTTTGGTTAAATAGTCTGTTCTCACTTCTAGCTCCCATTCCAACCATCTCTCGCAAATTTGGATACCAACCTTTTCCGATGGCTTCCATGAAAACTGGCTTCACACACAACAAGAAGATGTCTTTTTGGTCCTGAAGGGGAATTGGCTCTGATAGCTCATTAAGCTTGGCATTCCACCGCTTATAGAATTCTGTAATTGACTCATCAGCCTTCTGGATGGTCCCTACGAAATCATCCCGGGTGGTACGCCACTCCAGATTGCCTCTATACTTCTCCAAGAAGGTCTCCGTAATCTGGCTCCAGGTGGAGCGGCATTCTTGTTTTAGGGCCAAAAACCATGTGAGCGCTGGTCCTTTCAAAGTCAGATGAAAGTGGGATGCCATAAACTCAGGCGTGCAGCCCATTGCTCCCATTGTCATAACATAAGTATCCACATGACTCTTCGAACAAGCAGTACCATCGAAGTCCATCTTCGACATCTTGAATTTATGAGGCAAAGGCGTTACTTGAGCTGGGTCCACCACCTTGAGACCACTAGATCCTACAGTCAGTCTGTCAATTTGCTGTTGCATCTGCTTCAATAAGGCCGTTACTTCCGGAGTTAAACCTGGAATCTGGGGAATAGCAAGAGCCACTTTGTTGAAGACGGCGACCTTTGGGAACTCGAAGTAGATCTAATGGGCGGAAGCGGCCGATGGGAGACCGAAGGTGCGGGGATGCGATATTACTATCCAACAAGCCGACGGTAGTGGGAATTGTTCCCGTACATGTCATAGCCATTAAAGCACCTTTGGGGTTACGGGACTGAACTACACTGACTGGCCTCCGAACTGACCAAGCGTAGAAAATGCGGTGCTGATGCATGGAGCTGAATATGGGGTGGAACCATACAGATGCTGGGTAAGGGGAGAACACACTACAGGCTGAGGAAAGTTGCCTTGGAGCTGAGACTGTGGATACCTCGGAACACTGTCTTGACAAATCTGATTACCTGAAAGCCGATGCGGCCATTACATTTGCGAGATTAGGCGACCAGCGATAGCTATCGGGGTACACACTGAACTGGGGTTGGGAGTAACTTGCTTGGAACTGAGACCCGTACTGAACCTGTGGCATCGGGACATTGGGAGCTGGAGAGGAAGTGAGATCGAAGAAGTTCGCTGGTTGACCACCATTCTTGTTAAGACCTTGCTGGGCAACTTGATGACACACTTGAGAGGACGGAGGAGGAAACTTTCCTTGGGCATTAACAATCGTTCCCGAAGATGGCATTTGATAGGGGCGCGGGGCATAGCTCAAGGGGGAGGCATAGCATTGTAACTGGGTGGAGCAGGCTGGGCAGGAGAAGCAGATCCGATCCCGTTATTGCCCTCTTCAGTAATTTCCTCATAAGAACCATCTTCTCTACGGAGCATTGCTATTCCCCGGGCCCTCATGGCCTCAACAAAGCGGTTATGAGCTTCTTCTTCTCGGATCTTGGCATTCTGAGCTAACAGGCGGGCCTCACGTTCCCGGGCCAAAGCGGCTTCCAAAGTTATCCTCAACTCATCTGTAGACATATCGTTCAAACTTGGTTGACTCATCGGACTCGAACCTCCAGCAGACTGAGCGGCAAACACATCTCCATTCCCGGCCATATCTGATTCTGTACTGACTAAAGCTTGAGAAACTGCTTGAACTTCTTTGACAACCCGGACCAAACGAGCTCCCGGAACAGATGATCGAATCCAACTCGCCGTAGCTGCAGGGGTAGATACGGGTTTATAAGGTAGGGAAGGGAGAAGACTTTTGAGGAAATACAGGAGAGGGAGAAGAAAAGGGGGGAAAAAGACTCGCGCAAACAATTTATTTATCTTCAAGTATAAATCGGTGATTTAAATCCTAGGAACGGTTGGGAAAGGAGAAGCCTTTATTTAAGCACACTACACCTTGGGGAAGCCTAGGGACGCAACGTTCAAATTACACTAAATGCTTTGCATTTGAAATTAATAATAGGTAATGATACCTAACCAAGACCTAACACGATGTGGGACGGACGAGTGATCCAAATTTCTAGGGAAATTTGGGCAGCATAACGGGTATTCTCGAAGAAATTCCAAGAAAAATCCGGCATGACCTCTCGTCGGTGCATGGTGACAATGCGGCATGATCTCTCGTTTAGGACATGCCACGGGAGTGACATGTCCTCACGTGAAACCATGTTACATTGGCAACATGCCCACAAGGTGCGAGGTTTTGGGGAGGGTATAAGGACCTATTGGAAATTTCAAAAACAATTCATTGTGGTGTAATTAAAACGTTGTATCAAAAACCAACCGTGGGTAAGGTTTAAGTGTGGCGCCACCTATAACGCACTAGGGGGATGGGTTTGACATTAGGCGCTCAAACGTAGGCGAATATTATCACCGTCCGCGATGCCGTCAATCGCACCCGAGGGTTCTAAATCTATGTGGTGTAGTGTGCGGATGACTATATTCTTTTATTCACAAAAAAACAAAATTTTCTATTTATTTATTTATTTATTTAAAAAAAAAGAAGAAAGAGAAAACACACACACTCTCGCAGGGAACAAAAAGGGAACAACAATCAACTGAGCAAACTTTTGATTCAAGGGACTGCCCTCAAACCAGAACCTGAGATATGCCCAGTGACCATTCCTGTCGCGTGACACAGAACAGCATGGAACAAAGCTGTCGCACGACCAGGATAGTCACTGAACCAGAACTCCTGCAAAACTGGGATTAGCCCCTGCCTCTCCTTGGCAAGGGATGAAACAATCCAATAAAGCACAACCACAAAGCCACAAGAAACAAACAAAGGTATACAAGTTGTAAGATCTCATAAAATGCATGTATCGCACAAGATTATCAAGGATGCACATAAGATGAACACATTGGATGTCTAAGTGAACGAAAGCATGACCCTCTTAGTTTTGAAAAAATAGGTTTTCCAAGAAGTTTCCCCAGTGGAGTCGCAACTGAATGCGCGCTCGCCCGAAAAAATTTCGGTTTAGAATAGAAAATGAAGGAGTCGCCACGCCATGTTTTAGAGGTGCACTTTGAAAAATCTTTTGAAAGAGAATGGGTCCGGGGGTCAGGTTACGTGTTGGGAAGAACCGAGAGTTCACCCAACATGCCTCGTCCATAGACGAGTCTTTCTAATTTAGACATCCAAATAATTCAAATAATGTGCTAACGATGATAACAGGAAAATGCAATAAACATGAATTTTATTGAATAGATGAGATTATTACAACTTGTAGACCAATTGTTCAGGGAGGCCACATCCCATTACAGCAAGGAAATCAGATTACAAATGAAACCTAGTCTTCTACAAAGGACCATTTATGTCGTGTGACACAAGACTCCTCATGTCCAAATGTGTCCCGTGACACCAATAGTCACCTTGCAGATACTTACAACACTCAGATTACAAAAGCCTCTAATGAACACAAAAGCACAGTCACAAACTAGATCTGAACATTAAGCAACATGAACATACAACTAAATGCTAAGCTAACTAGCTAAATCAACTTACAACTGAAGAATGGTCCCTGCAGATGGGCACGATGTGTCGCGTGACACAGGACTCCTCATGTCCAAATGTGTCGCGTGACACAGGTTTACCATCTGCATGAACCTTACAAACTGAGGAACAGATTCAACAGATGCTCAAACAGATCAATCAATTATACCAGAATCAATAAGAATAACATGAATTAGATACGAGTCAACCAAAGGAGTGTGGATATGGGAGATCCACACTCCCTTGACATCCAAATTGCAATAATAAGTAGATCACATCATGAACATGCAATTGGACTCAAGCAAACACAATTTAAACAGAGAGATTGCAGTTGCCACTTGATAATCTGAGGCAGATGGAGCCTGATTATCAAGTGGAGAAGAAGGAAGCACAACAAAACAAATAGATGAGAGAGAGAGGGAGGGAGAGATATGTTACCCTTGTAGTCCTCAACTTCTACACCAAGTTAGGTGCAGAAGCCTTCAATTCAGCTTCTGAAGTGGAGATCTAGGCACGAACTGAGAGCTAGATTGGAGAATTCAAGGTGTTTGGGAAAGTATGAGGGTAATTGGGTTGAAGGTGTTTGAAGGATGAGGGAATTGGAGAGGAATTGGGTAGTTTTTGGTGAGGGAGGAGGAGAGAGAGAGGTTCTGGGGCAATTTGTGCAGAGTGACATTAGGGGGTCGAAATTGGGATCTAAAACTGAAAAGGGTAGGGTCTTATTTATAGCTGCTGATCATGGTCACCTTATGTCGCACGACACTCTGTAACCACTTTCCAAGGCTTCGAGTTGTCGCGTGACAGGAGGTGCCACCAACCGTTTTTGGCGCCAAATCTGATTCTGGAACCTTCTTGGATAATACCTGAAAAGTCCAAAATAGATTTATTCCTTTTAGGTCCCTTGGCATGAGCAAAGTACAAAAAAGTACTTCCTTCGCGAGAAACTTATGAAATGTTTCCGAAAGTCTCGGAGTGGACCGAGAATTTACCAAAATTCCCCTAAATGCAATTTTATCATATTAAAATGCATTTGGAAAGGTTGAGAATTGGATTGGCGTACTTACAATTACCAAGTAATTTATCAAATGCAAGACCGTTATTAACCGGTTACGCAGTGGATAAGATATCACATTCAAATCGGTTATGTAAAAGTGAGTTTTAAAACAAGTTAAAATATCATGCAGCAGGTTGTATTCCAAGTAGGTAAAACAAAGGCAAGGCGGTAGTAATTCAAAGGCTGTAATCGGTGATAGAGTTCAACCGGTTACAAGAAAAGAATAATGAGCAAACACGAAAACAAAGGGACACAGTTATTTGGAGAGGTTCACAGTGTTAACAAATTGCTATGTCTTCTACCAAGTTTGGTCAAAACTTGGATTTGTGAAATGTGCACTATTAATGTTCACTAGTCTATTACATGTTACAAGACTTAACCTGTGAAGAAGGTTGAAGGCTGCTTAAAGGAAAGTGATCACTAATGGATCGTAATACAAGTATGACCAAGTGTATTCAAGAGACGTATTCACAAGTTGAACTGATTTCTCTTGGGTGTGTAATGTGATCAATCAATGTGTTCCAGAAATAGTCTTGTTGGGGAACACTTACAAGTATTGATTGAGTGTGCACAGTGTATTTCCTAATAAATGGTCTAGTGATTATAAGGACAGAATGTCTTGAACTTAAATGCTTGAAGTATTTCAGCACTTGTAGTTCTTGAATTTTTTTTCCTCAAATTCTTTAATGCACAACCCCTCTTCAATGCACTAAGGAAGGTATTTATAGTTTTCTTCAAATAGAGCTGTTGTCTTTGAAGGGGTTGAGAGGATGACTTGGACTGGCAAGCATTAAATGAGAAATATTCTCCATTAAATGCTTGAGATATGAAGTACAAGTACGCTTGAATTGTCCACTAGGTAAGAAGCTTGTTGTGAGTACTGGTAACCCTATCAACTAATCAGTGCTTGAAGTAGTTAACTTTCAGGCAACAATATGGTCTTCTTCAGCAACTGCTCTACCAACTTTAGCTAAGTGGTGAGAGCAATAAATGCTAAGTCAAACATGATAGGAAGCTTGTTGAAGAAGCTTAACTTCCACTAGCCGATTGAGTTGATAGTAACTAGTTATGCCTAAGCTGATAGTGATCATAATCGATTGACTAGTCAATATTTGGGATGTTGACCAGTCAAGTGAAGGTCAAATGGTAAAGGGCTGATGGGGTCAACTGGTTGAGAAGGTTAATCGGTGGGAGCTCTTTAACCAGTTGAATCAGGTTACAAATTCATTGAATTGGTTAATGTCTTCGAGTCTTCAGTCATCAAAAGAGAGAAATACAAGATTAAAAATACTGATACTAGCACTAAAGGGATCCTAAGGGTAAATAGAAAAATCTAATTAGTCTAGTTAAAATTAGGGGTTCTCAGTAATGCTTATATGATTGGAATTAAGCAATTCTAAAGTTATACATATATTTGACTAACATTATTAATTTAATCATCTATAATATGAGAAGTTAACTCATAACTGTTGGTGCCAAAGAGGCAACAAGGGTATGAAAAATAGCTAAAGAAGGGGAGAGGGTGAATAGCTGCTTTGAAACTTTTTCAAAACCTTTTCAGAACAAAGACAAATGCTTGCTAACTCTTAAGCTGTTATGAGAGGCGCATCAAGAGAAAGTAAAATGCACAGCAGAATAAGTTAGGGGCGCTCTAAAAACAAGAGGGGAGCACACACAAGGGGAGCGCTAGTTTGGCTGAAAAGAGTTAGGCTTAAAATGAAATTTCAACACAAACACAATGCAACCAAATTTATCAGTACTATTAAGATCAAAACAAGCAAATATGATAAGAACAATTATGAACTTCAAAGTAAAGTGCAAAAAGTAATAAAAGCAATTTGTAGATGTTCAATCATTGAAGATCTGTTTCCTCTACCAAGATGGTTAGTCTTGGATTTCTAAACACTAGTTTGTATTAGATTCTTGATGGTGTTGTTCGTTTCAAACCTAACGGTTCTTTTAAATATCGCAAGTGGATGGGCTATAATAGTATAGCTAATGCAAGTACGGGTCGATCCCACGAGGATAGGGTTTACTTTGGGAAATATTTGTTTTTACAGAATTTATGAAAATAAGATTGGGAGAATTTCGTTTTGAGTTAAGAAAATGATAAAAACATACACAAAAATACTTTAGTTGAATTCTTATAATACGGAAGCATTCTTGGGATTGGAATTCATATAGTCAATTATTCATCAATTATTCATGCCTTTGAAAATAGAAATATTCATCAAAATCAAGGATGGTACATTAAGCCTACGCTACTACTCATAATCAAGCAAGTAGCGTTTGTATTCTTCACTAATTATGCCCTATCTCTCGATGGCCCATAATTAGTAAGGATCCATTAATGTTCGGAAATCCACGTACTTTCCATTCAAGGAACATCCCTAGGCCATTGAACTACTCTCGTGATCAATAAAACCTAGTTCCTTCATATGGTTCCGTTAATCGAGATTTTCCGCTAGGTACTTCTCTCAATTAACTAGAATCATACAAATTGGACGTCTCCAAAATGTATGTCATTTAGAGTTTGATTTGAAGAGAAGATGTCATGATTTATAAAGATGATGAATAAAGACATTTGAGTTTCCAACCCCAAGAATTAGGGGGATTACTCACAACCCATATTTAAAACAAACATAAAGAAATAAATAGAAGATAGGAATAGAGGAACTTATGCTTATGGGAAAATGAAGGCTGAGAATAAAATTTGATATCTTATTGCTTCAATACTCCAAATAACTCCAAGAACAAAGGTCGAATCTTCGAGAGATTTGAAATAACAATGCTAGAGAGTTTTTGCTATATGTTTCTATGTATATTCAGATAATTTTCGATCTCTAAAACTGATACAAAGGGGCCTTTAAATAGGCATCCTAAGCTAAGGTTGTGATTCTTCAAAAAGCTGTCTTTAAGAGGTGCCTTTTCAGCCTGGTAACAGTAAGTGCACGACCGTGCGTTATGACTTGCACGGCCGTGCAAGCCTTGGCGCCAAATTCCATTTTGAACTGGTTTGAATGCATGGCCGCTCCAGTTTTACTGCTCGGCCGCTCCATAGGACTTGGGCCATTTTGGCTTGGCAGGAGTCATTTGCACAACCGCTCCAATTATAGAGCATGACCGCTCTAGCTGGGTTTAGGCCTGGATGATAAAGTTGAAGTTGTCCTTCCTTAGTTTTGATCCTTAAGCTCCTTATATTCATACAAATGATCCTAAAACATGTATAAATACACAAAGTACCAGCCAAGTGTAAAATCAAAGATATATAAATAATTGCCATTTATCAACTCCCCCACACTAAATCCTTGCTTGTCCCCAAGCAAGTTTAAGATAAAAAGATGGATAAGAAGAAATGGAAATGATAAAAACCTAAAGTTGGATCCCTCAGAAAATAAATAAGTGTTACAAGCCTTATTGCCATGAAGATTTTGTCTTTATCTACCTATTCAAAAAATTTTATAACCTTTAGAGATTATTTAGAAAGAGGGTTTTAGGAAAATATTTAAGAGAGTAATCTTGAGAACAATAAATTACTATAACATAAATAGAATTTTGACTAAGCAAAGCATAACGTAGAGAAGGATGAACCTTTGGATCATAAGCTTGGTATAAAGAAATTTTCACTCTTTAGAGTGTTTTATGAAAAAGGGATTATTGCTTGAAATGTACAATTTAAGAATTATGATCATTTATTCACAAATTAGAAGTATTCATAGGAACCGAGATGCACTTTTTGAATCACAAAGATGGAAATGGAGGATGATAGTTGAAAATTTTATCAAGGCTAACAAATTATCTTATTTATACATGTTAAAGTTTGCAAAAGACTTAAGTGATTTTGAACCTTTCAAGTAGAATACATTGTGGTGGCGAACCCCATGTTCCTAATACTTAGTTCAAAACAAACTTATATACTATTTCCATTTGACAAGAGTGCATCGTCGCAGCGAACGTCGTGCCCCGAGTTACTAAGAAATTAATAGCCTGTGCTTTTTGCCTTTTTTTTCAAAAATTAGTGACATTGTCACTTTTGATCGTTAAGATTAAATTTTGTTGCCTTGATTTATTAGTGGAAATGGAAAGATGGGTTCTATGGAGGGCTGTGATTAAAAAGATGCAAAACAATATGAATATTTCTAAGGATGGAATAAAAATCAAAAATTTTTAAAGTGTACATTTGAAGAAACAACTTACAATATTTCAAAAAAATTTAAACAACCAAGAGCTTTAAGATGATCAAAAAGATTTCAACTAATCTAAATAATGCTTTTCTTAATAAAATCCTATATAAAGCTATATTAATTTAAGATGCTTTAATTACTTCCTAAAAATTTCCCTAAGTTTCTTTTCCTAATAATTTCTAAGTTTTTAAAAAAAATGAAGAGAAAGGGAAAGACATTATCCTAAGGCAATTGGCAAGCATAAGGATGAGCAATCATAGGGATTTTTTTTTTAGAATAAAACATGATGCATACATAAATAAAGATGAAAAAGAAATGCAACTAAAAAAGAAAAAATTAAACTAAAAAAACAAAAAAAAATAGATAAATACCCCTCACACTTGAGGTAGACATTGTCCTCAATGTTTTAAGGACATATGAAAAGGGGAGGTTGAAGAAATACTTACTGAAATGGTGGTGGTGGTGGTGGTGGAAAGTCCGGCCAATGGGTTGCTCCATAGTGAAACACATAATCAAACCTTTCTCGGGCCTCCCGAGCATCTTCCCTCATGACATGAATATCCTCCCTTAATTCATGCACATATCCCCTCAAATTTTGAACACCCCCCCCTTAAACTATCCATACTTCCCCTTAATTCATTTACATGGCCATGGATATCATTTACTTGGCCAAATATTTGATTGTTTTGGGTAAACATTTGTTGGAACTGTTGGTAGACTTCGGGTGGAATATGGGTGATAGAATATAGATTTGAGTAGATGTGTGTTATCTATTATATTGTTAGGATGATATGTAAATGTTATGTATATCTCTAAGTTAGGTAGGTAACTATTCTAGTCCTAGTAGGAGATTACATGAGATCCCTAAAATAATGGTAGGAGGTTTGTATATATTGGGTTATGGACAATGCACTCTTTCCCCTCCCTCCCCTCCTCTTAAATTATCCAATGTTCTTCATGCACCCAAATTAGTCAAAAACTTGATTTATGTTCGTCGATTTACAACTGATAATCATGTTAGTATTGAATTTGATCCTTATGGATTTTCTGTGAAGGATATTCGAACGGGGGACCAATTAATGAGATGTGATAGAACCGGAGATCTTTATCCCGTCACCAATAATTCCGGCTCTTCTTCAACTCCTATTTCAACTTTTTCTGCTTTTTGTCCTCGTTTATGGCATAATAGGTTAGGTCATACGGGAGCACCTGTTTTCCGCTCCCTTTGCAATAAAAACTTAATTCCTTGTACGGATTCTAAATTGAATGGTCTTTGTGGTTCTTGTGTTTTTGGTAAGCAAGTCAAATTGCCATTTTATCCGTCTTCATCTTCCACCGTTTTACCATTTGATATTTGTAGCGTTGTGAGAAAATTTCATCTTTTCATCTTTTTGAGTCGCCACCTATATTATTCGTTTGGAGAAAATAGGAAAACCATTTTGAAAGAGATTTGGGTTCGGGGCTTAGGTTATGAAATGGGTAGGTTTAGAAGGCATCCATTTCACCCAATCCGGAGATCGGTCTTGCTAAAGAAAAGAGAGGTTTTCAATCTTTTTAATAAAATAATTAAAGAAGAACAAATAAACCCTAATCAATTTCTTGATTAGGAATGTCGGATTGTATGCTTCGAGATCGCCTTCATTGACTGAAGGGACTCTAGGCTAATCCTTTTGATGTGATCACACTACTCTAAAATCAATAGAGAGGTTGAGAAGAGAAACGAAAGTTTAAAGGATGATTACCTTTTAAGGAGAGATCTGATGCAGTTTCGACTCGAGTTTAGAGTTGAAACTTGATTTGGACAGAGCTTCGCCTCGATCCTTGATTTGGATCTTGATGCGAACGGAGCTTCGCCTTGGTCCCTTGATTCGGGCTTCGATGTTTGTTAATCAACAAGGTTGATGAACAAACTTTAGGAGTTGTTTGTGAGTGATTTGAAGGAGTCTTTCATGGAAAGAAACCAACAAATTGTGTGTGTTGTGTGTGTTCTTGATCAAGGATCGTAATTGTCGACTCCTCAAACACCGAAAGTCATCCAAGATTTATAGGAGGTTGGAGAGGTGAAGGTGGAGAGGTAAAATCCCCTAGGAAGGTTCCGTAACTCGCCCGATTGGATACCCGAATTGATAAGGTTTTATCCAAAAAGAGAGTTTGAAACGGAGGAGGAGATTGATTTCTGCACATCCTGTCGAGGGGATATCTCGCGCGAGATATGATATCTCGTGCGAGATAACTAGTCTGATGACTATTTTGTCCTCTTCAGTTGTTCCGTTAGTCAGTTAGGTCCAAAACTAACGAGGTTAGTTAGAAACTTAACGAAACATGACGAAACTGATATGCTTTCATCAAAACATAAAAGAGAGATGAAGAGTAGTGTAATCATGTAATTATGGGTTCAGAATGGGGTGTCTACAGAGCCCCTCGGCGACAGGTCTTATGAAGGAAGAAGTGTCATCGATATAAAAGACATCATTCTGAACACTGGGATGGTCGTGCCGCACGGCTGCCTACGTATCTCTATCGGAGAATCAGACCAAAACGTAGTTCGACTCCAAAACACGAAAAGGTTGCTTTAGGTATTTTGAAAATCATTTTTTGAAAATCGAGGAGATTTTATTTTTGAAAAGGCAAATCCATACTGAGGAATCAAATCATGACCCAATTCTGAAGATACCTGTCTTTTGTGGAAGTGAGGTGACGATCCTGGCGATTCGGGACCGAGCTTTTGTTGAGGTGACGATCCTGGCGATTCGGGACCGAGTTTTTTGTTGAGGTGACGATCCTGGATATTCGGGACCGAGCTTTTTGTTGAGTAGTACTCGACATACTACTTGTAGATGCTTGACACACCTACTTGGTGACGATCCACCTGTAAGGGCGCTGAATCGGGCTTTTTGGTAAGGTAAGTATTTGACATACTGACCCTAGATGCTTGACACATCTTAGATGTTTGACACACCTAATTGTTGACGATCCACCTGTCTGGGCGTTGAATCGGGCTTTTGGTAAAGTAAGTATTTGACATACTGACCCTAGATGCTTGACGCATCTTAGATGTTTGACACACCTAATTGTTGACGATCCACCTGTCTGGGCGTTGAATCGGGATTTTTGTTGGAATATGCTTGACGCATGGCACTTGACGTGATGGATGCTTGACGCGATGGTTGCTTGACGCTATGGATGCTTGACGCAATGGTTGCTTGATGCAATGGATGCTTGACGCGAGGGTTGCTTGACGCTATGGATGCTTGACGCAATGGTTGCTTGACGCAATGGATGCTTGACGCGATGGATGCTTGACGCTTTAAGATATGCTCGACGCACTTAATTTGGATGCATTGGTAGATGGTAAGCGAAATTCAAACACTCAACATGTTTGATCTAATTTTTGAAAGTAGGCACTTGACGTGCCTTACGCATTTTAATTCCTGCAAGAGGGTTAGTGAAAGCATTTGCATAACAACATACATTCACTTAAGAATTTGTTTGTTCAAGACGATCAATGTGCACTCGACTCCAAGAATCAGCGGGGAGAATGAGTTCTATTATGTGAGGATTGAAAATTGTTTGTGATTTAGATTTTGGTTTTGAAGACCAACTCGTGAGGTTCATCTAAAGATCGAATGAGACAATCGTCTAATAGGATTCCGTTGAGATAACCCAAGTTCAACACTAAGGTTCAGGATACTTCAAGGATTTTTCGTTGTCGTAGGACTTTTTCGTCGTCAAGCCCCTAAGATTTTCATGTGATGATCATTGACTGAACAAGGTTCAAACCACTCCAATGGCTTTATGTTGCCCAATCCAAAGCACGCATTTTCCAAGGCTTCTCTTGACACCAAGCCCCAAGACTTCTTGTATGTTGTAGATGACTTCGTGAACAGGCTTGTGAGACTGCGTGAATCGAAGAAGGATCCCCTCCTTTTTCCCTTTGATTTTTTTGTGACGCGCCCTGGTTTTTGCCTAGACTGCCCTTTCGGGTTTTCAATCTAGCGGGCATCTCTTTTGCGTCTTTTGTTTTTGTGCTCTAACTTTTGCCTAGGCCGCTCTTTACGAGTTTTCAACCTAGCGAGCTACTTTTTTTTTTGAAAAGTATGTTTACTTGAAGAGGGCTCAGTTGGAAGAATCTCATTAAGGAGAAAGATGGGATCTCAAGTTTAGTTGAGGAGAGACGGACTCTATTTTTTGGAAGATGATCCAAGCATTGACTCTTTTGGGGAGTGTATTCTCTAATGATGAGAGTGAAAAACGAAGAGGAAAGCCCCTAATGCAGATTTGATTACTCTCGAGAGTTTGAGTAGGGATTGACTGGGGGAGGAAAGGTTAGGAAGCCCCAGTTTTGATGCTTGGATTTCAAGAGTGTGTATGAGAATGGCTAAGAGGAAGCCCCTAGACTCAACAAAGAACGCTATATGGCTCAAAGGTCTAGAAAAGTTGCTCTACTTTTAATGGACCTTGTATCATCTAGAAATTTCTTAACGAATTTGAAAAGAAAGCCAATCATTAGTATGAATTAAGGCTAAACATTTCTCTTTATGGATTGATGTTGAAAGTCTTCTTCATTTGCGTTGCCATTCGGGCTTCATTGTAAGAGGATGTTGAGGGATCCTCTTTTCTTCATTGATATCACTTGACTCTTCTTCTTTGCGGGAGAGTCCTTCTTGCCTTTGTTGAAATTTCATCCTTGTTGTGGGGCGATGAAGGCTTGAGAGTTTTTCTCTCTTCCTTTTTTTTTTTTTTTGATGCTCTATTTTTGCCTAGGACGATTTGAGGAGTTTCGACCTAGCGAGCTTTTTATTTATTTTTGTACTCTCAAAGCCTTGAATTGAGTAGCCCCACTTTTCTTGGGATGAATGTTGATAGCAGCGCCTTTGGCTTCCTTCGTTTGTTGATCTTCAACTTTCAACATGAGTAATGTTTAGCCTTAAGCCTTCTAAGGATAGTTTTCATTTCAAACTTGTTTAGAAGCTTCTATCTTTCGTGATGATTTAAGGAATGAGGGTCCACTATTCAACATAGATCAAATGATACTCATAAAGAAGAACAACTCTTGGGAAAGTGTTTAGGGTAAAGAGATAACTTTTATTGATAAGGAAATTCGAAACAGACTCGATAGTTTACTTGACACAAACTAGAGAGGATAGAGATGTACTAGAAAGACAGAACAACTCTTCGAGAACATACTATGTTTTTTTTTTTTCAAAGGAAAAAGGGAGAGGACAATCGGAGCCCCAAGGTGGTGATGCTTCAGCTTGATCTTGCCGGCTTCATACAAGTCTTGGATGGCATCCCTCAAATTGTAGCAATTGTTGGTGTCATGACCACTAAACTCGATGGTACTCGCAAAATTTGTCGTGGTCCCAATCTTCCCTCATTTTCTTAGGATGATAGTCTTCCATTGGCTTCAGTTTTCCTTGGCCTACTAGATCATCGAACATTTCCTTAAGAGTAGCCCCACCAAAATCATGATAGGTACGACCGGTGCTCCCCTTTGTTGGACAATTCTCCTTTTCTGAATTCTTTCTAAGAAGGATAAATTCATCAACTCTAAGGCCCGATTTATGGAGTTCGAGGAAACTAGGGAAGTAATTGCCGGCAAGCTTCTCTTGGTATTCTTCGCGGAGGCATTGAAGTAGGATATGAATTTGTTCGTCTAGGCTTGGCCTATCAACGATTTCAGTCAGTTTGATCCTCCATCTTTTGACGAAGTCTGCGAATGATTCATTCGGAAGTTGCTTGGTTTGCTCAAGGTCTCTCCTAGTAGTGCGGTAAGTGGAATTGTCCTCATATTGCTTTTGGAAGGTACGACTAGCAAGTGGCCAATCGAGCCTTGTGGAGAGTGGAAGATTAATGTACCAATCTCTAGCGGCACCGTCAAGGGTTTGAGGGAAGCATTGAACTAGCAAGTTGTCATCGACACCCATAGGTAGCATGGCCCAAGAGTAGGTTTCCAAATGAGCTTTAGGGCAAGTAGAACCATTGAATTTTGCAATGTCGGGTGTCTTGTACTTTCTAGGAAGCTTTGACATGGATTGACGAAGGGTGTCATAGTCGATAGAGGGCGAGGCTCCCTTGCTCACATCGAGGGATGCAAGTTTCTTTTCTAGCATTGCCATGGTGAGGGGTTCGTCCTTGCTTTCTTTCTTGCTTTCTTTCTTGGAAGCATAACTCTCATTGTCAGAGGAGGAAGATGACGAGCTAGACTCGTATCTCTTTTTCTTGCTCTTGCTTTGGCGACGGTTCTTAGCCTTTTTGGTGTATGATTCCTCATCATCGGAAGAGGTCCCATTCTCTTTCTTCTTTGAGCTTAATTCGGCCAATTGTAGTTTCATGGCTTGGAGTTCGTCAACCATGGATTTCATTTCCCCGGCTTGGATTCTTCTTTCAAGTTCTAATCGGGCCTCCATTTCATCGGCTTGGGCTTGTAGCATTTCTTCATATCGAATCCTTTGGTCCTCAATTTCCTTCTTGAGTGCTTCGGAATTCATCGTGTCGGAAGGAAATTGAAATGCTACCATTGGAGAGGTAAGGGAGCTTGACGACCTTAGAGATGAACTAGAGATATCCCAACGAAACGCCTCTTAGAATATTAGCCCCAAACGATCCTAGATGGAGAAAAGGATGATGGTTAAAAATACCTCACGAGCGATTTTTTTTGAAGTTTTATTTTTATTAGAGATGGAGTTTTGACTCAAGGAGGGAGCGCACATCGATTATCAATCACAAACACAGATTCTGCAAATAATATCTCGCGCGAGACGAGGTAATCTCGCACGAGATAACCATCCGGAAAGATGGATTTTTCCTCATTTTATTTCCTAGATTCATGGTCGGACGGACGAAGATCCGTTTTCTATCTAGCATCCTAGGTAAATCTTACAGGTATACGTAATTCAAACCAAACCTAGGGACTTGGTAATTGATCATTCTTTGTAGAGTAAAGCCACGTAAAATTGACCGGAAGGATATCTTTTCTTTAAAGGGACTTCCGAAAGGGTCATTCCGAAGGGACTTTTTCTTTTTCCGAAGGGACTTTTCCGAATCCTTTCTCGATAGTCAATTTTACATTAACTTTATTTTGTTCAAAGACAAGAAAGATTACCAAGTCAAAACCGACCGGTCACGGAGTGTTCCTAAAAAAGACAATCTACATGAAAATGTGGCGATGCAGGGCTGGAAGGCTAGGCTCCCCGCGATATGACAATCTAGGTGGATTGAATACGCGGAGTGGGATGATCCAACTTCGGAGAGACCGGCGACTAGGTGGTTACCGTCATCCGTCCTTAGTGTGGGTCCCGGGTTTATAGAGGGTATGCAGTGCAATGACAGTTATATCATGAGTGCTCGTGTGTGATAGTCAATCTAGATGATAGATAAAATAGAAATTTTTTTTGAAAATCAAAAGGAAAACAGATAATGGCCGCACCAAGTGGTTGCCTACGTTTCTCCCAAATAAGGAAGACTCAGGCCGTCGTAGTTCCACATAAAGAGAGATAAAGAGAGATAAATAATTCAATTTACAACTCCCGAATCCCCAATGGACCGGACTTTAATTAAAAAAAACCCAATCGCACGCAGTTCATAAATAATAATCAATTATTTAAATGAAATAAAGATTCGAGTTCTACACCTTAAGGGAGGCCTTAAGATGTGGGAACTCTGCAGATAATGAATTCTGGGATCCCCCTTGCGTGTTCGGCTCTCGTCTTGGATTATGAGATGAACGGGAGAAACCAGAAAACAACCAGATTGCCGAAGCAATATCTCGCGCGAGATATGATATCTCGCCGCGAGACATGCCTCATCTGAGAGCAAAAAATTCGAATTTACAAAATTTTTGAAAACCTCTCTTTTAATTTTGACACAAGTTTAAGCCTCTTAATTTTAAATCCCCAGCAGAATCGCCACTGTAGCGTTGTGAGAAAATTTCATCTTTTCATCTTTTTGAGTCGCCACCTATATTATTCGTTTGGAGAAAATAGGAAAACCATTTTGAAAGAGATTTGGGTTCGGGGCTTAGGTTATGAAATGAGTAGGTTTAGAAGGCATCCATTTCACCCAATCCAGAGATCGGTCTTGCTAAAGAAAAGAGAGGTTTTCAATCTTTTTAATAAAATAATTAAAGAAGAACAAATAAACCCTAATCAATTTCTTGATTAGGAATGTCGGATTGTATGCTTCGAGATCGCCTTCATTGACTGAAGGGACTCTAGGCTAATCCTTTTGATGTGATCACACTACTCTAAAATCAATAGAGAGGTTGAGAAGAGAAACGAAAGTTTAAAGGATGATTACCTTTTAAGGAGAGATTCGGACAGAGTTTCGACTCGAGTTTAGAGTTGAAACTTGATTTGGACAGAGCTTCGCCTCGATCCTTGATTTGGATCTTGATGCGAACGGAGCTTCGCCTTGGTCCCTTGATTCGGGCTTCGATGTTTGTTAATCAACAAGGTTGATGAACAAACTTTAGGAGTTGTTTGTGAGTGATTTGAAGGAGTCTTTCATGGAAAGAAACCAACAAATTGTGTGTGTTGTGTGTGTTCTTGATCAAGGATCAGAATTGTCGACCTCTGAAACACTGAAAGTCATCCAGTATTTATAGGAGGTTGGAGAGGTGAAGGTGGAGAGGTAAAATCCCCTAGGAAGGTTCCAGAACTCGCCCTGATTGGATACCCGAATTGATAAGGTTTTATCCAAAAAGAGAGTTTGAAACGGAGGAGGAGAGTGATTTCTGCACATCCTGTCGAGGGGATATCTCGCGCGAGATATGATATCTCGTGCGAGATAACTAGTCTGATGACTATTTTGTCCTCTTCAGTTGTTCCGTTAGTCAGTTAGGTCCAAAACTAATGAGGTTAGTTAGAAACTTAACGAAACATGACGAAACTGATATGCTTTCATCAAAACATAAAAGAGAGATGAAGAGTAGTGTAATCATGTAATTATGGGTTCAGAATAGGATGTCTACAATATTATGCATAGTGACTTATGGACCTCCCCTATTTTGAGCTCCTCGGGACATAAGTATTATTTGTTATGTTTGGATGACTATAGTAATTTTCTATGGACCTTTCCCATTGGAAAGAAATCTCAAGTTCCCGATATCTTTATCTCTTTAAGTTCTTATATCTCCACACAATTTGAGAGGTTGGTCAAATGTTTTCAATGTGATAATGGGCGAGAATTTGACAATGATCAATTAAAAACCTTTTTCCGCTCTAAGGGAATGACTTTTCGGCTGTCTTGTCCTCATACCTCTCCCCAAAATGGGAAAGCGGAGCGCAAAATTTGGACTATAAATAATCTAGTTCGTACTCTCCTCGCTCATTCTTCGATGCCGTCCTCATTTTGGCTTCATGCGTTAGCTATGGCTACATATCTTCTCAATATAATTCTCACCAAAGGTCTTCCGCGCGTACTATTTGATGATTTTCGGGACAGTCTAAGCATCCGGCCTCCTCCCGCTTCGATTGCGGGGGACTGATAGAATATAGATTTGAGTAGATGTGTGTTATCTATTATATTGTTAGGATGATATGTAAATGTTATGTATATCTCTAAGTTAGGTAGGTAAATATTCTAGTCCTAGTAGGAGATTACATGAGATCCCTAAAATAATGGTAGGAGGTTTGTATATATTGGGATGACGTTAATGTGAATAATCAAGGACGATATTCCTTTAGTGGGTTTAATTGGGTGGGGCTTGCTCTTCCTCACATCATTCTTGGCCTTCTCCTTGGTTCAATGCGTTAGGAAAGGTCCAAGTTTGGGGTTGATAGGCTTGGGTGAAGGGGAGGTTAGTGTTTGGGAGGACTATGTAGGGTGTTTTTCCCGGGGGTCAAGTTACGTGTTGGGAAGAACCGAGAGTTCACCCAACACGCCTCGTCCGTAGACGAGTCTTTCTAACGTTCAACATTTAATTCATTCAAACGTGTGTGCTATTGTGTATGACAAGATATGTATGGAATGCATAGGAGTGCTTTATTTTATTGCTCAAAAGGGGGAAGAAACAACTTGTAAGCCACTGACCATGGGAGGCTACATCCCATATTACAAAGAGGATTGACAAAACTTACAACTAAAATGAACCTACTGCAGAGGCTAGTTGTGTCGCGTGACATAGGACCTGAGAGGTCACTTGTGTCGCGTGACACTACAGACACTTTGCAGAGATTTTACATTATTGAACAATGGGGAGGTAAAGCTATCTAATCACTTCAAAATGAATGTGGATATGGAAGATCCACACCCTAATTTGAGTGACAAACATAAGGAGGGAAAGGAGGAACAAACTTACAACTGAAAGATGATTCTCTGCAGATAGGTCACTTGTGTCGCATGACACAGGACTTGATAAGTCACTTGTGTCGCGTGACATAAGTAGACTATCTGCAGGAATCTCACAATTTAAAACCAGAAACTAACAGGGATCAATTCATATCTATTAAGCACATCAAATCAACTTAGATTAACACAAATTAACAACGAATCACCCAAGGGAGCATGGATATGGGAGATCCACACTCCCTTGAGCACCAAGCAACCAAGGGAGATACAATCACAATACCAATATGCAATTAAACCAAACAAAACCAATTAAACAGAGATATGGCAGTTGCCACTTGATAATATAAAGCAGATGGAACTTGATTATCAAGTGGAGGAAGAACAATTACAAATAAACAAGTAAAATGAGAGAGAAAAGGTGGAGAAACTCGTTACCCTTATAGTCCTCTACTTCTACACCAAGTTAGGTGTGGAAGCCTTCAATTCAGCTGCTAGGGGGTGCAAATGAACACCAATTGGCTGCTTCTCTTCAGATCTTCAAAGGGAGGTGAGTTTTACGAAGATGGGTTTATGGTTTGGGTGAAGAAAGGATGGAATTGGAGGGGTTTTGGTGTGGTTTGAGGAGAGAGAGGGTTTTCTATCGTCAATTGGGCAGAGTAACTTTAGGGTATTGGAAAGGGATCCTGATATAAGAGGGGGAGGGTCCAATTCATAGGCTGCATGGAGGAGGTCACTTGTGTCGCACGGCCTTTCGCTTTTCTTTTCCATGGTCAATTGTGTCGCACGACCTATCTAGCCATGTAACCGTTTTTGGCATAAATAACTGATTCTGGAAACTTCTGTGATAATTCCCAATAGGTCCAAAGCTGATAATTCCTGATAGGTCCTTTTATGTGGAAAAAATCACTCACAAGTACTTCCTTCATAAGAACTTTAAGATAAGTTTTCGAAAGACTTGGAATTGACCGGGAATTTACCAAAACGCCCCTAGTGACATTTTATTACATTAAAAAGAACTTTTAAAAGGGCGCAAATTGGATTGGCGTACTCACAGAGCCCCTCGGCAACGTCACTTATGGAAGAAGTGAGGTTATCGATAAACAGGACCCAATCCCAATGAGCGGCTGGGGATAAGGCGGAGGGCTGGACGATGACTTGGTGGATCGGATGGCTGGACCTTTTTTAAGAAAGGATTCCTACGTATCCCTGGGAGGGAATCAAGCCAAATCGTAGTTCGGAGAATTCGGAATAGACCATTAGGAGGTGTCTGACCCGAATAGACCATTAGGAGGTGTCTGACCCGATAGAAGACTGTTAGGAGGCGTCTTGACCCGAAAAAGACCATTAGGAGGTGTCTTAACCCGAAAAAGACCATTAGGAGGTGTATAACCCGATAGAAGACTGTTAGGAGGTGTCTTGACCCAAAAAAGACCATTAGGAGGTGTCTGACCCGATAAAAGACTGTTAGGAGGTGTCTTGACCCGAAAAAAACCATTAGGAGGTGTCTGACCCGATAGAAGACTGTTAGGAGGCGTCTTAACCCGAAAAAGACCATTAGGAGGTGTCTGACCCGATAGAAGACTGTTAGGAGGCGTCTTGACCCGAAAAAGACCATTAGGAGGTGTCTGACCCGATAGAAGACTGTTAGGAGGCGTCTTGACCCGAAAAAGACCATTAGGAGGTGTCTGACCCGACAGAAGACTATTAGGAGGCGTCTTGACCCGGAAAAGACCATTAGGAGGTATCTGACCCGATAGAATGAAATGAACTGAAGGGAGTGATAATGATTTGACAGTTTGGATGAGACGTGTTTTCATACCTGTGATGTGCTTACCTGTAGCTGCCGGAGGGACTGATGCTATTGTTGTTGCTGCTGGGGATAGATGTGACTGCCGGGGATTCGCGCTGCTGTTGTTGATGATTGTTGTTTTGTCAGGGGACGACCTTCATTGACTCTTGAATGACTTTGGAATCACCAATCTTTACTTGGTAGGGCAAGAATCCTGCTTGTTGATTTATCAGAAAAAAACGAACTTTGCTGGCAATTTGGCAACGGGCTGATAATTTTGATGAACATTTTTTCTATTTTTTTTCTTTGAAAAGATCGCTGGATTTGCACTTCTTTTGTCTCAATTTTTGGTTGAGGTACAAGATTTTGCTGGTAACTTGGTGACGGGCATGAGAACTTTCAACTTGATGAATGGACAGGGGTAAAATAGAAATGTTACGCCAATAGGGATGAAAGGGGAATATGCCATAGGGGTAAAATAGGAAAATCAGCCTTAGGGATCAGTTGTGTCGCGTGACACAACCAGCCAGGCGGACAGATTTAATTAAATGCGAGCAGTCACCCATTTTTTTGAAACACAATATCCTTACCAGTCGACGAGGGAAAGAGGGAAGAAGAGAAAAAATTAGGGTTTTGCTCCCCAATTCATCCAAGTATTACAACCTCATCTACAATCATGCCTCCTCGCTTATACCCTACAAAGAAGGCGGAGCAACACGCGGAGCTAGCTGGGCGAAGGAAGAAAATTAAGAGGAACCACAGGCCATTCATTCCCCAAACTCCAAGAGGGCAATTTTATCCGCAATTAGAGAAGCATGCCTCCGTTGGTAGGAAATCCAAGGTGAGATTCTTTTCCCAAATTCATTGTCCACAGATCTAAGATTTTGAATTACAATGCAAGAGTGTGTGCTTGGGATGATTATGCATGATTTCAGACTAAAGAAAATAAACAACATTGTAAATGAAATGCAAACAAGAGGATGATGGTATGTATGTGATTAACTGAGGGAATTTTGATACCTGAGCTGTGCTTACCTGCAGGATCTCCGCACACGAGGATCTTCTGAAGTGATTGGGCGGCTTTGGAGGAGCTTGCCTGGCTCAGCGGCTGAGGTGCATTCGCCGAAGGGACTGGTATACGCAGCTGGCTTTGGACCATTTTTTGAGATGTCGAGAGCTAATGGGGACACTGAGAGGAGAATTGAGCTCGTGAAGGCTTTTCGGGTGTTTTGGTGGGAAACTACCCACTCATTCCATTTTACCTGGGGCGAGGCCACGGTCACCCCATATGATTTCGCTGTTATCACAGGTTTGCCCTTTACTGGCCAGCCTATCTTTGCTGTTGAGCCTGATATTGAGCCTGAGCCTTTAGGTGATGTTGAGATGAGGGAGTTGGTGGGGTTTGCTCTTCGGGATTGGAAGGGCAACGGGTATGAGCTGGAGAGATCCATGGAGCTATTGAGGCTCAAAGCCGGGCATACCCACCTATCTTTGATGACTCTGAGGATAGTTGGACGAGGGCTGAGAGGGTTGCCAGGGCTTTTGTATGGGCTGGTTTTTCTGACATGCTATTCCCCAATGGGGCTTCTACTGCACTGACTGCCCTTTTGGAGCTTCTGAGGGATTGGGGGAATGTTGGCAATTTGTCTTAGGGGGAAGATGGGTTGGCAGAGATGTACTTGGCCTTGGATGACATTAGCCGGGGAGAGGCTAAGTCTTTTGACTGCTGCCAGATGGCCTTCGAGGTAGCTTCTTATTCTTATTTAATTCTACCCACACACATTTGCACTCATAACTTTTATCCTCAACCTTTGACTCTATGATTTGTCTCTTTGCAGGCTTGGGCATACGAGATATTTAGTTGCTATCCTTGGAGAATTCAGGATGAGTTCCCGCCTGACACATTCCCTGCCCTCAGGCGTTGGACCAAAAGTGCTAGAAAATCTGTTCGGGTATCTGGATCGAGGGGTAGGGTGACTTCCACATTTGCTGATGTGATGCCCTTGTTGAGGAGAGTTCCTTCTAATCTTTCTTTGTTTCCCTGGACTGAGAGATATCCGGATGAGGGTTTAGATTACGTGCTTTTTCTGATCGGGTGCCGCAAACTCTTGGTGGGCTTGACTGGAGATGCTTTATATTTGGCGGAGAGGGTGTTTAGGCAGCACGGGCCTCACATGCATGCTCAGATTCATGATGATCCCCCGGTTAGGATGTGGTTTCCCCGTCAGCTGGAGAATGTAGAAGCATTGATCACAGGTGTGGAAGCTCATCACTTCATTCGGGAGGGAGATTATACGCTGTATGTTGCTAGGAGGTTGCAGTCTCCTCAGGATGTGATCAATGTCTCTCCTCCCAGTCAATCAGGAAGAAAAAGGAGCCGATTTGATGATGCTGCCTCCAGTGGGGGTGTTGGTGGACCAAAACTTCGGACCAAGAATGCGAATGTGCCTCTTTCCAGACCTGTCAGGAGTGATGGTGACGAGACTGCTGCCGACTATGAGCTTACTTCCATGATTATCCCTGATCTTGATGACTACTATGGCATGGGGACCGTAGCGTATGAAGCACCTTCTGATGACCCCGATGACGAGCCTGAGGAGGATGAGGATGATGAAGATGATGATGCAGGTGGAGATGAAGAAGGAGATTTGGAGGCTGGTTCGGCGGAAGAGGGAGATAGCTCAGAGGAGGAAGGTTCAGAAGAAGAAGAGGGTTCAGAGGAGGAAGAATATGGCTCAGAGTAGCCTCTTCTTAGCTTGGATTGATGGTTTTTTTATTATTATTGCACCTGCAGAAACAAAGTACTCTAGACAAAACTATAAATCTTGAACGAATTGCTTGTTAGTTTGCACTTTTATTAGCCATTATTATTTGCACGAATCCATCTCACTTTTGACAACTGATTGGGATGATGGTTATGGTAGGCATGGGTGTAATTTATATGTGTATGGAATGATGGCTTGTGTTTTGAATGAACTGGTATGTATATGAGGGTTTGGATGTATTTGAACTGAATGAATCCCTCTCCCATGTGTTTATGAAGTAGGGGTTGATGTTTCGCAGCAACTAACATGTCGGGGAGTGTCCTGGGATGAGCTAAGAGCAGGTTACTGATGTCTGATGTTGGGCTTGTTCTGTCGCACGACTCAGGGCAACAGAGGGTGAGTTGTGTCGCGTGACACAAGTAGCCCTACTGACATGTTTTTCCAACCAAATTTCCAAATTTGCCTCCAGACTTTTCCTCATCTTCATCATGAAGTAAACTCCTAAGGGATCAATCTCTTCCTATCAATCAAGATTATAAAGTGGGCCTCAGAATCTGCCCAAATGGATACACCAAACTCCTGTCCTTGAACAAGCCCCATTTGATAACGCAAAATAACTTGAGGGGGATTTGAGGGAACAGCTTTGACAAACCCTTACTTTGGTGAAATTCGATGTGGCCTTGTTGCAAACCGTATCATCTTGTGGCCTAGAAATCAATTCCTCACTTTCAGACAGTAGCCAATCCATCACTGGACAAGACTCGGAAGTGTTTACGTGCAGGGGCATAATTTTCGATGGTGGGAATGAATCCCGAGCTTCTGTATGACACTCTCGCTTTTTGGTCTAACTCTTTTGGGAGAGTATGAGCATTACAAGGTGTGGAGAAGTGTATGGAAGCCCCTGCTGACCGAAAATGGTGTTTGGCTCTATCTTCCTATGGTATAGAAAGAGAAGACTTACCGAGACACTTGAAAACCTGTCTCATTCATGATGATCACGGGGCTGCTTAAAACCCTTTATTGACGTTCGGGTTATTCAACCGCCAACGCTGATATGAACAAATATTTCCATCAATCCTGAGGAGAAAGCCCACTGATATCGAGAATCAAACTCGAAAAAAATGGACAGTATATGGGCATGGTCTTTGAGGGGACCGGATTTTCTGAGATTTGTTTGGGATTTCGACCGAACCAATTATGGTTGCCTACGTTCTCCTCCTTGGGAGGAGCTCAGGTCGCCGTAGTTCGGGCTTATCCTGAATGAAGAGAGTG
This sequence comes from Adenophora triphylla var. japonica, assembly GCA_022495995.1. Taxonomy (NCBI): domain Eukaryota; kingdom Viridiplantae; phylum Streptophyta; class Magnoliopsida; order Asterales; family Campanulaceae; genus Adenophora; species Adenophora triphylla. The sequence goes on along the minus strand of JAFEMH010001123.1, from coordinate 244,614 downwards.
AACGGTAAAATTCGGGGATGTTGAGGACTTTCGAGAGATTTTGAGAATTGAAAGAACATGTCCTCTTAGAGTGTCGATGGGAGACACGGATGTGAATCCCCAGTGGGACATCCACGGCAATTGTTTGCGGAGTAAAAAAAATGACATATGCTCACATGCAACGTCGAATGAACGAACGGAACTTGCACAATCTTCGCTTGATAATCTTTTGAGCCAGGATAGACTTGGCTCCTCTTTAAGAAATAAACTGTTTTAGATCTCGACGATATTGGAATGAGGCTGCTATCCGGTAGGAACTGCGACTGGGTTTCGGGATTCCGATCGGTCTTCGGGTAATTTGGAAAATCATGACCTCTTAAAATGAGAGGTCGGTTAGGCCTTTTGCTGACTGAACCTCTAAAGATGAGAGGTTAGCTTACAAGGATGTGTTTGGGATTTCTAAGGTGAGGATATTTGTGATCACATCTTTACTGCCTCTAGGAATGAGAGATCGATCTTTTGACTTTTGGCTAAAGGCAAAGGGTAACGGTAATGGGAATGTCCTCTAAAATCGAGAGGACGGCTTGGGATTGGTTGGAAGGTAGTGGTGAGGGGACATCCATGCTGTCTCTTTATTCACTATGAGACTCCTCTTGAGTAACAACCGGACCCTTTTGACTTTTGCTTTTGAGAGGATCGCTGGGGACTAGGCTCTCCTTTTTTTTCCTTTTTTTTTCAATTTTGCCTTTGAGAGGAACATTTCAGCTAGTCCCCAGGATGGATCATTGCTTTCCGTCGTTCTTGAGCTTGGAGACGGTCAATCTTCTTTTGAATTACGGGAGCCTCAAGGATAGTCCAAAGACATGCCGATCTTGAATTGAAAGGGTATTGTTTAGGTAAGGGTAAGGTGATGGTTTTCCTAAGGGTGAAAGGTTTCAACCGCAGTCCCTACCGGATGATCCGAACGAGATCAAGTCTTCGTTTGCTTCCTTAAGCTTACTTCATGGAAAATTCGTGCAAATTCATCGAGCAACGAGAAAGGGGGGGGGGGGGACGGAGGAAGATATGTGAGCACAGGAGCCGCGAGGTGGGGAGTTGATAAGCCTCACTCTAGGAAGGATATCAGCCAATTTTCTCACTCGGATCAATTTAAATATTAATTATTTCAATGCATTAGTGATTGAGCAGCACAAGTGATCATCTAGGATAAAACCATTTCAACTGAGTGTAACGTGGGTGCACAAGTAATGTCTCGAGTCTAGCAGGAATAGAAACAAACATCTTATTATTGAAAATAAAAGACTCATAACATGGATGCCTTAAATTCAAACTATAGGAACACTTGTTATCAAAACAAAACATTTTAGGATCCTACAATGCCTGATTGACTGACTGACTGACTTCTTCACATGGGGGATCCTTGGAATTGCGGAAGGGGATTGTCGATCACCTTTGGAGGGGCTTTCTCAATTCTTCCCTCATCAACCACCTTCTGAATACGCACCTTTAGAACGGAGCAATCGTTGGTGGTGTGACCGGGATACTGATGATAGTAACAATACTTGCTCCGATCTAAATTCAAATTGGGCTTACTGGGATGATAATTATCAAGTGGATTTATCATTCCTCTTCGCATCAACCCATTGAAAGCTTCCTCGGTTGTTATTCCCAAATCATCAAATTCTCGCTTCTTTCGCGGTGGAAACTGACGGAGATTCCGAAGATTGTTTCTTTCATGGGGACCTATCTCGATCTTTCCTTCGTCGATGAGTTCCTGGACGATTACCCTCAACTGCTTGCATTCAGAGGTAATATGGCCTGGATATTGGTGATAACGAGATACTTGCTTAGATCCACTTTACATTGTTATGAAGGGGGGTATAATTGACTAGCGGTTGAACCAACCCTCCGCTCACCAAAACTTTGAGGAACTGATCCATGGGCATCCCCAACTCTCCCCAATACTGCCTTTTCTTTTCTGTCTGGGTCATCTTTGGAGGGGGTCTAAGTATTGGCATCCCTGGTTGGACAAGATTTGCGGTCGGAATGAAAGATATCTGATGTACAGTCGTGTATGAAGCTGGTCCCATATGCTGATCGTGCGGGGATGGTAAGTTGGAACCAAATGAACTCACCGGTGGTGGAGAAACACATCCTTGAAAGAGAGCTTGATCAGAGTGAAATGACAGTAATCCTTTCTGGTTGGAATGACCGTTCACAAAATAGTATGACTCTCGGGAATCGGCGTCGTGCGACTCTTCGAATCCAGTTGATTAGGAAAACTGAAAGCCCCAGGGATCGGTTGTTCATCCTGAATCTGAGTCTGGACTACATGAGGTATTGGGGGAAGAATTTTATCTTGCTCGTCCTCATTCACCTCCTTCACTACTGTTCCCTTATCATGATCGACATTGCTAGCATTGATGATTTCCTCATATGACCCATCTTCGTGGCGAATGACTGTGACCCCTCGGATGCGCATTGCTTCAACAAATCTAGCGTGTGTCTCTTCCTCCCTGGCTTTGGCAACCTGGGCAAGCAGTTGAGCTTTGCATTCACGAACCATGGCGGCCTCAAGAGCAGCTCGCAACTCTGCTACCGACAGATCATTTAGGTCCAATTGACTCGAAGTAACAGGACTTCCAGACTGAGCGGAGGTCATATCTCTTGCACCAGACATCTCAATTATCAAGAGAGGTGAAAGTTTATCGAGGATTGCAACCACTTCGGAGACACACCGGAAAATGGAGCACACACCCAACTTGTCACTGCTGTAGGGATCAGATATGGGTTTATAAGGTAAGGAAGGAAGGATATTTTTGAGGAAACAAGGGAGAGGGAGAAGGGAAAGGAAGTTGGACTCGTGCAAACAAATTATTCATCTTCAAGTATAAATCAGTGGTTTAAATCCTAGGAACGGTTGGGAAAGGCTAACCCTTTATTTATGCACACTACACCTTGGGGAACCTTAGGGACACATCATCCACAAATACACCAAATGCATTGATTCAGAATTAATAACAGGCGATAATACCTAAACAAAACCAAAGCATTTATGGGACGAACGAGCAGCCCCAATTTTTGGAAAAATTTGGGCAGCATAACGGGTATTTCCTGAAGAATTCCAAGGAAAAATCCGGCATGACCTCTCGTCGGTGCACGTTGACAAATCGACATGATCTCTCGTTAGAACATGCCGTGGGAACGACATGTCCTCTCGTGAGACCGTGTTGCGATGGCAACATGCCCACACGTGCTAGGTTTTGGGAATAGGTACGATGGTCCATTAAATTTTTTTGAAGCAATTCATTTTAGTGTATTTGAAAAATGTCGTGTCAAAAACCAACCGTTTTGGGTGAGGTTTAAGTGTGGTGCCACCTATAACGCGCTAGGGGAATGGGTTTGACATTAGGCGCTCAAGCGTAAGCGACATACATCACTGTCTGCGATGGCGTCATTCGCACCCGAGGGTTCTAAAATTTACGTGAAGTAGTGTGCGGGATGGCTATGTTCTTTTATTTTGCGAAAAATGATTTTTTATACATTTTTTTTATTATTATTATTTTTTTATTTATTTTAAAAAAGAAGGAAGAAAAGGGAAACTACACACACACACCCCCACAGAGTACACACACACACCCCCACAGAGTACAATAAGCGAAAAGCCAATAAATCGATCACAGGGACTGCCCAAAATCATCAACTGAACCAAGGAAAGCCAAGATCCTGCAAACTGGGCACTTCTGTCGCGTGACACAGGACAGATAATGCAAGTTCTGTCGCGTGACAGAAGGGTCGAATTCCAGAACTCAGAAAATTACACCTAGGAACAGTCCCAGCCTCGAAGCTTAACAGCACAACTCAAGCCCAAGCAAAAGAACAACAAAAGCAGAAAACGGGGACAATCAAACAAAGCACATAAGATGCAAACAATACATATAATGTCACAAACAAAGCACATGCAAGTGAATGAATTGGAAGTTGAACGTACACGAAAGTTTGACCCACTTTTGAAAATAGGTTTCAATTCCCCAGCAGAGTCGTCACTGAATGTGCGCTCGCCCGAAAAATAAGAAAATAAAAGGGAGTCGCCACGCCGTTTTTAAGAGGAAACATTGAAAACCTTTTGTAAGAGAAAATGGGTTCGGGGGTCAAGTTACGTATTGGGAAGAACCGAGAGTTCACCCAACACGCCTCGTTCGTAGACGAGTCTTTCTAACGTTCAACATTTAATTCATTCAAATGGGTTATAGGCTTCATGGAGGAGGTCACTTGTGTCACACGGCCTTTCGCTTTTCTTTTCCATGGTCAATTGTGCCGCATGACCTATCTAGCCATGTAACCATTTTTGGCATAAATAACTGATTCTGGAAACTTCTGTGATAATTCCCAATAGGTCCAAAGCTGATAATTCCTGATAGGTCCTTTTATGTGGAAAAAATCACTCACAAGTACTTCCTTCATAAGAACTTTAAGATAAGTTTCCGGAAGACTTGGAATTGACCGGGAATTTACCAAAATGCCCCTAGTGACATTTTATTACATTAAAAAGCACTTTTAAAGGGTCGCAAATTGGATTGGCGTACTCATACATGGTACGAAGGATCGGAATATCCAATTTTGTTGACCCTTGGACTTCAACCCAATCATCTGGTACTACAAGCGCAAGATGTTTAGCAAAACACTATCCCTCCCACATGAATTTCTCCATTAAAAGATGGGGAAACTATGTCACTAAGCAATTCAATAAGGAAATGGCTTATGTTCACCCTCCTATGCGCCCTCACAAAAGTCCATAATAAATAAAGCTCCTTTTTATTGACCGTCCCCTTATCTTCTCTCACGAAGATAGTGCAAGCATAAATCCTATGCAAGAGGCCGAGGGTTGGATGGATAATGGAGGAGACTTTTGCGGATCTTGATTTGAAAGAAGGGATTCCGGTTATTTTCTCCCAAAAAGCATTTTCCCTAAATTCAATGGGTGGGTCGGTTTCAAAATCTGTGAAAGATGGCCATCCAAATATTTAGTTGATTTCAAAGGAGGTAAGGTGACACTCTTCACCACATAATAAAAAATGGAGATGGATTAATTGGTATGGTACCCTAGTTTGGCCACAAATTTCAGTTGTGAATTCCTTCCTCAAGGTGCACAAGAATTCAAGGGTTAATCTCTCGTAGGTTTTCTCATGGAGTTCAAGAAATTCAACACACCCTATCCCAAGATGAAACTTTCGTACATTGGAATGAATTTCCAATGCTTGAAGGGCAGGGGTGTCTTGGAATTGGGTTTGCCTAATTCGCTTGGAGCGAAGGGTGGTAAATCTAGCCACTTCAGAAGGATTTCTAAACTAAATCCCCAAATTGTTAAGGATTGGGTTAAGATTTGAAGTTGAGGTGGCTTCCTTTCATGATCTCTTGGGGACCCTATCTGTAGTTTTTTTTCCTTTCCCTTACCTCTATCCATTGCAAGATAAATAACTAGTAATCAAAAACCTTACTAGAAGCAAAAATTAATAGAGAGATTTTTGATACCCGGATTTGGAGAAGGAAGTTGCTTTGTTAATCTGTTTCCCCTCTTGATTTGAAGCTTGAGTGTCCAAAAGAAGTCAACTTGGCTCACCAATTTGGGCAAAATTCGAAATTTTGGGTTTTGGGGGAAGAACTAGGGTTTCGGAAATTTTAAGAATTGGGATGAAATTTTTGGGTTTTTAGGTTGGGAATGTGTTTGGGGGATGGAATTTGGTGAAGGAATGCTGGATTAGCTGGATTTAATGGTGTATTGAGAGGGTTTTATAGTGTAGTAGGTGGAGGTTTAGAGAGAGGGAGTGAAGAAGATGAAGTAAAAATGGGGAAAAGGGAAGAGTTATGACTGTTTGGTTGAATCGACACACCTCCCAAAACGAGGTGCACGACTGAACCAACAAAACTGCATGGCCGCTCCCTTTGGCTGAGTCAACTCAGGCTCATTCGCTCTTGAATGCACGCCCGTTTCATTTAAGTGCACGGTCGCTCCGTCACTATTCACCATATATATAATTTTTTTTTAAACCTACAAAACAGAGTTGTAACATAATAATAATAATAATAATAATAATAATAATAATAATAATAATAATAATAATAATAATAATAATAATAATAATAATAATAATAATAATAATAATAATAATAATAATAATAATAATAATAATAATAATAATAATAATAATAAATTTATGAATAAACAAAATAAATAAATAAAAGATAATCCATCGGTTACCATTCCGATGATGCTTCCTTTTTATGTCCTTAGCTCGACCCCTTTCCGGTAATCAAAACAGGTGATGCATGATATTGTGGTGGCCTATTGTCTCTAACAATTTGCCATTGCATACCTTCCGGAGTGTTTGAGATTGTACACATTCTCCATCCCGTACTTTTTCTCGGTGGAGTAAGTTGCCTATAATCTTTGCACATTCGGTATTTTGAAGTGCTTTTCTTACTCGACATTTTTACTCTTTCGAGTTTCTTCTCTGCATGGTTAGTATCAGGACATGCAGAAAAATCAAACACATTTTTATTATAATCTAAAGATTTTTCATCTACTTCATGATTTATTGTTTGATCTTTAGATTGTGAACTTTCAACTTTTTCTTTAAAAGTGTCCTCGAGATTATTTTGCATATTAAATTAAAGCTTTTATTTTTCGACATTAAGAGAGAAGGTACCATTTTTTACATCTATTATTGCCCCTGCGGTGGCTAATAATGGTCTTCCTAAAATGACAGGAATTTCTTGGTCTTCTTTTATTTCGAGGATAACAAATTCGACATGGATTATTAACTTCCCTATTCGACAGGGCATATTTTCCATTATACCAATAGGGTATTATATGGAGCGATCTACCAACTGGAGAGAAATGGTTGTAGGTTTGAGTTCCCCCACACCTAATCTCTCGCTAACCAATAATGGCATTATGCTAACGCTAGCCCCTAAATCAAGCATAGAATTGTGTATATTACACCTTCCAATGAAAAAAAAGGATAGAGAAAGTGCCGGGATCCTTGAGTTTCGGAGGCAGTTTCTTTTGTAAAATTGTGCTTACCTCTTCTGCCAGAATGATATATTCAAATTCTTCTAGTTTCTCTTTTTCTGAAAGCATTTGTTTTAAGGGCCTAGCATAATGAGGCATTTCTTGTATATTTTCTAAAAAAGGAAAGGTCATGTTTATTTCATCCAAAACTCCTAAAAATTTAGTGAATTCCTCGTTCACTTCTCTTTTGACCACCTTTTGAGGATAAGGTGGTTCGAATTTAGCAAGCCTAGGGGATTCTGTCCCCTTTTCAATGTTTGTATTAGTCTCAACCATCGGCGGGGTTGGACTAATATTTTCTTCACTAGGATATTCATTTGTCAACTCATAATCATTCCTAGCGTTTATATTACGTTAACATGCTCATTTGGCCTTTGAGGTTGACCGGGAAGACTTCCTTGTGGTCTATTCATTGTGTTGGCCTGCTGATCTTGTTAATTCTCAAGCATCTTATTATGCGCAGCTAGGTTATCAAACCTAGCATTCAACAATTTAAAGCACTCCCTAAATTTGTTATTTGTCTTTTCTTGAGCATTTTTATTTTCAACAACAAAATCCATTAAAAGATCTAATTTAGACTTAGGGGGAGGGAAATAATTTGAATTAGTAATGAAATTCTTTGATGTAAATCCCAGAGGTTGTGCGAAAGGTTACGGATTTAAAGCGTTGTTATTCTTATAGGAGAAGTTAGGGTGATTTCACCATTCGGGATTGTATGTGTTTGAATACATACCCCCCTTCTGACCATAAGAATTAACAAAATTTACTTGATCGCTAGAAGTAGCCTCAAGTAGATCACAACTCTCCGTATTAGTGAGTTAGTCCCACATAATTCACAAACAACGTTGATGTTATTTACGGGATTGACATTAAGATTTTCAAACTTTTTCAATATCATGTCAACTTTTGATGAGAGAAGAGTAACGACATCTACATTATACTTACTTGGAGTCCCTTGCGGTTACTTCCTCTCATTCGACCACTGATAGTGTTTCAAAGCAATGTTTTCGATGAGGCCGTATACCTCATCCACAATTTTATTCATTAGTAACCCTCCTGCAGCGGCATCTATGGTCTCTCTAGTCTTGAATGTGAGACCGTTGTAGAAGGTTTGCACAATCAACCACTTTTCTAGCCCGTGGTGGGGGCACATCCTTAGGAGCTCTTTGAAACACTTCCAAGCGTCATACAATGATTCGCTTCCTGTTTGGCAAAAATTTGTGATCTTTGTACGAATCTGGGCGGTCTTGCTTGGTGGGAAGAAATGCCCTAGGAAACCTCTTAAACCCTGTCCCATGTTGTTAAGGAGTTCTGGGGGACCGAATTCAACCATTGTTTTGCCTTGTCCTTTAGAGAAAATGGGAAAAGGTGCATTTTAATTGCTTTCGGTGTGACACCCTGAATGCGAGTGGTGTCACAATATTCTAAAAATGTTTGGACATGAAGATGTGGATCCTCGAAAGCTGTTCCACTATACTGGTTATTCATAACCATATGAAGTAGTTGCGTCTTTATTTCAAAATTGGCCGCATTAGTATTCGGCACAACTATAGGAGATCTAGTTCCCGGGTACTTGGATTGACGAAGTCCCTTTGGGTCCTAGGAGGTTTTGCTGGTTCGTCTTCCGCCATATGTTGATTTAATGCTTCTTTGAATCTTCTTAGCCTTTTGTGAAAGCTTCTCTCGGGTTCTGGATCAAAATCTTCAAGGAGGGTCTGAGTCCATTTCATAAACTGTAAAGAACACTCAACAAAGAAATTAAACACAACAGATTTTTGGAAGATATTTTAAATAGAAATTAAAGACAAAAATATGTAGTAAAGACAAATATAATAAGTGAACCGTTGTCCCCGGCAACGGCGCCAAAAACTTGTTCATTTCAAACCTAACAGTTCTTTTAAATACCGCAAGTGCACGGTATATAATAATATAGCTAATGCAAGTACTGGTCGATCCCACGAGGACAGGGTTTACTTTGGGAAATATTTTTTTTTACAGAATTTATGAAAATAATATTGGGAGAATTTCGTTTTGAGTTAAGAAAATGATAAAAACATACACAGAAACACTTTAGTTGAATTCTTATAATACGGAAGCATTCTCGGGATTGGAATTCATATAGTCATTTATTCATCAATTATTCATGCCTTTGAAAATAGAAATGTTCATCAAAATCCAGGATGGTACATTAAGCCTACGCTACTTCTCACGATCAAGAAAATAGCATTTGTATCCTTCACTAATTATGCCCTATCTCTTGATGGCCCATAATTAGTAAGGATCCATTAATGTTTGAATTTCCATGTACTTTCCATTTAAGGAACATCCTAGGCCATAGAACTACTCTCGTGATCAATGAAACCTAGTTCCTTCATATGGTTCCGTTAATCGAGATTCTCCACTAGGTACTTCTCTCGATTAACTAGAATCATACAAATTGAACGTCTCCAAAATGTAAGTCATTTAGAGTTTGATATGAAGAGAATTGTTAAGTGGAAGAGAAGATGTCATGATTTATAAAGATGATGAATAAAGACGTTTGAGTTTCCAACCCCAAGAATTAGGGGGATTACTCATAACCCATATTTAAAACAAACATAAAGAAATAAATAGAAGATAGGAATAGAAGAACTTATTCTTGTGGGAAAACGAAGGCTGAGAATAAACTTTGATAGCTTATTGCTTCAATACTCCAAATAACTCCAAGAACAAAGGTTGAATCTTTGAGAGATTTGAAATAACAATGATAGAGAGTTTTTGCTATGTCTTTCTATGTATATTCAGATAATTTTCGATCTCTAAAACTGATACAAAGGGGCCTTTAAATAGGCATCCTAAGCTAAGGTTGTGATTCTTCAAAAAACTGTCTTCAAGAGGTGACTTTTCAGCCTGGTAACAGTAAGTGCACGGCCGTGCGTTATGACTTGCACGGCCGTGCAAGCCTTGGCGCCAAATTCCATTTTGAACTGGTTTGAATGCACAGCCGCTCCAGTTTTGCTGCTCGGCCGCTCCATAGAACTTGGGCCATTTTGGCTTGGCAGGAGTCATTTGCACGGCCGCTCCAGCTGGGTTTAAGCATGGATGATAAAGTTTAAGCTGTCCTTCCTTAATTTTGATCCTTAAACTCCTTATATTCATACAAATGATCCTAAAACCTGTATAAATACATAAAGTACCAGCCAAGCATAAAATCAAAGATATATAGAAAAAGAAGCTAAAAATAAAACTAAATAGTAATAAAATCTAAGTAAATGATATAAATAAAATGCTATAAATGACTATAAAATAGCCATTTATCAAAGATTACAAAGTATCTGGCTTTTGAATATAAAAACTACTTATCAATGAAGAACAAATCCTATACTAACTGGTGTTTTTCTTGAAGATGATCTATGTAATCAAGCTTTTAGAGTTGTATGTGTGAATCAAGAAACCAAAAGCTCTTTATGAATCTATATAATCTAGAGCGTATTGATTCTTTGGTGTTACATGGCTATGTTTAGAATCTAGGCTTAGATGTATGAAGGTATGAAGGTTTTCTTGAATTTCGGGAAATTTCGAAAGCAATCTTCAAATCTTTAATGAAGGTCACACAATTTGAATCTTAATCAACTTCAAATGGTTGAAGTTATAGGGTATTTATAGTGAGCTTAAAAAATTAGCCGTTGAAGATCTTTATGGATAAGCTCCAAGGATAATGTGTTGTTGATCGTTGATTGGAACATGTGACCAATATAGCCATTAGACAAAAAGCATTTGAATAAGGGTATGAGATGTCTTGAGACATTTATCATCATCTAAAAGAATCCATATGCTTTCTGGACCACCATTAGACTTGTTGATTGTTCTTTGAGTAGAACTTGGTCAATCTAGCAAATTAACTAACTTTGTGTTGGTCCCAAAGGTGGCAACAAGGGTGAAAATACAGCTAGAGGGGGGGTGAATAGCTGTTTAAAATTTTTCGCCCTCTTTTAAAAACTAAACCTCTTGCTTACAAAATCCTCCTGCAAAGCTTGATAACATCGCAAGTGATGGTGTAAAATGCACAGCAGAATTATAGAGTGTAAAGCGGTTTTAGAGGCGGTTTGTAAAATGCGGTTTTGCTAGCGGTTTTGGTAAGTGCAGTTTTACAAACACGTGTGGTTTTGACTATGTTAACTCCAAACACTTATTTCAAAATAATGGATAACTATATAAAGATCAAACAGAGAAACAGAAAGATAATTAGTAAGCACAAGTAAATATAAATGCAGAAAATAAGAACACAATATTTGGAGTGGTTCAATCGATAAACGATCTACGTCCACTACCAAGATGGTTAGTCTTGGATTTCTAAGAGAGATTTTATATTAAGTATTTGAGAGATTACAAAGTACAATAAAATCTTTTCTATGAAGAACAAATCCTAGACTATAACCAGTGTATCTCAAATGTATAATCTATGTGATTAAACAAGTGAGGTGTGTGTGTGAGAACAAGATCAAGGCTCTTTAAATCTGTGAGATGTAGATCTCAATGATTCTTGAATGTGTTAAGGCTTAATTTCTGGGCTGGGGAATATTTCTTGAAGTATGAAGATGAAGATTCAAAGGGTTGAATAATTTCTGGGCAGAGCTTCAGCTTCTATGAACACAACACTTCTCAATTTTTCAAGCAAAATTCAAATGGTGAAGATTAGGGGTATTTATACCCAAGCATCAAGAAACTAGCCGTTGAATACAGCTGTGTAAGGACAGTAATTGATGCAATCCTATTGGTCCACAATATCCACTTTTGTCCTTTGGTACAGCTGCTGCAGATAAAGCTGATCAGGCTCGGTGCAAGCAATGAGGTTAGGACACTGTCACCTTTTCAAGATCCTTGCATCTTCTCGACATTGAATCACGTGACAAGATTTGGTGGTTGAATTTTGATATTGCTGACGTGGATTCCAACGGATAAAAAGTGGTTCACTTCAAGTAACCAATCATTGGATGCGGTTGGTGAGGAGCGGTTTGACAAGAGTGGTTTCACCAGCGTTTGAGGATCCTTCAGTGCGGTTGAGATTTGGAACTGCAATGCGGTTGCATGTGCGGTTCAACAAGGCGGTTTGCACACTGGAGTTCAGGAGCGGTTCTTAACCAAGAATTCCACTAGGCGGTTTTGAACTTCTGAACTGCATATCCTTAGATCCAATGAGTCTTGTGCCAGTCTTCAAGCCTAAATTTAACCTATTCTATAAAATGGACTTAGATAAAAAATTGAAGTCTAAGCTTCATTACATAGGGTCCTAAAGTCCTTAAAATAGACAGGAGGTTATGGTATCAATCAAATCTAATACAAAATAGGAGGGTTAAAACATGCATACCCAACACTTTGGATTCCAAGGCACTTGGTCTCATATCTTCAAATCTTCTAAGTCTTGAGAGTTTTGAGTTGGGGGCGCTTGAGTCTTCATAGGGGGCGCTTACGGATGAGCTTGGGGTGCTCATCAATGAGCTAGAGGCGCTTAACAATGAGCTAAAGGTGCTCAACAATGAGCTAGGGGTGCTCAAAATGAATGAAGGGGCACTCCATAGATCCTTGTTACAATTAAGGAAGCTCTCAGAGATTAAGTGTAGATCCTATTACATAACTTATTCTATGAAATGGACTATATAATAAAATAAGTATAAATACTTCTTACATAGGGTTCTAAATTCTATAAAATAACTAATGTGATGATATCAATTAAATCTAACATAGTTTTAGGAGTGTATATGTTAGCATACCCAACAATATCCCCCTATTTGATTGATGACATTACCTACTATAACAAAGGTATTTCATTATAATTGATAAAAACATGTCCAAATGACTTAGTATGGCAAATCATGTCTCAAGTTAATGCACACACTTGCTAGTGTTTTAGATTCCTATTCTATCCCACAAAAGATAAAAACTTACAAAAGGAAAGATAGGAAAATCATTCAGTGCATACGAAAGGATATGGGTTTTTGTTTAGTATGCATTTCAACTGAATGTTTTAACATTACATAAATAAATATTAGAGATAAGGATTATATGCATGAAGTTTGAAGTAATACATTCATTGTTCTACAAACAAGTGGTTTGAGATGAACAAGGTTTAAGTATAAACAATGATGCATCTTTTTCATTAATGCTTGACGGTAGGAGTTACATATTACAAGCATTAATGAAAAAAAAATAAAGAGTAAAAACATGAAAGTAAAAACAACTAGTCTAAAAGCGTAATAAAGATAAACATCTAAACAAAACAAATAACAAGCACTAAATTAAACAAGAGGGAAAGCTGATTGGATGATCTTGTGAATAGCATCACACCTATCATCAAGTGTTGCGACAGTATCAGCTCCACGACACGCTTCTTCAAGAGTAGTCTGGAGACCGACACGGAGATCATCAAACCTTTCCTGAATATCAGTTTGATTGTCAGCCAAGGTGTTCTGAGTCTGAGTATCTCTTGCCACAATCTCTTAAGAATAAGTTTGAAGTTGATAGTTGGTTTGTTGTTGAAGGTTGGTGATCTGATTAGATGTAACTTCATTGAGCTCAGAGGATTTGGTAGCAAGTCTATCAAAGGAGGTCCAGATAAACTCATTGAGCACATCAACCCTTTCATATAGAGCATTGATATCAATAGCGGTGCTGCTACTACTACTGACGCCAATCCTCAGCTGATCAATCTTTGCCTTGATCTATGTCAGCTCATCCAGGAATGTTTTATCGGTGTGTATTACCTATTCGAAGGACCTCATTTAAGTGCTGAACCATAAGATCTTAGAGGTTGTTCATTGCGCTTGCCATAGAAGCATCATCAGCGTTAGTGATGTCTTTCTTTGTTATAGTCTAAATTCTCTCCCATTTAATGACATCAAGGTATCACCATGGACAGTAAGAATAATGTTGTAAGGGTCTAACAACTCTTGGATCTTGGTCTGAGCAGTAATAATCTTATCAAACCTAGAGTGAAGAGTTGTCTGTCCAGCTAAGATAGAGTTCATGGTGGTCTAGCTGGCGCATATTTGATGGGGTGAAGGAGGTGTTGGAAGTGTTAGACTGGGTGGGAGTTATATGAAGTGGATGAGGAGTTTATTTGGGAGATGGAGGGAGAGGGAAAGTGTGACTGGAGGGAAATGGGGTAAAACTATGGAAACTCTGCTTTTTGTCAAAATTTTAGAAAACTAGGACTGGACCAATGCTTCGATTTTGTATAAATTTAGGACCAAGACCAGATTAATACATTATAGGACCAGTTCCATTGGTTCGGCTCCAATGGTCCGGTCCCGGTCCGGTTCCGTCGTTTTGTTAGGTTTTGGGATTACATGCGCAGCGGAAGATTTATATAATTCACAAAACCCTAGCCACGAATCCGTCTAATATGAATAGATTAAAACTATGAAATAGATTTACTAACCTTTGTTGCGAGTTTTTTTTTCTTTACACGAATCGTAATTCAGATTTGAATCGTCAATGAAACTTTGATCTTCTTCCTCGTTCTTCCTTGTGATGAATCAACAATGCTAGGCCTTCAAGCTTTAGGTGATAAAGCAATCACCCTCTATCGGTAATCCACAAGCGAATGAACCAAGATCGAATCTTGTTGGATAGCTAGATGATCCTCGATTGTTGAAACACTTTTCAACAATCTATGGCTGATATGGAATTGAATCTAGGGTGTTTTGATCTTTGATTCGTAATCAAAATCAAGAGATTTGTGTTTCTCAAGCCCTAAAATTCGTGTGTCTTGGCTGAGGCAAAAGGGTATATTTATACTTTATGAATATTCCTAACAATTAGGAATAAACCCTAATCCAAGTCAAAAACCGATGTGCTGAAACGGGGGCTGGGCGGTCACCCACTAAGGTTCCCGGCGGTCGCCTAGTTGTACAGCTTTTATGATCTTTCGAAAAACATTGTGAGCGGTTGCCCACAACTCCCCAACGGTAGCCCAGCTGTACAACGGATTATTACCCCAATCTACAACACGGGCCACCGTCTGTGTTATACCCCATAACTTCACCTTAGCCCTTTTCAACATTGGGAATATATGTTATTAGCAATGTTACCCTAACCGGCACTAACGGACACACCTTTGTCTAAGTAGCCATTGACTACCTAACGAAATGGATCGAAGTTGCATCCTATAAGGTCCTTAATGCCAGAAAGGTTGCCGAGCTTATCAAACACAACATCATCTGCTGTTATGGTGTTCCATACGAGTTCATCTCCGATAGTGGCTCTCACTTCAAGAAATAGACTGACTAACTCATGAAAGAATTCAAGATATAGAGGCATAAATCTTCTCCTTATCGACCTCAAACCAATGGAGCAGTTGAAGTTGCCAACAAAATGATTGAGACCATCATCAAAAAATTGGCGGTCACTAGAAGCGATTGGCCGGATAAACTACATTTTGCACTTTAGGGATATCACACCTCTGTCCAAACAGCCATTGGAGAAACTGCATACTGAAATTACCCGATTCGATGCTCAAACATATGGGAAGTTTCAAACGCTTTAAAAATTTGGACGGACGAATTTCTTTAAAAGAGAGTTGCCACGCCGTTTTGTGATCCCAAAACATTGAAAAAATGCATATTTAATGTAATATTTTGAGTTCGGAGGTCACGTTATGCCTCAAAAAAAGAATAGTGCTCACCCAAAATGCCTCATATCTATGAGTCTTTCTATCCTTTTGAAAATTGTGTGTTTGTATGTCTAAGATCAAGTGGTTTTTTTAACTAAAAAAGAAAAGGAAAACTGTGCAATTTAGAAAAACCGTTTATTTTGATAAGAAAGGTTTGAAATAAATTTAAAACTGGAAAAACTAAACAAATGTCACAGCTTGCAAAGTGATCCGTATGGACCAGTCCTCCTTTACAAGGAGGTCTGTACAGACTCATATGTATAGTAAGTTATTTTTGTATTTTATCATTCTGTTTCTGCTGTTTTTAAGGTTAGAACTGAAAACAGCAAATGCAGACAACTTTCTAGAAAATGTCCATAATTTTAAGCATGAAAGGGGAAAAGTCAAACATGCAATCCCAATATTGTCATCCTTAAGCCCTATAATAGTACAACAATGGTGGTTTTGAGCTTTTTCCTTGGAGGACAACAATGGAGGTTGGATGTTTAAAATGCAGAAATGAGGAACTTTGAAGATGGACTTGAACATTATTATATTTAGGAGATAAAGGAAAATGTGAGTTTACATAAACATTGTAACCTTAATCCCTAGAACTACATCTTTAATATGAGTGATGAGTTCATCCTTGGAGATTAGGGTTACTTATATCGTAGTAACTTCTAAAGTGTTATAGATCAAAAGATAATTAAAGGATAAAGATTTTTGAAAGTAAATAAGAAAAGCTATACTTGAAATGGATATGTAAATAATAACAAACTACTATCTCCATTAGACTTCCATTCTTAAGCACATTGGTGTGCATGGAAATCCTTTTAGGATCATTTAGGTAGTTTTGATCTACAATGGACAAGAACAAGTAAAGGACTATATTTTAGTTGATAGATTTGAAATGTGAACTCTTAAATGGTTTAAAAGACTTTGAAATAAAGGACTAGAGTGTTGTTAGGGTTGGGAAGGAGAGCTAACCAATGTTGGTTCTTTCCATCTTCTTAGAGTTTGTTTGATTTGTTGAAGAAGGTGTTTAGTTTGTTTGTTTGAAAGTGATAAGAAGGAGAGAAATTTTGCGCTCACTCTAGCAGAATCTCCCCTAATGCTCTTAAATGCTGAAAAAATTCTGTCCAAATGCAGGAACATGGGGCTGTATTTATAGCCTCTAGAAATGACAAGGTGGTCCGTACGATTATCCTTGCCTTTTGCAAAGTGATCCGTACGGATCACATAGCATGTCTTGGACTTTTTTATTACCGTAAGGTCCTTATGAGGTTTTTAATGTATAAAAGATCCTTTCTTGCCTCACTTGGTCAATTTAATGCTCGAAAAGTCTCGGGACTTCGTGATTTTAGATGAGTGCACCCTCGATGTCCTTCCCGTGTGCTTGGATGGAGAGCGGTACGAATTGGGATACTTACAAAAGCCCCTCGACGCCGTTACTTATAGAGGAAGTGGGGTCGTCAATAAAAATAAGTATCCTGATCTGGATTGCTTACCGAGAGGAAGAGATAAATGATCAAGTTGGTCAGACGGCTAGAAAATTTGATAGGATTCCTACGTATCCCAAGTGGGAATCAAGTCAATCCTAGTTCAGGTATGAAGACAATTCGAAGGGGCCTCAACCTGTTGGGAATGATTCAGAGGTGTTTGTCCTAGGTGAGACTGTTTGGAGGCACCTGAACCTAAGTTGAGAACTATTTGTAGGGGTCTCGGCCTAAGTTGATTGATTTCATTTGTATAGGCGTCAAAAACCTAACGAGATTTGATGACCTTGGGGGCATTTATGATTCCTTGGTTGGGAATACTTCACCGCTCAGTCGAGGAGGGATTCGGGCTTACTACGTTGGCGTCCGAAGAAAAGGTTCGAGCTTACGATGACGGCCGAAGAAAAGGTTCGGGCTTACGATGACGGCTGAAATTATTTTGGGGATCAAAATGCATAAAATTGC
Source organism: Adenophora triphylla var. japonica (assembly GCA_022495995.1). Classification (NCBI taxonomy): domain Eukaryota; kingdom Viridiplantae; phylum Streptophyta; class Magnoliopsida; order Asterales; family Campanulaceae; genus Adenophora; species Adenophora triphylla. Next base: position 226,973 of record JAFEMH010001123.1, on the reverse strand, counting down.
AGAGGATGGCCTTTGGACAACCAAGGGTAAATAAAGATCATGAGGACAAGAAAGTAAATTTCCTGAAATGTGCAAGGTGGTCCGTATGGATCTAAGAGGGAAACAGGCGGATTTAAACAAATCCAAACTGGAAAAATGGGCTCACTTTATTTTTTTCTGAGTTTTCTATCGAGAAAGAAGAGAGAGAGAGAGAGAGGGGAAGAAATTGCCATTATTGAGCCAAGTTTCACCAAAGCTTCATCTTTCTTTGCTAAATCTTCACCATGGCGGAGGAAATTAGGCGGGTTCGTCACCAACGAAGCCAAGAAGTCCTTGAGAGGAGGCTTGACTTGCAAAGGAACTTTTTTACTTACAAGACTTCTACGATCAATTCGGACGAGTTGTACCCGGATATGTACAAACATAACTCGAAGGGGAAGGCAAAAGTGGTGGTAAGAGACTATATTTTGCTTTGATTTTGGTTTTGAAAGATGGCATGTTAGATTTAAGGTTTAACTTTGCCAATTTGGGGCTTTTGTTTTTTCCATGATTATTTTGTTAAATTTATAATGGACTATTGGAATTAAATGTGTATGGGTCATGGGTATGACTTTTATTGAAAAAATATGAAGCCTAGCTATGATTTACGAAAATAAAGTGTGTTCGTTTGGAATGGGATGTTGCATGCTTGAATTGCTTGTTTTTTAGGATGATTTGATTAATATGGTATGTTTTTGTATTTGATTAATATGGTATGTTTTTGTATGCAATATAAAGCATGAGTTCATGAAATTTTTCTTGAAAAGGATTGAATGTGGTCATTTTTTTGCAAATTAAAGTGTGTTAAAAGTCATTGAAAATAGGACGGAATTTTGAAATAAAACGTGTCGTTCTTGGGATGGGCTTTTTGAAAATAAAATGGAATGAAATGTGTTGTTTTCGAGACGGGCTTTTGAAATAAAATGTGTCGTTTTTTGGACGGGATTTTGAAATAAAATGTACCATTTTTGGGATGGGTTTTTTGAAATAAAATGTGTTGTTTTTGGGACGGGCTTTTGAAATAAAATGTGAAATGTGCCATTTTGGGACAGACTTTTTAAATAAAATGTGCCATTTTTGGGACGGGATTTTTGAAATAAAATGTGCCTTTTTTGGGACGGTCTTTTGAAATTAAATGTGAAATGTGCCATTTTTAGAACGAAATAAAATGTGCCGTTTTTGGGACGGGCTTTTGAAATAAAATGTGAAATGTGCCAATTTTTGGACGGGCTTTTGAAAAGAAATTTGAAATGTGCCATTTTTGGGACGGACTTTTGAAATAAAATGTGCCCTTTTTTTGGACGGGCTTTTGAAATAAAATGTGAAATGTGCCGTTTTTGGGACGGGCTTTTGAAATGAAATTTGTAATGTGTCATTTTTGGGATGGGCTTTTGAAATGAAATTTGAATGAAATGTGTGCATCCTCTTTTTAGTATTGCTATTTGCATCGCATGATGGCACATAATTTATTGACATACCTTTGTTGTGTGTACATGTCTCTTTTGCAGTATCATGATCAGAATATCTGGAACAGAACTCTCATCCCGTCAGTTGTGTTGTCTTGGGAGGCTCTTCCTGCTGCTGCAAAGGAGTATGTGATTAACCATAGCTTTGGCTTGGGTGGTCTTGGGAAATTTTCAACGAGTAGCGTCATTGAGCACGAGACCCCCTTGAGCTGGGTGAAGGATTTGATAGAAACCTTTTCGGTCTTCCATCAAGGGGCCTTTGCCAGAATCTGGAGAAAGGAGTTTTCTTTCAACAACTTCATGACTGAATGAAGGTGTTGTCTCTAGAAATACATCCAATGCTTGCATAGTTTTTTGGGGTGCGTCATATTGTCTACCCTACAAGAACTTGCTCTGAATGTTTTATTAGCAACAAATATTTATAGGCCTTTTAGGAGTAGGGTGAACATATTTCATTTGTAATAGCTTAGGAGTTATTTCGACCTGTTTTAAATGTTTTGTGCATATTGCATGGACCCGAAATGTTTTCTTTGTGGTATATGGTGTTTGAAACAGGTTTGACAGGATTTTTGAGCAGTCGGGGTGAAAACCCCTGCTGCGGGCAGCAACTGTTTGTTGTTGCAGATTTTTTTTGCTGGGGAACAAAGTGATCCACACGGTTTTGGTTGACTTTTATAGTCATGGAATAAAGATCAAACAGAGAAACAGAAAGATAATTAGTAAGCACAAGTAAATATAAATGCAGAAAATAAGAACACAATATTTGGAGTGGTTCAATCGATAAACGATCTACGTCCACTACCAAGATGGTTAGTCTTGGATTTCTAAGAGAGATTTTATATTAAGTATTTGAGAGATTACAAAGTACAATAAAATCTTTTCTATGAAGAACAAATCCTAGACTATAACCAGTGTATCTCAAATGTATAATCTATGTGATTAAACAAGTGAGGTGTGTGTGTGAGAACAAGATCAAGGCTCTTTAAATCTGTGAGATGTAGATCTCAATGATTCTTGAATGTGTTAAGGCTTGATTTCTGGGCTGGGGAATATTTCTTGAAGTATGAAGATGAAGATTCAAAGGGTTGAATAATTTCAGGGAAATATTTCTTGAAGTATGAAGATGAAGATTCAAAACAGCATACACCTTTTCTTCAGCAAACTGCAATTCAAAAATCTCCTTCAAAGTCATTAATTCAACACCAAACATGCGAAATTCTTCAAAACTTCCAAAGGAGAAGCAAGGAAACTTCCTTGAGAGGCTTAAGACGTGGGTGAGGCATCACATGAAGTATAACAGGCAAGCTTTTGAGGCAAAATACAAGATCAAGTCCATTTGGTCTCTCAAATAGTTATCTTCGGATTGGTAGTTGTTACGATCTGCCGCAAAGTTTTGGGATACGAGAAGGCACGTTTATAGCTTCTCCTACAACGAGATTGCTCCCACTTTTGAGGAATTTAGGGCTTTGCTCGAGGGACCAAAAGTGGAAGTGATCTCTCTTCCTTTGGTCGGAGGAGTGACTATCGACAGAAAGCTGGAGGCACAAGGTATGATACTCAATGCAGGTATATTGACATTTACGGGTCAGCTTGACGATTTATGAGTATGGGTGATGATGAGGGTACACCTCATGGGATGCATTTTCTTTGTGTGTGATAGCTACTTTATTCGTGGTTAGCTCTCTTGGGATATGCCACAGTGCTTTGCTAAATTTGGTAGGCCATTGTCGAGCCGGTGAAGACATCTGTGACAGACTCAGATGATCTTGAGGTGCAGGCGTGAGGCCATTTTGGGGCAGGTTTCATGTTCCAGCTACAGCCTTAGGAGTGCCGAGGCTTGGGTTAACCCTCAAGACATCACGAGAGATGCTATGTTTGACTATGAGCTCTGAGCAGATAGATTGATAGGGAGGGCCCCTATTTTACATGCACGTAGGGAGGAGGTCCGAGCAGAGGCGAGAGCGAACGAAGCTTTGAGAGAGGCTGGTATGCTAGAGATAACAGGGAGGACTCTAGAGCTTGGAAGGAGAGAGATAAAGGAGTTCATGTAGAGCGAAAGAAGACTCGCCGAGGAAGAGGGAAGAAAGGAAAGAATGGCGAGGGGACGAGCACGAGCGACATAGAGTGACCTTAAGGTTCTGAGTATCCACCCACTGTCATTGCAGGCACATTAGTAATTAGATGTTTTATTATAATTTAGCATGTTGAGAGTCGAGAGTAGAACGTGCTTGAACTCATCAAGAAATGTTTTAACTGAAATGATTTGCGGGGTTACTTTAGAGTTTTTTCGAGACACGAACTCATTACTTACATTATACTCTGAACATTGTTGGTACCAAATTTGAGATTTTTATATAAGTTTTAGACCGAACCAATGATGGTTGCCAACGTTCCCCTCTTACAATTGGACTGAGGGGCTCTAGTCTCCATAGTTCGATTCTATTAATTTTTGTAAGAAAGGGGAAGATAGAAGGGGGGAGTATGGTGCAACCCTGATTTTTTACCTAGACTGCCCTTTTAGAGTTTTCAATCTAGTCGGGTATATTCTTCAGCACCCATATATATTTTTATTGTTGGTTTTTTTAGTACAGAGGGGGGAAGATAGAAGAAAAGATGACTTGATTCATTCATGCGAAATACAGATGGAGCTTACTTCCATTCACTGGATTTACAAAAAGATTTCCATCCAGGTCCATTAATTTCATGTCACCTCCTGAGAAGATTTTAAAAATCACAAATGGGCCAATCCATGTAGGCTCCTATTATCCAAGCTGGTTGATTTTGGTGGGAGGATTTTCTTTAAGCACTAGGTCGCCCTCTCTGATGTCTTGGGACTTTACTTTCTTGTCGAAAGCTCTAGCCATCCGACTCTGATAGGCTCGAATGTGTTCCATGGCCTTCAATCGGCGTTCGTTTAGTAAGGCCAATTTGTCATGCCGGCTTTGGAGCCATTCCACCTCGTTGACCTTATTTTCTAAAAGTACTCGTAGTGATGGGTCTCCAATTCTACAGGCAATACTGCTTCCATTCCATAGGTTAAAGTGAACGGGGTTTCTCCTGTGGCAGTCCTAACTGATGTTCAGTAGCCACATAGTGCCAAGTGTAGCTTTTCTGGCCAATCTCATCCCCGCACTGCCATCTTTCTTATGATCCTTTCGAGGGTCTTGTTTGCTGCTTCCACAGCGTCGTTGGTTTGTGTCCTATAGGGAGAAGACTTATGACGGGTGATTATGAACTCGTCCAATAACCTGTCACAATCCCCCTCGAAATGAGACCCGTTATCTGATATGATTTCATTTGGGACGCCGTATTATGATGTTTTCTTTGACAAACTGGGTGACCTTCTTGGAAGTCAATATCTTGTAAGACTTAGCTTTGACCCACTTTATGAAATACTCAACTGCTACCAAGGCGAACTTGTGGCCATTGCTTCAGGGCGAAGTGATTTTTCCAATGACATCAATTCCCCAGGTGGCAAAAAGCCAGGAGTGGTCATGCAATACTGTTCATGAGGCGGAATATGGTTAAGATTGGAGAATCATTGGCACTTATCGCAACTTCTGACAAATTGGACGCAGTCTGTTTCCATGTAAATCCAGTAATAACCCATCTGGAGAATAATCTGCATTAAGGCTCGAGCATTCATGTGAGGAAACTTCCTTGAGAGGCTTAAGACGTGGGTGAGGCATCACATGAAGCATAACAGACAAGCTTTTGAGGCAAAATACAAGATCAAGTCCATTTGGTCTCTCAAAGAGTTATCTTCGGATTGGTAGTTGTTACGATCTGCCGCAAAGTTTTGGGATATGAGAAGGCACGTTTATAGCTTCTCCTACAACGAGATTGCTCCCACTTTTGAGGAATTTAGGGCTTTGCTCGAGGGACCAAAAGTGGAAGTGATCTATCTTCCTTTGGTCGGAGGAGTGACTATCGACAGAAAGCTGGAGGCACAAGGTATGATACTCAATTCTGGGTATATTGACATTTCTGGGCTGCTTGACAGATTTATGAGTATGGGTGATGATGAGGGTACACCTCATGGGATGCATTTTCTTTGTGCGTGATAGATACTTTATTCGTGGTTAGCTCTCTTGGGATATGCCACAGTGCTTTGCTAAATTTGGTAGGCCATTGTCGAGCCGGTGAAGACATCTGTGACAGACTCAGATGATCTTGAGGTGCAGGCGTGAGGCCATTTTGGGGCAGGTTTCATGTTCCAGCTACAGCCTTAGGAGTGCCGAGGCTTGGGTTAACCCTCAAGACATCACGGGAGATGCTATGTTTGACTATGAGCTCTGAGCAGATAGATTGATAGGGAGGGCCCCTATTTTACATGCACGTAGGGAGGAGGTCCGAGCAGAGGCGAGAGCGAACGAAGCTTTGAGAGAGGCTGGTATGCTAGAGACAACAGGGAGGACTCTAGAGCTTGGAAGGAGAGAGATAAAGGAGTTCATGTAGAGCGAAAGAAGACTCGCCGAGGAAGAGGGAAGAAAGGAAAGAATGGCGAGGGGATGAGCACGAGCGACATAGAGTGACCTTAAGGTTCTGAGTATCCGCCCACTGTCATTGCAGGCACATTAGTAATTAGATGTTTTATTATAATTTAGCATGTTGTGAGTCGAGAGTAGAACGTGCTTGAACTCATCAAGAAATGTTTTAACTGAAATGATTTGTGGGTTACTTTAGAGTTTTTTCGAGACACGAACTCATTACTTACATTATACTCTGAACATTGTTGGTACCAAATTTGAGATTTTTATATAAGTTTTAGACCGAACCAATGATGGTTGCCAACGTTCCCCTCTTACAATTGGACTGAGGGGCTCTAGTCTCCATAGTTCGACTCTATTAATTTTTGTAAGAAAGGGGAAGATAGAAGGGGGGAGTATGGTGCAACCCTGATTTTTTACCTAGACTGCCCTTTTAGAGTTTTCAATCTAGTCGGGTATATTCTTCAGCACCCATATATATTTTTATTGTTGTTTTTTTTAGTACAGAGGGGGGAAGATAGAAGAAAAGATGACTTGATTCATTCATGCGAAATACAGATGGAGCTTACTTCCATTCACTGGATTTACAAAAAGATTTCCATCCAGGTCCATTAATTTCATGTCACCTCCTGAGAAGATTTTCAAAACCACAAATGGGCCAATCCATGTAGGCTCCTATTATCCAAGCTGGTTGATTTTGGTGGGAGGATTTTCTTTAAGCACTAGGTCGCCCTCTCTGATGTCTTGGGACTTTACTTTCTTGTCGAAAGCTCTAACCATCCGACTCTGATAGGCTCGAATGTGTTCCATGGCCTTCAATCGGCATTCGTTTAGTAAGGCCAATTTGTCATGCCGGCTTTGGAGCCATTCCACCTCGTTGACCTTATTTTCTAAAAGTACTCGTAGTGATGGGATCTCCAATTCTATAGGCAATACTGCTTCCATTCCATAGGTTAAAGTGAATGGGGTTTCTCCTGTGACAGTCCTAACTGATGTTCAGTAGCCACATAGTGCCAAGTGTAGCTTTTCTGGCCAATCTCATCCCCGCACTGCCATCTTTCTTATGATCCTTTCGAGGGTCTTGTTTGCTGCTTCCACAGCGTCGTTGGTTTGTGTCCTATAGGGAGAAGACTTATGACGGGTGATTTTGAACTCGGCCAATAACCTATCACAATCTCCCTCGAAATGAGATCGGTTATCTGATATGATTTCATTTGGGACGCTGTATCTACATATGATATTTTCTTTGACAAACTGGGTGACCTTCTTGGAAGTCAATATCTTGTAAGACTTAGCTTTGACCCACTTTATGAATTACTCAACTGCTACCAAGGCGAACTTGTGGCCATTGCTTCAGGGTGAAGTGATTTTTCCAATGACATCAATTCCCCAGGTGGCAAAAAGCCAGGAGTGGTCATGCAATACAGTTCATGAAGCGGAATATGGTTAAGATTGGAGAATCATTGGCACTTATCGCAACTTCTGACAAATTGGGCGCAGTCTGTTTCCATGTAAATCCAGTAATAACCCATCTGGAGAATAATCTGCATTAAGGCTCGAGCATTCATGTGAGGAAACTTCCTTGAGAGGCTTAAGACGTGGGTGAGGCATCACATGAAGCATAACAGGCAAGCTTTTGAGGCAAAATACAAGATCAAGTCCATTTGGTCTCTCAAAGAGTTATCTTCGGATTGGTAGTTGTTATGATCTGCCGCAAAGTTTTGGGATACGAGAAGGCACGTTTATAGCTTCTCCTACAACGAGATTGCTCCCACTTTTGAGGAATTTAGGGCTTTGCTCGAGGGACCAAAAGTGGAAGTGATCTCTCTTCCTTTGGTCGGAGGAGTGACTATCGACAGAAAGCTGGAGGCACAAGGTATGATACTCAATTCTGGGTATATTGACATTTCTGGGCTGCTTGACAGATTTATGAGTACGGGTGATGATGAGGGTACACCTCATGGGATGCATTTTCTTTGTGCGTGATATCTACTTTATTCGTGGTTAGCTCTCTTGGGATATGCCACAGTGCTTTGCTAAATTTGGTAGGCCATTGTCGAGCCGGTGAAGACATCTGTGACAGACTCAGATGATCTTGAGGTGCAGGCGTGAGGCCATTTTGGGGCAGGTTTTATGTTCCAGCTACAGCCTTAGGAGTGCCGAGGCTTGGGTTAACCCTCAAGACATCACGGGAGATGCTATGTTTGACTATGAGCTCTGAGCAGATAGATTGATAGGGAGGGCCCCTATTTTACATGCACGTAGGGAGGAGGTCCGAGCAGAGGCGAGAGCGAACGAAGCTTTGAGAGAGGCTGGTATGCTAGAGACAACAGGGAGGACTCTAGAGCTTGGAAGGAGAGAGATAAAGGAGTTCATGTAGAGCAAAAGAAGACTCGCCGAGGAAGAGGGAAGAAAGGAAAGAATGGCGAGGGGACGAGCACGAGCGACATAGAGTGACCTTAAGGTTCTGAGTATCCGCCCACTGTCATTGCAGGCACATTAGTAATTAGATGTTTTATTATAATTTAGCATGTTGTGAGTCGAGAGTAGAACGTGCTTGAACTCATCAAGAAATGTTTTAACTGAAATGATTTGTGGGTTACTTTAGAGTTTTTTCGAGACACGAACTCAATACTTACATTATACTCTGAACATTGTTGGTACCAAATTTGAGATTTTTATATAAGTTTTAGACCGAACCAATGATGGTTGCCAACGTTCCCCTCTTACAATTGGACTGAGGGGCTCTAGTCTCCATAGTTCGACTCTATTAATTTTTGTAAGAAAGGGGAAGATAGAAGGGGGGAGTATGGTGCAACCCTGATTTTTTACCTAGACTGCCCTTTTAGAGTTTTCAATCTAGTCGGGTATATTCTTCAAAGACCCATATATATTTTTATTGTTGTTTTTTTTAGTACAGAGGGGGGAAGATAGAAGAAAAGATGACTTGATTCATTCATGCGAAATACAGATGGAGCTTACTTCCATTCACTGGATTTACAAAAAGATTTCCATCCAGGTCCGTTAATTTCATGTCACCTCCTGAGAAGATTTTCAAAACCACAAATGGGCCAATCCATGTAGGCTCCTATTATCCAAGCTGGTTGATTTTGGTGGGAGGATTTTCTTTAAGCACTAGGTCGCCCTCTCTGATGTCTTGGGACTTTACTTTCTTGTCGAAAGCTCTAGCCATCCGACTCTGATAGGCTCGAATGTGTTCCATGGCCTTCAATCGGCGTTCGTTTAGTAAGGCCAATTTGTCATGCCGGCTTTGGAGCCATTCCACCTCGTTGACCTTATTTTCTAAAAGTACTCGTAGTGATGGGATCTCCAATTCTACAGGCAATACTGCTTCCATTCCATAGGTTAAAGTGAATGGGGTTTCTCCTGTGGCAGTCCTAACTGATGTTCAGTAGCCACATAGTGCCAAGTGTAGCTTTTCTGGCCAATCTCGTCCCCGCACTGCCATCTTTCTTATGATCCTTTCGAGGGTCTTGTTTGCTGCTTCCACAGCGTCGTTGGTTTGTGTCCTATAGGGAGAAGACTTATGATGGGTGATTTTGAACTCGGCCAATAACCTATCACAATCTCCCTCGAAATGAGATCGGTTATCTGCTATGATTTCATTTGGGACGCTGTATCTACATATGATATTTTCTTTGACAAATTGGGTGACCTTCTTGGAAGTCAATATCTTGTAAGACTTAGCTTTGACCCACTTTATGAAATACTCAACTGCTACCAAGGCGAACTTATGGCCATTGCTTCAGGGCGAAGTGATTTTTCCAATGACATCAATTCCCCAGGTGGCAAAAAGCCAGGAGTGGTCATGCAATACAGGTCATGAGGCGGAATATGGTTAAGATTGGAGAATCATTGGCACTTATCGCAACTTCTGACAAATTGGACGCAGTCTGTTTCCATGTAAATCCAGTAATAACCCATCTGGAGAATAATCTGCTTTAAGGCTCGAGCATTCATGTGAGGACCACAAACCCCATTGTGGACTTCATTTATAAGTTCAACTGCCTTTTCGTTGCTAATGCATTAGATGAGTGGCCCTTGATAGCGCTCCTTGTACAGCATATCTCCTAGGATGACAAAATGAGAGGCTAGGCATTTCAGGGCCACCATGCTTTTGGCTTTCCCTTCTTCATCCATGTAAGAGGTTTCCCTGATTTTAAGGTAATTATAGATTTGGTTATACCATGGTTCATTGATTGACTAGGGTTCTATCTCAATCTCGCAGCAATAGGCCGGATTTTCATTCCTTCTTACTTTGAATGGATTCACCGATTTCCCTTCAGAGATCTCTACTAGTGAAGCCAGAGTATCTAGAGCATCAGCAAATCGGTTTCTATCCCTCGACAAGTAATAGAAAGTGACTTCTTTGAATTGTGCAATGAGTTCTTCCATGCACGCATGATATTTTTGCAAACCCGGGTCCACTGTTTTCCATTTGTTGGAGACTTGGTTAATGATCAGGGTCGAGTCCTCAAAGACCTCCAACTCTTTGATGTTCCTCTAGAGGGCAGCTTCCAACCTGGTGACGCATGCTTCATACTCAGCCCTATTATTGATAACCTCAAAATTTAATTTTATGGCGATGGGAGTGTGTTCATCCTTAGGGTCTACCAAAAGAATTCCAATGCCATTGCCTCTCTTGTTGGCTGCCCCGTCGAAGAAAAGCTGCCATCGGTTCTCGCCCTCAAGCACGGAGATTCCCTCATCTGGAAATTATGGTTCGGGACCTTTGGTTTCATTGCTTAGGAAATCGGCAAGCTGCTCAGCCATCATTCGACCCTTAATTGACTTTCTAGTCACATACTTGATGTCGAATTTTGCCAAAAATAAAGACCACTTGGCGAGCCTTATTGACAGCGAGGGTTTATCTAAAAGATATTTGACAGGATCCATCTTTGATACTAGATACACCGAGTGTGATTGCATGTAATGTTTTAATTTCCCGACCACCCATACTAGGGCCGCACTTATTTTTTCTAGGGCTGAATAGTTGAGCTCACTGCCTTGGAACTTTCGGCTTACAAAGTAAATTGTGTTTTTGACTTTTGATTCCTTCTTCTCTTGGGCCAGCATAGCCCCAATTGCGTGCCGGTTATAGTTAAATAAAGTAGGAGTGGCTTCTCCCCATGTGGTGGACAGAAGATTGGGGGATTCACAAGGTACACCTTTATTCTTTCAAAAGCGTCTTGAGATTCGGGATTCCACAAAGTGACTGATGTATTACAAGCGACCCATGAAGCTTTTTACCTCTGTTTGGGTTCGTGGCGGCTTCATCTTGATGAGGCTTTGATTTTCTGGGGATCAGCCTCAATGCCTCATTTTATGACCATATAACCTAGAACTTCGCCTCAGATTACTCTGAACGTGCACTTAGTGGGGTTCAACCTCATTGAGTGCTTCCAAAGACGATCAAAGAAATTCCTTAAGTCAATCGGATGTTGTTCGTCCGATCCCTTTGAGTGGATGATCATATCATCGACATACACCTCAATTTCCTTATGGATCACATCGTGGAAGTGTGTTGTCGCAACCCGTTGATAGGTAGCCCCGATGTTTTTCAAACCAAAAGGCATTATAGTATAACAGTAAGTTTCCCATAGAGTGGTGAAAGCGGTCTTTTCCTGATCTTCTTCGGCCATCTTAATCTGATTATAATCGGCAAAGCCATTCAGAAAATATTTTACTTCAAAGTTGGATGTGGTTTCGACCAGCATATCTATGTTTGGCAGTGGGACGTCATCCTTCGAGCTTGCATTATTGAGATCTCGGAAATCTACATAGCAATGCACCTTTCCATTAGCCTTGGTAACTGTGACTATGTTGGAGAGTCATATTGGGTATTCAATCACTCTTATGAAGTTGAAGCGAAGAATTTTCTCGATTTCTTCCTTGACCTGTAAAGACCCCTTAGGCTTGATTCTGTGCAACTTTTGCTTGACGAGCTTGACCTCCAAATTCAAAGGAATTCGATGTTCTACTATGGCGGGATCCAACTCGGGCATATCTTTATAAGACCAGACGAATACATCCACGTATTCTCTGAGCAGAGCTGTCAATGCTTCTCGATCGGTGCCAACGAAGAAACCTCCAATCTGCATCTCTTTAGGCTCTTTGGTAGTCCCCAAATTAACTTTAGTTAGAACCTCCTTGCCAGCTTGGGCCATATTTCCCTCTCGTTCAACAATAAATATTTTTTTAATGTATTGTTCATTTAGTGTGTCTGCATCCTTATCAAGTGAATCGTCATTAACTATTTTTGGTTTATTAGTTAATTTATCATTTGTTAAAGTGGCAATGAGAGGATACTCAAAAAGGTCATATTTTTCATTTAAAGTGAATGGAAATACAATGTTTGCTACAAACTTGTAATCTTCGGGTGTATGGCCGTCAGATGACTCGGGAGACTTGAATTCAACAACAACAGACTCTGAATACTTTTCAAAGCTAGACTCTAGGAAATGGGGAGTCAATCCAAGCTGCTCGACCATTTCTTTCTTGCTGGCTATGGGTCCGGAGAAAGTAACCCAATTCTTTAGTGGCATCTTCGATTGGTTCACAAGGGTGGTGCGAGGGTCAAAAGGCTTCGTGCTGCTGTCTCCAATTATGGCTACCACTGAGTCACCGAAACCCAAAACAATCAAGTCTGGCATCTTTATTTCTTCATTGAAGACCTGTTGGAGAATTGGTCCATCCCAGACATCTTCCTCAAAATCTTGTTTACTAATCTTGGGGAACATCGATTCATCAATTTTGTTGGTTGCAGGTTTGACCATAGAGAGTTTTTCAAATTCCTCAACCATGTTAGAACCCCTTTAAACTGATACTTGCTCTAAATAGTGGTAGTAGTGGGGCCCGACAGACTTGTCATGTCAAGGAATGCTCTTCTAATGGGGTTCGCCTCAAGGCCCCTGAACTTCTCGAGGTCTTGTTGTAACTTCTCCCACTTATTTTCTGTTGTAGACCATTCCCATTCCTCGCTAATAATATCTTCAGGCATTTTCTTCTTCGCATCCCCATTCAGATCATTGATCATCCTCCCAAAATAACGGCCCATGTCAAGGCTGTAAGGGCGGAGGTTAGGAGTTACGTATGGAATTCCTTTGTCAATGGCCGAGCGCTTCTCACGTGTGATCTTCTTATCTTTTTTAGCATCTTCGAGAGTGGGAACGTATCCTAAGCCATCATGAGTAGTCTGCTCTTTGACCTCGATGATTTTATGAGTGCCTTGATGATGTCTGCCCAAGCCAAACCCCAGGATGTAGTTCATAAGCTTCATCATTTTCATAGAAGGGGGAATCTTGTCCCAAGACAAAGGAAGATCCACACAACACACTTTCACCTTAAGATTCTCAATAGTAAACCCTGTCAACATCATACCGTCATCATCGTGCTTGATTTCTAAGACCGGGATGCCATTAGTATTTTTCCCTTCTGTAGTCACACTGTCCCCATATATTATGGTGAGATCATTCCCTTGAATGAATTTTATGCACTGGTGCAAGGATGATGACACCCCATTGATTTGGTGCAACCAAGGCCGGCCTAGGATGGCGGTGAAAGTGATTGGGATGTCAATAACTTGGAAGTTCATAGGCATCATTTGGTTTCCAATACAAAGGTTCAAAGTAGCCACCCCCAAAACTGCACGAGATGTAGAATCATAAGCCTTGATAGTCTGAGTCGAAGGCTTCAAGTCTATCGGCTTGATCCCTAACTGGTCCATCAACTTAGCGGGAAGGACATTCATTGCTGATCCTCCATCAACCAAGACCCGAGGAAGGCGACGCTCATCAAGCTGAATCATAATGTAAAGGGTCTCATTGTGATTAGGCCCTAAATTTTGGAAGATCAAAGTCTGTAAAAGTGATAATGTTCCCGTAGTGAATGTTGCCAATCATTTGTATCGCCTCGTTTGGGGTTACATCGATCAGAACCATGGTCAGAGAAAGACTCTCTTCTAGCTTGAGTTTATGAGGATAAGAGGAAGTGAGCAAGGACCAGAGAGAGATGTTAGCTTGAGTGCACTTCAACTGGGTTAAGATCGAGTCTTCTTTATTGGGGTCAAGTGCTTCATGTTCCTTGACATAGGGATTCATGTTGGCTTGAAGTTCTGGCATTGCGGGTCTCTTGTCAATCTTTGGAGGGTTTACAGGAATTTGGCTAGAATGGGTCAGCATATTCACTTCAAGTTTTACCCCTTCCCTACTTGCTTCTTTCAACTCTGTTATAGACAAAGGAGGGCTTCTGACAGCGTATGGTCATGCATACTCCTTAACTCATTAACAGTCACTGTTTTTGCTACTGGTCTAACTGCCTTTCTAATATCCTCCCAAGACAAGGGTTGAGGTTTTATGACATTCCAGGTGTTGGGAGTGGATCTAGTAGCCTCGCGGAGTTCCTTCCAACTTAACATGCAACAGAAATGATCGTGACTCTGAGCTGTCCCTTCCAATTCTCCATTTTCTGTTGATTTGAAGGCTTCTAAGCTTTGGCCTTTCCAAAGAATAACGTCATCTTCCTCGTCATTACTCTCGAATAGGACTTGGAGTTCCCCTTTTGATAACGACTTAGCAGCCTCCTTCATTTGGACCAGGTATTCTTTGTAATTTGACATCCCACCTCCGAGATCATCTGAGTTTTTTGCCTCCCTTCCCTCAAATGGCAGGTTGATTCGGGATCTATTCATGTTATCCTTTTAGGGATTACATTCAAACTAGGCTAGGGTTGCCTTTGGACACTTATCTTGCATTCCCCAAGCATCTCTCGCGTTCTCGGGTTGCTCACTCCCTTTTAGCATAATACTTAGTGAAGATTTTGGTAGTCATTCCTTGATTGATACCATCCCAGAGGGTAAGTTTGTCTCGTTCTCGACTTCAAGCCATATCTGAGGGATATCTTGTTGCTCACAGGGAAGCATACTTTCTTTCCTCTCGTCGATGCTCTTCCCAAATTCCGGAGACCCTTGCTGATACAAGTCATGGAGGGCCTTTTCCGAAATAGCGAGATATTTGCCTATTTTTGCTGACTTCAATAACTGTTAGCACATCTGTATCTGAAGAGAAGGTCCTTGTCTGGATTACGTTCACAAAATCTGAATCAGAAGGACATGCCATCTTCCTTTCATTAACTAAAGTCCAGAGAATGTTGCACTACTTTTTTCTCCAAATTGATCATTGGAGCCCCTTGGGTCCAAGTGCACTTACATCGGGATTGACGAATTTGAGCACATTTGTGGTAGGTCTGCTTACCGCATTGCTTCCTTCGTCGAGACTTTTGGCTTCCCCTCGATCAACTAGCATCTGAGCCTCCATTTCGAAGTCTTCCTTTACGCATTCACCGCAGTAGCATTGGCTCAGTTCCTTCTCTTCTGCCATGATTTCCTCGAAATCTGACTCTTCAAATTCTACCATGTTGGTGCCATATCTGATTTAAGTCCGGGGCCTCATCCACTACGTAATATTTGGCCATGTCGGGACCTTCTTCTGTGTTATAGTCTGACTCTCCACCTTGTTCAACCATGCTATCCCCGCAGATCACTTCAAGGTTGCCTTTGATGTTAACAAATTATACATATTGATGGAGGGTTGACGCAACTCCTTTAATTTGTTGCAGCCAAAGGCGTCCCAATAAAGTTGTGAAGGCAGACTTAATGTCCATCACTTGTAATTCCACTGATTCCCTTTTCTCATCAAACCAAAGGTCTAAGATTACTACCCCAGAACGGTACGGGATGTGGAATCATAAGCCTTAAGCATCCAGGAAAACGGCTTCAACTGGGAATGTCTGATCCTTAACAGGCTCATCATGCTTACGGGGAGAATGTTAACTGATGATCCATTGTCAACTAAAACACCTGGGAGAAGGATTGTTTTCAACTAGATGATGATATATAGGGCCTTGTTGTGTTTGGTTCCATGTCTCGGCAAATCTGCATCGGTAAAAGTTATGACATTTCTAGCGTTGTCGCTCGTTTGTCCTGCTTCAAACTGTCTTACTTCTGCCCGAGAGGAAGGCTCAATCCATCTGTTAGTATGTCTTCGTTCTGGCAGGGATCGTAAAGAAACAGTCGTCCTTGTATTCTCTCCTACGAATTCCCTAACATGAGGGCACTTGGTACTACCATCACAGTCTCGATCAGTGCGGGCTAGCACATTGGCATAATTGGAAACCGCAGATCACTTAATCCTAACCACACATGTCTCCTTTACTTTTATAGGGGAGGAGCTGTCAAATGTAATCATGTTTACTCTGTTATTTCTAGGAAAAGGGTTGCCAACAGTATTAGGGCCACGTGGGCGCTCAAGTTTCCCTTCTTCGATCAAACCCTGAACCACTTGTTTAGCACCATGCAATTGTCGGTTGTGTGACCATGATAGTTATGAAAAGCACATCGCTTGTTCACATCTAGGTTAGCGTTAGGATTCCTTGGGCAATAGTTTTCAAGGGGCTTGAGCATGTTTAATTTTACTAGCCCCTCAAAGACTTAGCTTAGAGGCATTTCGAGATTATCAAAATGCTGTAAACGCTGCTGCCGAAGGGGCTGTTATTTCTTGGAGCTGCCTGATTATTATTTCCCTGGGTCCCATTTTGGATATAGTTGACTGCACTCGTAGCCTCTTTCCCTATGCTTGGTGCGGATGCTGAGTTGGACGTGGCTGACCTGTAGCGGTAGGAAGGAATGGAACTCGCGACTGCATTTGTTCCTCTTTGGATGAAGGATCCATGATTTCACTCAGCTTTCGATTCCACCTCTTGTATAATTCCCCTATCGGTTCATCACTTTTCTGCTCGGTGGCCTGCAAGTCATGACGATTCATTTCCCATTCAAGGTTAGCACAGTACTTTTCCAAAATGATATCACTTATCTGTTCCCAAGTGGAACAATTTTATGCCTTCACATTGAGGAACCACCTCAGAGCCCTATACTTCAGGGAATGTTGAAAGTGATCCGCCATTTGTTGATGCGTAGCACCCTTCGCCCTCATGCCTAGGACGTAGAACACTCTATCCCATCAACCATTTCCATTTCTGGCATTCTGAATTTAAGGGGAAGGGGCACTACTTTGCTCGGATCTGTAGGCATAAGTGAGTCTTTTCTGGAATCGATAATTTTTCCTTGCAATCCTTCACTTGCTCGACTAACCAGGCCACATAGGGATCAATTGGCGGGGTTAGATTGCCAGTTCATGGGGCGGAACCCAAAGATGGAGGGGCATTAGTTGAAGGGATCCCTATTCGGGAATCTTAGGGGGCCAAATGAGGGTACACATGCCCATAACCTTGATTGCCGAAGCCTGAACCAGGGACGTAAGTGTTCAAACATACTGGACTGCATTTGGGAACTGAGGAAGTACTTTGTTGGTTCCAATGGGTAGGCTGGGAGGCGGCATATTTGAAATATCTGGATATCCATTCAGATTGTTCGTTTCTGGTTGGTACTGGGGCTTCGGACCATATTTTCGGGGCTCATATGGAGGCAAAGGATTAAATCCTGGTGGGTACTGAAGAGCATTAGGATCTAGGGGAGCAGGTCCGATGGTACGTTGGTGGTACTGAGTCTGAGAAGCGGAACCAGGAAACTGACTGAACTGAGGCTGGGAGGTTGGAGCAGTTTGATTGGTGGTTATGTGAAGCCCTGGCTAGAGTTGCCTTGTACCACTGGATTTCCATAGCTTGATGGAGGGGGGACCACTCGGTAATTCTGAGGGGCAGAGTGAGCTGGAACATCCTCGTCTTTGATCAAAATAAAGGTCCCATATGGTTAGGGGACTACTACTGCTCCACGTATCCATAACCCGGGCATGTTGCTCTTCCTGGCGCTTTTTAAGAGCCTCAAAGGCTTGAAAGACTTCCTCCACTGTTTGGAGATTCCCTAGGTGCAGGGTTCCATTCCCATCATTGTTATCGGCTGACCATGTCATCTGAGTGTAGCAAACTGTCAGAACTGAAGAAACCGAATAATTGTCTGATTATGTAACTTCAATGCTGAAGAGATGACAACCCGGGATCCTTAACCCCCTCTGTTTTCTGCAGTAGATGTAAGGTACTGTTTAGACTCGAGAGGGTGTTTGGCTAAAGGCTAGGGCTTCATGCGATATGCAGTTGTTATTTTATTAACTGTTCAAGTTTACTTAAAACATGTCTTCTTAGATCGGTGAAATGTTGTCCATCTGACCCTTTCGAATGAATAATCATATCATCCACGTACACTTCAATCTCCTTATGGATCATGTCGTGGAACAGGGTAGTGACGGCCCTCTGGCAGGTAGCTCCAGCATTCTTCAGCCCAAATGGCATCACTGTGTAGCAATAAGTGCCCCAAGGAGTGGTAAATGCTGTCTTGTCCTGATCTTCCTCGGCCATTTTAATCTTATTATAGCCCGCAAAGCTGTCGACGAAGGATTTGACTTCATAGTTTGCTGTTGCATCCACAAGCATGTCAATGTTGGGCAAGGGAAAGTCATCCTTGGGACTAGCTTTGTTGAGGTCCCGGAAGTCTACGCAAACCCGTACCTTTCCATTTGCTTTTGTAACTGTTACGATGTTTGCCAGCCAAGTCGGATATTCGATCACCTTGATAAAGCCCACCCGTAGGAGTTTCTCAATCTCTTCCTTGACCTGTAAGGACCACCCGGGCTTGATCCGCCTCAGTTTCTGCTTAATCGGCTTGATCTCTGGATCCAGGGGTATTCGGTGCTCTACGATAGATGTGTCCAATCCCGGCATGTCTTTGTAGGACCAGGCAAAGACGTCTACAAACTCTTTGAGTAGCTCGATTAGGGTATCCCGTTCAACTCCGGAGAAGAAGCTACCAACTTGCGTTTCTTTGGGTTCCTCAGCTGTTCCCAGGTTCACCGTTGTCAATACCTCATCGGCAGCTTGGGCCCGGCTTTCCTTTTGCTCGCAAACCTGCTTTGAATTATTTTCTAAAATTTGTTCATCTATTAAGTCTGCATTATCTTCAATTGAATCCAGCTTAATTATTTTTAAATCTTGATGATCATTTTTGGTTAAGCGTTCAATTGTTAGATTTGCAATCATGGGATACTCAGAAAGATAGACCATTTTATTCAGAGCGAATGGGAAAACAGTGTCTACAACACGACGACGATCTTCCGTCGTGAGGACGTCAGACCGATCAAAGGACTCGAACTCAATTATAAGGGATTCAGTGGAACGACTCAAGACACGGGGGGACAAACTTAGACGCAGAGGGACTGGGACGAGGCTTGAGCCCAAGTTTCTTGATCATAGTCTCCCTGTCAGCAACCGGTCCTTGAAATGAAGTCCAATTCTGCAACGGCCTCTCTGCAACTATCTCCAAGATACTCGGATCCACAACCGACCCTTTCTCAAATTCCAACATAGCCACTACCTCATCATCTGAAGAAAAGTCAATCAAATCTCGGGGATCTTTAGCAACAACAAACCCTTCTGCGGGTACCTCCGCTGTAAACATACCATTCTCAGGCTCTGACACCCCCTGACCTTCGAACAAATTTGCCAAATCACCATCCATGTCTACAGGGTCTGCACCGCGGATCTTGTGTATGACGGGCTCATCCAGAGCAAGCTTCTCAAACTGGTTGACATAATCGGCCCCCAAAAATGGTAGTTGTTCTCATATGTAGCAGTAACACCTGGCCTTCTGGGCATACTGACGAGCATTTCCTTCACTGGGTTCTGACTGTTGGAAAACCTTCGAATTGTTCTCATCCTCTCTTCTGCTTGACTCAGCTTTGGCTCCGGGCAAACGAACATTTCCCCATCCTCCTTGACAAAGTGCTTGTTTAGGGACCAGCTATAAGAGCGCATGTCAGGCCTTTTGTATCTCTTACCGGCAGCTAAGGCCATCCTTTCTTTGAGCGCTTTGGCTTTATCATACGCTTTGTCCTCTCCAGTCATAACATACCCCAGGCCTCACCTGTTTCTTTTGGGTTCCGACATCTCAAGCTTACATGGTCCCTGTTGACGTTTTCCTAGCCCCAGGCAAGGAATGTAGCTCATGCCTCTCATCATTTTCAACACGGGAGGAATCTTGTTCGAGGAAGTTGTTAAATCGATAGTGCAGACCTGCCCTTTAGGCTTTTCGATCGTGAAACCACTGAGCATCAGGCTCTCTTGGTCAAGCTTGATTTCCATTACCGGCATGGTGTTGGTGCTGGTCTCCCCAATAGTGACACTATCCCCGTAAATGGTTGTCAGAACCCCATCTTGCACAAACTTCAAACACTGGTGGAGGGTGGAGGCCACTGCTCCGATTTCATGTATCCATGGCCTGCCCAATAATGCCGAGAACATAACAGGAATATCGATGACTTGGAATTCTACTGCCATCTCCTTACTCCCAAATAATAGATTCAAAGAGACAATCCCCAACACTGCTCTGGATGTCGAATCGTAGGCTTTTATAGTCTGGTTGGACGGCTTAAGGCTCTGTGCGTCAATGTCTAGCATGCTCATCATCTTGGCAGGAAGCACGTTTATTGCCGACCCATTGTCCACCAACATATGGGGAATTCGACGCCCCTCCAAGGGCACGGTGATGTGTAGAGACTCATTATGCTTTGGACCGTAAGAAGGCAAATCCAAGTCTGTAAAAGTGATGATATTCCCATACTGTGCAGTTCCGATCAACTGGCAAGCCTCATCTGGAGTTGCGTTGACAGACACTTTGGTTTTGGACAGAGCCTCTTCCAACTTTAGCTTGTGGGGGTAGGAGGATATAAGCAGGGACCATAAAGAGATATCAGCATGGGTTCTCTTCAACTGCGTCAAAATTGGGTCCTCGTGGATTTCTTCACTTCCTGCTGATCTGTAGGGATCTCGAGAGGCATGGGGATTCGGAACCGCAACTGCTTTGCCTTTCCCGGATGGATCAGCACTATACATTCCCAACATTCTTCCCGACCGTGTCAACAAATTAACCTCTTAATCATTCTCAACCACAAAATTTTTGCTAGCCTCTTTGAGTTCAGCTAGTGTAAGCGGAGCAGGACGAGTGCTGTATGGCCACGCTGCCTGTCTTATCTCATTCACGGACAATGGCGCCTCCGAGTTAGCTGCTATCCTGAGTTCCTCCAAAGAGATTGGGGACTCTCTGGGAACCATAGAGGATATAGCATTGATGACCAAACGCTCTTCATATTCATCGTAATCAGCAGCATTATTTAAATCATACAAATCATCAAGATATAAGACATAGCAAAATTTGTCTTTCATTTCATTGAAACAAGAATTTACATCAGTCAGGACTTCATTACAATCACCACTAGCTTTTCCATCTACAGACTCTCCAAACTCTATTCCATTCGCGAAATAATCTTGACCTAAATCGATGAGATTCACATTGTTACTGGGCAGGGGGTTGTTGATGACATTGGGGCGAGGAGACTTTTCGATCTTCTTCTCATCCACGAGGCCTTAGATAATCTTCTTGAGGGTTACGCAAGTGTTGGTGGTGTGCCCTGGGTATTGATGGAACCGGCAGTATTTACTAGTATTGGGGTTGGGACGAACAGGGCTATAATTGTCCAGCGGCCTAATCATGACAGTCCGAAGCAGGCCATTGAAGATTTCTTCTGTAGACATACCCAAGTCATCAAACCTTGGCTGTGGCCTGGGTTGGAATCTCCCTTCATTCTGCACATTGCCACCTCCCCTTTGCAGGTTGTTAATGCTATTATCCTTGACCATTTCTCTTCCCTTTGGCGCCATCGCAGAAACTGGGTTAGGTGCCCGGTACCAGAATCCTCCACTTCCGCTACTACCGCTAGCATTCATACCCAGAGTTTGGTTAAAAAGTCTGTTCTCGCTTCTAGCGCCCATTTCGACCATTTCCCTTAAATCTGGATACCAACCCTTTCCAATGGCCTCCCTTAACACCGGTTTCACGCTTGACAGGAAAATATCTTTCTGATCTTGAAGGGGGATTGGCTTCGACAGTTCGTTAAGCTTGTCATTCCACCTCTTATAAAACTCCGTGATTGACTCATCATTTTTCTGAATGGTGCCTACTAGATCGTCTCGAGTAGTACGCCACTCTAGGTTACCCCGGTATTTCTCCAAGAAAGTCTCGGTGATATGGCTCCAGGTGGAGCGACATTCTTGCTTCAAGGCCAAAAACCAAGTGAGCGCCGGACCTTTCAAAGTCAGATGAAAATGAGATGCCATAAACTCGGGGGTGCAACCCATCGCCCCCATTGTCATGACGTAGGTTTCTATGTGAGTCTTTGAGCAGGCCGTACCATCAAAATCCATCTTTGGCATCTTAAACTTATGGGGAAGAGGTGTTACTTGAGCCGGTCAACCACCTTGAGGCCACTGGAACCAACAGTCAATCTATCAATTTGTTGTTGCATTTGTCTTAATAAAGCTGTCACTTCCGGAGTTAATCCTGGAATCTGGGGAACAGCAGGAGCCACAGTTGAAGACGGCACTGGGAACTCTGGAGCAAATCTAATAGGCAAGGCAGCCGGGGGAAGACCAAGAGTACTGGGGATGCTGACGTTGCTATCCAATAAACTGACTGAGCTGGGAATCCTATTCCCGTACATGTCGTACTCGTTAAACTGAACACTTGGATTCTGTGGACCAAACTGCACTGATTGACCTCCAAACTGACCATTGGTAGAAAATTCGGTACTGATACATGGAGCTGAATACGGGGTGGAACCATACAGGTGCTGGGTGAGAGGAGAACAAACCGCGGGCTGAGGGAAGTTGCTTTGGGCCGAGGCCGAAGATCTTGCGGGAATGCGTCACGACAAATCGGCTTCTGACAGACGATGCGGCCGCTCCGTTCTTTGGGTATCGCCATGCGATAATCTGGGTACATGCTTTGGCCCAGGGTTGGGAATAGCTTCCTTGGGACTGGAATTCGTACTGAGCTTGTGACACAGGGGCATTGGGAGCTGGAGAGGAGGTCAGATCGAAGAAATTTGATGGTTGGCCACCGCTATTGCTGAAACCCTGATGAGCAACTTGGTTATGCACTTGAGAGATTGGGAGTACTGCGATTCCCTTGGCTCTCAGTGATTTCTTCGTAAGAACCATCCTCTCGGCGGAGTACTGCGATTCCCTTGGCTCTCATGGCCTCGACAAAACGGGCGTTGTCGGGCCTTGGCGTTCTGAGCCAACAAGCGGGCCTCACGTTCCCTGGCCAAAGCAGCTTCCAAATTTATTCTCAACTCTTCTGCAGACATGTCATTCAAACCCGGTTGAACTATCGAAACCGAACCTCCAGCAGACTGAGTAGCAAACACATCACCATTTTCGGCCATATCTGATTCTGAGCTGACTGAAACCCCCGAAACTGTCTGAACTTATTCAACAACACGGACCAAACGAGCTCTTGGAACAGATGAGCGGGTCCAACTCGCCGTAGCTGCAGGGGTAGATACGGGCTTATAAGGTAGTGAAGGGAGATTTTGAGAAAATACGGGAGAGGGAAAGGAAACGAGGGACAGACTCGCGCAAACAATTTATTTATCTTCAAGTATAAATCAGTGTCTTAAATCCTAAGTACGGTTGGGAAAGGAGAAGCCTTTATTCATGCAAACTACACCTTGGGGAAACCTAAGGACATAACATTCAAATCACACTAAATGCTTTGCATTGAAATTTACAATAGGTGATGATACCTAAACAAGACCTACGCACCGTATGGGACGGAGAGGCTGTCCAAATTTCTGGGGAAATTTGGGCAGCATAACGGGTATTCTTGAAGAATTTCAAAGAAAAATCCGACATGACCTCTCGTCGGTGCACGTTGACAATGCGGCATGATCTCTCGTTAGAACATGCCACGGGAATGACATGTCCCCACGTGAAACCATGTTTCACTAGCAACATGCCCACAAGGTGCGAGGTTTTGGGGAAGGTATAAGGACCTATTGTAAGTTTCAAAAACAATTCATTTTGGTGTGATTTAAAAACGTTGTATCAAAACCAGCCGTGGGTAAGGTTTAAGTGTGGTGCCACCTATAACGCGCTAGGGGGATGGGTTTGACATTAAGCGCTCAAGCGTAGGCGAATATTATCACCGTCCGCGATGCCTTCAATCGCACCCGAGGGTTCTAAATCTATGTGGTGTAGTGTGCGGATGACTATGTTCTTTTATTTACGAAAAACAAAAAAAAAAATTACTTTATTTTATTTATTTTAAAAAGAAAAAGAGAAAACACACACACTCTCACAGGGAATAAGGGGTACAACAATCAACTGAGCTACTTTTTTATTCAAGGGACTGTCCCTCAAATCCGACTCACGAAGATGCTCGCTGACCAACTCTGTCGCGTGACACGGGGACGGATGGGACAGAGCTGTCGCACGACTAGAGTGGTCACTGAACCAGATCCCTGCAAAATAAAATTAGCCCCTGCTTCCCTATGGCAAGGGCCAAAGCACAATAGCAAAGCACAACAAAAAAAATGGCCACAAAAGACACCAAAGGCTCACAAGTCTCATTAATAAAACGCATGTACCACAAAAGATCATCAAGGATGCACACAAAGATGGATATGTTGAATATTTAATCGAATGAAAGTTTGACCCTCTTAATTTTGAAAAACAGATTTTCAAAAGTGTTATCCCCAGCGGAGTAGCCACTGAATGTACGCTCGCCCGAAATTTTTGTTATTTCGATGATAAAAAAAGAAAAGGAGTCGCCACGCCATGTTTTAGAGGTATACTTTGAAAAACCTTTGAGAGAAAATGGGTCCGGGGGTCAGGTTACGTGTTGGGAAGAACCGAGAGTTCACCCAACATGTCTCTTCCATGGACGAGTCTTTCTAACTAAACATCCAAGTAATCCATAAACGCGTGCAAACATTGATAATGAACAAATGTAATAAACATGAATTTTATTGATTTGAACTTGAAAACTTACAACTTGTGAGCCATTTATTCAGGGAGGCCACATCCCAGATACAACAGATCAATACAGATTACAAGGGAAATGGATCTCTGCAAGTGGACCTAGAGTGTCGCGTGACACATAGTATGCCTGGCTAGATGTGTCGCGTGACACAGGATCTAACCAGTCACAATGTGTCGCGTGACACATAGTGTCCATCTGCAGAGACCTACAGATTTGAACACAGCAACACCAATAATCAAAACAGATCTAATTAATCAATCAGTTAAGCTTCGAAATACACAATTAACAACAATTCAACCAAGGGGGTGTGGATATGGAGAGATCCATACTCCCTTGGGATCTAAACACCAATTTCAACAATGATCAAGCAATAAGCATTCAATTATTCAAAACAACTATGTTAAACAGAGAGATTGCGATTGGGATTCAGTAATCAAGATGGATGGAGTCTGATTACTGAATCCAAGGAAGATAGAATGATGGAATTATCAAAGTAACAAGGTAGAAGAGAGAGGGAGAAGGGAATTGAGAGTGTTACCCTTGTTGATTCCACGAATTCAAGTTAGGTACAGAATCCTTCAACAACTGCTTCTGGTCCTGGTGAGCTTGAGAGGATTGGTTGATGGTAGATCTAAGAGGTGATGGAGGAAGTGGGTTGAATTGGGGGGAATTGGAGATGGATTGGAATGAGAGAGAGAGAGGTGTGTGTTTAGTGTGTGTGTGTTACGCTGCAATTTTGGCAGAGTAACAGTGTGTGAAGTTGGGATCCATTTCTGAGAGGGGTAGGGTCTTATTCATAGGCTGCAGTTGATGGTCACAGTGTGTCGCACGACCTTCTGTAACCATTTTCCAAGCCTCGACTTGTCGCGTGACACAAAGTGTCACCAACTGCTTTTGGCGCCAAAACCAGTTTCTGGAATATTTAGGAATAATACCCAAAAGGTCCAAAAAGGTTTATTCCCGGCAGGTCCTTTAGCACGAGCAAAGTACCAAAAGGTACTTCCTTCGCGAGAAACTTACGGAATGTTTCCGGAAGTCTCGGGATGGACCGGAAATTTACCAAAATGCCCCTTAATGCAATTTATCGCATTAAAATGCATCAAAAAAGGGTAGCGAATTGGATTGGCGTACTTACAATAATAGCCATGAAATTGGTAGGGTCATGGTAGCCTCCCTAAATGACAAGTGGAAAGTGTGGGTGGTATCCCACAATCTCTCCCTAATAGCCAGCAAAACTTAAGGAGATCGCCTCATTCCTCAAACAATGTCGAAGAAAGTATAAAGCCCCGCCTCTCTAACCTCTCCTTAACCTCATTGAAAAGAATACCCCAGATTATTGCCACCTCCTTAGAACTCCCTCAACATATCTAGATTGTCTTATACGACTGCAAAACAAAGAAGACAATAAAAGGATGTCAACACACATAATTTGAGCCAAAAAGTGATAAAAACATCACTTTAGGCATACATTACAAAATCATTTCAATAGGCATCCCAAGCATACTAGCACATAGATTTGAATTTTATATACTCATATTAATTCATTAGAAAGCATTCATGAAAGAAAATGCAAGAAAAGAATGAAAAGTTTTCATTGAGCCATTTTATCGAACACCTAGCATGCACACTAAGAAATCAAGCAAAAAATTGCATTTGGCCACCCAAATCAAGCCCACCTACAATCCTAAAAAACTAGGACATTCATATATGCACACAAGAATCATCAAACACAACAATAAATACCAAAAAAAAAAACTAGCATGCATTGCATAAACCCTAACTTTGAGCAAAGGAGGGAAAATCCCAATTTCATGGAATTGACGGATTAAAAAATGCAATCAACAAATTTCATACATGGAATTGAGTTCAAGAAGGAGTTCTTACCAATCCATGATGAATAGAATTAGAGATATGTCTCTCTCTCAAGACAAGGAGATCGTCAGAGTGATATGTCTTCCCCTTGAGAATACCGTTCATTTGATGAATTCTTACTCGATTTGCCATGGAGTTGGTGTTGGGAGAGGATTTGGGATTGATTGGAATAAAGAATCAACAATTTTTTTTTGAGAAATTATGGGCAAGAAATCGCCTAGGGTTTGAAATTTTGGAGAGAAAAGCTTGAATGAAATTAAAAAAAGAGAAAGGAGGCGTCTAAAATACAGCCTTTGGAGAGGTTGTCTCCTGCGAGACAACGTGTCTCGTATGAGACTGTTGGGTTTCGAGGGTCCATGCGCAGCGGAATAATGCAATAACTCGAAAAACCCGGAGCCCTAGGATCCGTTCTAGATAATTAATTAAGTAGTATGAAATAGAAATACCAACCTTGTGTGCTTTTGTCGTTGATAAACGTGACCCAACTCCAGATTGACAATCTTGTGAATCCTTGATGAACGATCGTTGAATCACGAACTAAAGATCTTGAAGAGCGAAGATCCTCTATGAGTATCCACGCGATGAACGAACCCTAGAACTCTTCTAGGTGGATTGCTAGATCCTTGATTAAAACTCTTTTCAATCGATGAAGAATAATGGAATTGGATTGATTTTGATTCTCAATTCTCAATTGAAATCTCTCCTTTTTGGTGTTTCTCTAAACCCAAAACGTGATAATGACGGCTAGGGCAACCAGGGGTAAGTATTTATACGTTATAAATAAAAGCCCCTTGCGAAAACCTTAAAATTAGGTCATTTACGTATCAGTCCAGCGTCGACGGGATGACTCGTCCCCCAGGGCACGAGTCGTCCCCATGTCACGATGTTCTGATACTGGCGTCCCCCTTAAGGGGAATAGTTGGTTTTAATTCAGGTCACGAGTCGTCCTGGTGGGCACGACTCGTCCCCATGGGCACGAGTCGTTCCTCAGGATGCTCCCTCTGATTCATCCGTCCCAGGCCAAGGGAATAGTTAGTTCAGGCCTGGGGACGAGTCATCCCCTGAATACAAAACCTCCATATTCTTCATTTTTGACAATTCGTTCGATGCGTGTGACCCCATAGGACTATATTATGTTGGCAATGAGTTCGATCACATCGATCCTCATAAGACATGAGCGGACTCTAGCAAGCCATCATGTCTACCCAAATAATATAATGCAAAGTTCGATTTCCTATATAGAACATATCACAATCCCTTTGTCACACGATGTTATATTGAACATGAGTCATGGTCCACGTCAACTCATATTGTTCAATGCTTTCTCGTTACTAAGTAAATTGATTAATCGAATGATATTAATCACATTAATTCATTCGGGCATGGCCATGCACTACATCAATCTTACTTACGAGTGGCCTAGCAAACATCTCTCTTTACGAGGGACAAATTTCCATCTTGACTTATCATTCTTCCCAACAAGAATCATATCATGCCAATAATAGCCCTTATTGTTATCCGGTTAAAGACAATGTTAAACTATATCAAACATGATATTCATCGAGTGGAAGACGATGATAATCTCAGGTCAAAGGATGTCAATGATATAACTATATGAGATTTATTTATGACATACGACCATGACATAAATCTCATAATGGGTCAAGTCCAGTACCTTGTTCTCTAACAAGTACCCATGAATCTAATGTGCATCTCCATGCATATAATCATCATATGATTATCCATTAGACTTCATACTAGTACTTCATAAATACTAGGGACACGATTATTAAAGTAAACATGCAAACACATATAATAATCAAAGTAATAATCTCATATATAAATGAAAATGACATTACAAATAGGTCTATCTCTATAGGCCTAGGGCACTAACACCTACAGTCTCCCACTTGCACTAGGCCCAATCATTCATGTATCTTATACCCATGGACCTAACATGACCATCATGTTTAGCTTGTGGCAAAGGCTTGGTGAGAGGGTCCGAAATGTTGTCATCTGTTGGTACCTTGCATATCTTGACATCCTCCCTTTCACAGATTTCTCGAATGAGGTGGAAACGTCTCAAAATGTGTTTGGATCGTTGATGTGACCTTGGTTCTTTTGCTTGGGCAATAGCACCATTATTGTCACAATAAAGCTCTATCGGGTTAGTTATACTCGGAACGACTTCTAAGTCACGAACTTCTTGATCCAAATCGCCTCCTTAGCCGCATCCGATGCTGCTATGTATTCGGCTTCGATTGTAGAATCAGCAACAGTGCTTTGCTTGGAACTCTTCCAACAAACAACACCTCCATTTAGCATAAACACAAACCTGCATCGCGATCTATAGTCATCTTTGTCGGTTTGGAAACTTGCATCTGTGTAACCCTTTACAACCAGATCATCTTCCATTCCTCCAAATACCAAGAATACATCCTTAGTTCTTCTTAAGTACTTCAGGATATTCTTGACTGGTATCCAATGGTTCTCACCAGGATCAGACTGGTATCTACTCGTTGCGCTTAGAGCATACGAGACATCGGGTCTAGTACATAACATGGCATACATGATAGACCCAATTGCCGAAGCATATGGAATATCACTCATCCTCTTTCGCTCATCATTTGTCTTAGGACAATGAGTCTTGCTAAGAGTAATGCCATGTCCCATTGGCAAGTTCCCTCTCTTAGAATTTTCCATGAGGAATCTTCTAAGGACCTTGTCAATATATGTACTCTGACTCAAACCAATCATCCTTCTTGATCTATCTCTATAGATCTTGATACCAAGGATATAAGCCGCTTCACCCATATCTTTCATTGAGAAACATTTTCCTAACCAGGACTTTACAGTCTCAAGTGCAGGAACATTGTTTCCAATGAGCAAGATGTCATTGACATATAACACTAGAAATAGCACTATGCTCCCACTTATTTTCTTGTATACACAAGGCTCATCTTCATTTAAGATGAAGCCAAACTCTTTGACTGATTCATCAAAACGTAGATTCCAGCTCCTCGAAGCTTGCTTCAATCCATAAATGGATCTCTGCAACTTACATACTTTATTAGAATTCTTTGGATCGACAAACCCTTCAGGCTGTATCATGTATACATCCTCAAGTAGGTTTCCGTTAAGAAACGCTGTTTTGACGTCCATTTGCCATATCTCATAGTCGTAATATGCGGCTATGGCAATTAAGATTCTAATAGACTTAAGCATTGCTACGGGCGAAAAGGTTTCATCATAGTCAACGCCATGAGTCTGCCTATACCCCTTAGCAACAAGCCTAGCCTTATAAGTATGTACCTTTCCATCCATGTCGATTTTCTTTTTGAAAACTCACTTGCACCCTATGGTTTTTACACCTTCGGGTGGATCAATCAAGTTCCAAACTTGATTATCGTACATGGATTTGATCTCGGATTTCATGGCTCCTAGCCACTTGTCCGAATCAGGAGTGGACATCGCCTCTTGATAGGAAGTAGGTTCATCATTCTCAATGATTTCTACTTCGTTACTTTCCGTCATTAGAAATCCATATCTCTCAGGTTCGGATCGTATCCTATCCGATCTGCGAAGAACTTGTGTATCTTGAACCAGTTCCACACAGCTTGTGAATTTGGTTCCGTCTCTACTATTGGTTCCTTGTCATTTTCGGGTTCTTGAATTTCTTCAAGATCAATTTTACTCCCACTAGTTTCTTTAGAGAGAAACTCTTTCTCTAGAAAGACACCATGTCGAGCAACAAACACTTTGTTCTCGGATCGGTTGTAAAATTGATATCATTTCATTTCCTTAGGATAACCAACGAAAATACATTTACCAGATCTAGGTGCAAGCTTATTTTCAGAAACCAATTTCTTTACATAAGCTTCATAACCCCAAATCTTCATGAAAGATAAACTAGGTTTTCTTTCATGCCACATCTCATGTGGGGTTTTAGGAGCCGATTTAGTAGGAACCTTATTAAGTGTGAAAGCAGCTGTTTCCAGTGCATGTCCCCAAAAGGAAATAGGAAGGTTAACTTGACTCATCATCGATCGAACCATATCTAATAGAGTTCGATTTCTCCTCTCGGACACACCATTCCATTGTGGTGTTTCGGGTGGAGTAAGTTCTGAAACAATTCCACAACTTTTAAGATGATCGTCAAATTCTTGGCTCAAATACTCACCACCTCGATCGGATCGAAGTGTTTTAATAGTTTTGCCAAGTTGATTTTGTACTTCACTTTGAAATATTCTAAATATCTCAAATGCTTCACTTTTGTACTTCATCAGATAGACATAGCCATATCTAGATAAGTCATTAGTGAACGTTATGAAGTACCGAAATTCTCCCCTAGCAATGCTATTCATTGGTCCACATACATCAGTATGTATGAGAGCCAACAAATCACTAGCCCTTTCACTACTCTTAGTAAAAGGTGCTTTAGTCATCTAGCCCAATAAACAAGATTCGCAAACATCATAGGATTCATAATCATATGAGTCTAAATATCCATCTTTATGGAGTTTAGAGATGCGTTTCTCATTTATGTGCCCAAGACGGCAATGCCATTTATATGTGTCATTCACATTATTTGGTTTGGATTTCTTATTTACATGATAGATATTATCAACATTATTTTCAACATCCAAGACATAAAGGCCATTAAAAGAATGAGCAATACAGTAAAGCACATCATTCAAATAAATGGAAAATTTCTTATTCTCAATAAGAAAACGATAACCTTCATTGTCTAAACAAGAAATGGAAATAATATTTCTGCTCAAATCCGGAACATAATAACAGTTATTCAAAACTAAAATTAATCCGCTAGGTAAAGTGACTTCGTAAGTCCCTACGGCCAATGCAACAACTTTTGCTCCATTTCCAACCCGTAGATCTACTTCACCCTCTTTGAGCAACCTTCTATTCTTTAGTCCCTGCACATTTAGACAAATGTGAGATCCACATCCGGTATCTAATACCCAAGAACTAGAAGTAGAAAGTAAAATATCTATCACATAGATACCTGAAGTCATGGCAATCTCATTGCCCTTCTTCTTCAGCCCTTCCTGATAAAGCTTGCAGTTACGCCTCCAATGCCCAGTTTCCTTGCAATGGTAGCATACCGCATCCTTTTGGGATTTGGGTTGAGGCTTCTCAACAACGGCAACCTTTGCCTCCGGTTTAGCAACTCTTGCTTTAACCTTAGGTTTCTTGAACCCTTTTCCTTTATTCACCATCAACACTTGATTGGTTTTCTTGGCTATACTGTTCTCTGCATTCTTAAGCATCCCATGCAATTCAGACAGAGTCTTATTCATCCCATTCATGTTATAATTCAGAACAAACTGATTATAACATTCAGGGAGTGAATGTAGTATCATATCCGTAGCGCTCTAACTGGATAGGATATCCAAGCCTCTCAAGGTGTTCGAGGAGACCCTTCATTTTCAACACATGAGGCCCAACAAGGTTGTCCTTCAATCATCTTGCTTGAATGAAGATCCTTCATAGTGTCAAACCTTTCCTGACGTTCTTGCAACTGGAACATTTCCTTCAAATGATTTCCAAAATCATAAGCTTCCATGTGTACAAGGTCCTTCTGAAGGGCCTTACACATGGTAGCAAGAATCAAGCAACCAACATCAATAGAATCATCCACATGTTTCTTATGTTGGTCCTTTTCAGCTTTAGTTGCATTAGCAAAGCAGCTCGGGTGGAACGGGTCCATCGAGAATGTACAACTTCCTTTCTCGTTTGAGAACAATTCCCAAACTACGGATCCAATCCACATAGTTGTTGCCATTCTCTTCTAACTTGTCCTTCTCAAGGACGGATCGCAAAGGATGCATTTTGATTAGTGTTAACAGCCATTGATCTACAAAGATATGCAACAAATATGAACACATATAAGTACCAATTTCATTTAAGAGATTAATTAACGTATTTCACAAATATTCCCACTAAATTATATAACCTTCTTATACAATCATGCATAATATAATTTAATAGGCTAAGACCCAACTTTAATTTAATTTCAAGTCGGCTATGGCACGACTGCTCAAAATTAAACTAAAAAGGTAGATAACATTTATCAATCATATCAACATATGACTCTTAGATCCTTTATGAGATTATAGACATCTTATGTCACATGTTTCAATCCCATCTTATGCCTTAGGCCCAAAACTGTTTTGATAGCCTAATTGAGTTCAACCATTTTAAACGTATAGCAATCACCGTTTGCTCATCTTGATCATACAAAGATAGAATCAATGTACCTCGCTGTGGCGTAGCCTACATGAAACTATCCGTGTACTCACAAGTGTTTAAACATGGGTGGCATAAACAAACTCAAAATTCAAAGAAGGTTCAATTTTTCATGTTTATCAATTAACATGGCAAAGTTGATTCATGAAAACTATATGAGCATAATTATGAACATGGAATGATGCAACACAAATCACATTTGATGTGTAATTACTAGTACGTGGCATCGTATCCAAAGTTATCCCACACTTCCCAGAAGTGCCTGTGGGGAAGGTCTTGGCTTCCAGCCTATATACTAAGTAATACATCAAAACCCATATTATAGATTAATCACATTAATCACATAATTCACTTCATAATCATGGCATATCTACATATACAATTACTTCCCTAAGAAAATCCCATATAAATTCATATTCAAAATCATATTCATCATGAAAATTAACATAATCACATTATATAATTATCATGATAATCTAATATAAACATCATGAACCAGGCTTTGATACCACTGTTGGGTTTCGAGGGTCCATGCGCAGCGGAATAATGCAATAACTCGAAAAACCCGGAGCCCTAGGATCCGTTCAAGATGATTAATTAAGTAGTATGAAATAGAAATACCAACCTTGTGTGCTTTTGTCGTTGATAAACGTGACCCAACTCCAGATTGACAATCTTGTGAATCCTTGATGAACGATCGTTGAATCACGAACTAAAGATCTTGAAGAGCGAAGATCCTCTATGTGTATCCACGCGATGAACGAACCCTAGAACTCTTCTAGGTGGATTGCTAGATCCTTGATTGAAACTCTTTTCAATCGATGAAGAATAATGGAATTGGATTGATTTTGATTCTCAATTCTCAATTGAAATTTCTCCTTTTGGTGTTTCTCTAAACCCAAAACGTGATAATGACGGCTAGGGCAACCAGGGGTAAGTATTTATACGTTATAAATAAAAGCCCCTTGCGAAAACCCTAAAATTAGGTCATTTACGTATCGCCGGCGTCGACGGGATGACTCGTCCCCGGGCATGAGTCGTCCCCATGTCACGATGTTCTCGACATCGGCGTCCCCTTAAGGGGAATAGTTGGTTTTAATTCGTGTCACGAGTCGTCTGGTGGGCACGACTCGTCCCCATGGGCACGAGTCGTCCCTCGTGATGCTCCTCTCGATTCATCCGTCCCGTGCCAAGGGAATAGTTAGTTCAGGCTCGGGGACGAGTCGTCCCCTGAATACAAAACCTCCATATTCTTCATTTTTGACAATTCGTTCGATGCGTGTGACCCCATAGGACTATATTATGTTGGCAATGAGTTCGATCACATCGATCCTCATAAGACATGAGCGGACTCTAGCAAGCCATCATGTCTACCCAAATAATATAATGCAAAGTTCGATTTCCTATATAGAACATATCACAATCCCTTTGTCACACGATGTTATATTGAACATGAGTCATGGTCCACGTCAACTCATATTGTTCAATGCTTTCTCGTTACTAAGTAAATTGATTAATCGAATGATATTAATCACATTAATTCATTCGGGCATGGCCATGCACTACATCAATCTTACTTACGAGTGGCCTAGCAAACATCTCTCTTTACGAGGGACAAATTTCCATCTTGACTTATCATTCTTCCCAACAAGAATCATATCATGCCAATAATAGCCCTTATTGTTATCCGGTTAAAGACAACATTAAACTATATCAAACATGATATTCATCGAGTGGAAGACGATGATAATCTCAGGTCAAAGGATGTCAATGATATAACTATATGAGATTTATTTATGACATACGACCATGACATAAATCTCATAATGGGTCAAGTCCAGTACCTTGTTCTCTAACAAGTACCCATGAATCTAATGTGCATCTCCATGCATATAATCATCATATGATTATCCATTAGACTTCATACTAGTGCTTTATAAGTACTAGGGACACGATTATTAAAGTAAACAAGCAAACACATATAATAATCAAAGTAATAATCTCATATATAAATGAAAATGACATTACAAATAGGTCTATCTCTATAGGCCTAGGGCACTAACACCTACAGAGACAAGTCCTCAGATCTCTCATATTTGGCCATTGGCCATAAAAGTCAACGACTACCCCAAAATTCAGAAAAATTATGATTTTGCCACAACAATTTGAGCCTGGTTCAGAATAAGCTTGGGATCCACCAAAAAGCCGACGGAATTCATTAAATTTTAAAAAATGGACTACTACACGACTTGATAGAAGATAGCAAGTTGGCACAGGATTTGATCAAAGATAGCCAATCCCTTCAGTGATTCAGAACTCAAATAGGGTAATCATCCACACAATTTGATTGAATATAGCAAATTGTCCCAGAATTTGACCGAAGATAGAAAACTATCCCAGAGTTTGATCAAAGATAGCAAATTCATTTTAGTGATTCGGAACCCAGATAGCTGAATCATTCACTCATCATGACCGAAGATAGCATGTTTACCGAAGGATTTGATTCAGAGATCAAATTCCTTCTATGATTCAGAACCCAAAATAGCGAACCATTCACCTAGTTTGATCGAAGATAGCAAACTGAACAAAAATTTGACTTAGAGATCAAATTCTTTCCAACGGTTTTGGAGCCCAGATAGGCGTGTCATCAACAAAAGTTGGTTCGGAGCCCAAACAGGCGAATCATCATAATCCAAAGGCCAGAGACAGGTAAATCTTTGTGTTCTAATATTTCCATAGGTTCGGAGCCAAGACCAAGCGAATCACCAGATAGACAATTATATTCAGATTGGGTCACGATTTGATTACTCAGTATGATTTTACCTTCACAAGAATTGATTTTAAAAATAATTTTTAAAATGCCTAAAATAGCCTTTTTCGAGTATTTTTAGAGTCCAACTATGTTTTGGTCTGATTCTATGATAGAGATACGTAGGCAGTCATGCAGCACGACCATCCCAAATTTCTAAATGGATGTCTTTACCATCAACGACATTACTTCTTTCATGAGTTCTGTCGCCGAGAGGATTTGTAGACACCCCATTCGGAATGCATTATATACCTTTAGAATTATTTGATAGCTCAACCTTGGATGTTTTGATAGCCTTTTAGAGTGTTTATGAGTACAGGGAATAGAAGGATAAAGTCACAGAATATGATCTTAAAAGATATAAAAAGGAAGAATGATCGAGAGAGGAGTAGCAAAGGAGGAAAGAATGGAAATTAAATAAGGACAAAGTGTATATGACCATGATCGTTCATTACCATTGGATAGTACTCGTCGATATCTTTCTACGATATGTGGCACATCCCAATCGGAGTACGAATGAAGAAGTTGTCCTTCAGAAGTTTGCCAAATAAAGTATAAGTCAGGGAAGCACGAAATAGGGCGCCAGCACACATGCACAGAGGGCGACCACCCAAGTATAAATAGAACACCCCATCCATGTTTGACATCTTATGTATGCTTTATTTTCTCTTTCAAGTTGTAAACAAAATCTCAAGTTTTATTCAATGATTCAATTCAAGTTTTTATACAATTTTATTGAAGATTTGTCAATGTTTATCATGAATATAAGCGGCTAATCTCGTTTTTATGGGGAATGAAGATAATATGTATTAATCTTTTATACATTAATTAATCTTTTTAACCCGCTTACTCATATATGTGGATTTAATTAAAATTTTGAGAGGGGTCTTTCGTATTTTTTTTCTGGGGGATCAATGTAGAAATTGATAATATTTTCAAGGGCGAAAGTGGAAAAAAAGTTTCTTCTCCAGAGGGAGGGAATAATTTCATAATTTAACATAAAAATCAGAGCATTGTCATGTGCTATGATTCTACCTTACAATCTTGTTTTAGATTAATTATAAAACCTCAGTTACAGGTTCCCTTGTCATGGCATCCAAAAGAATGACCCTTGAGACAAGTCAACATCATAAATAAAAGTCAACGTTATGTAGGGAAAACTATTAAGGCACAAAAAAATACTACAAAATTTTGGATAGAAAATCATGTTTGGCAGTAGTCAAATGGTTATCCAGTTTTAAATTGTCCCCTAAACATAGGGGAAACTATCAAGTTGAATAATTGGTCAATCTTTTTGGTATACTGTGCCCTTCCTCTCCAAAAGCCGAGTCATGTTAGTACTGACTGTTTGCAGCCCCTGTACTCTCAACCATCTTAGAAAAAGCACCTTCTT
Source organism: Adenophora triphylla var. japonica (assembly GCA_022495995.1). Classification (NCBI taxonomy): domain Eukaryota; kingdom Viridiplantae; phylum Streptophyta; class Magnoliopsida; order Asterales; family Campanulaceae; genus Adenophora; species Adenophora triphylla. Next base: position 189,754 of record JAFEMH010001123.1, on the reverse strand, counting down.
CATTGACTAACAGTGTCTTTGGGGCACCATATTCTGCAACCTGAAAGATTAACAACAGATTCTTACAGAACTTACACCCTGATCAACTAAAAAGAAAAAAAAAAAGGCCATGATTACAGTAAAAAAAGAAGCAGCAAATTATAAGGAGTAGCTAAAGAAAGACGTACTTGACCATCATCGAGTACAAGAATCTTATCACAGTCAATGATGGTATTTAGTCTATGAGCAATGATGACCATTGTGCATGATTTGAACTCATTCCGTACGGTTTTCTGGATGACTGCATCAGTACCGACATCAACGGATGCAGTAGCTTCATCAAGAACAAGAATCTTTGATCTTCGTAACAATGCTCTAGCTAAGCTTAATAATTGTCTCTGTCCAACACTGAAATTCTCCCCTGCTTCCAAAACCTTTACAAGCCACCCCAAAATAAATTTTAAAAAAAAAAATCTTCTAAGAAATGGTCTATTTAGTAGCGGTCTATAAAGTACCAAACAAATCTACCAGAGAAGGGCCTATATCAGTAAACTTCAATTATTTCCAAAATTGAGTATATGTAGAAAGGAGCAGATATATCAACTACTTCCTCTGTCCCATAAAGATAGTCCCAATCCTTTTCTAGATAACTTTGATTGAACTTTGACCAATAATTTTATGTTATTTATTATCTTAATGTTGTATTCATAACAAGTATTAGGGTTTCATTAGGGGTGAAGCTCTGTCACACTTATTTAGGTTTTCCAAAACTCCACCCCATAAACATAATTACAACAATAACTATTCACAACTTCCATATGACTACCCACCCGCTCACTCCACTATTCAATAAATAACCACTAGAAATTAAAGTCGTACAAAATAAAAATCAAAACATTTCAAAAAAAAAAAATAGTAGGAAGTTATCCTAACAAAATTTATCATTTTACCATGCACACACGGGGTCTGATGTTTCAATTTTTGTCAATTTAGGGTCCAAAATTACCAACGTTATCCAGATAAGGGTTTTTTAAACGAAGATGTAGAAAATTTCATTAAGTCAAACTCATAAAGTTAATTTAGTCTTTTTAATCATTTCCTAAAATATTCACCCCGATTGGCACATACCCCCTAAACATTGGACCCTAATTTGTCATTTGCCCTTCAACAAAATAACCACTATAAATTGAAGTCATAAAAAATTTAAACTTTTCAAAAAAAATAAGTAGAAAATTATCGCAACAAAATTTATCATTTAACATGCACACACTGTGTGAGCTACATTCATTAGCCTGATCAGAATACTGCCAATAGGCCCAATACTGGTCACTCAGCTGACTTAACATCTCTTCTTTTAATGACAGAGAAAATGATCAAGCACAACCTTAAGAGAATTGCTTTTGTTAGAAGGACAATGAAGCATAACTGGTTGGTGGTCAGTAGTTTTTTGTTCTGTTTTTAAAGAGGATCTACACATGTTGGCTTTAATCCATTAACAGTAAAGAGGAAGTTTGATAAATCCTGCGTGTCTGTCTATCCTGTCTAGTGAACTTAATCTAGCAATTTGAATGGTAAAATGTAGATGAAATCGTGCACTGTTTTAATGAGAATTTCGTATAAAACCTAGGCAGTTGAATAACTGATGCATGCACAATAGATACTACCGTGTTGATAGATAACTACTTAATATTAAAGAATACGAGTTTATAGTGTAATCAGTTCACCACATTGGCTATTAAGAGTCCACTCTAGATAGATTAAATCAGATAACCATACAATTTCCTGGTCAATTCCAAACATTGGACGATACTTGTAGTTGTCAACAAAAAAGTGAGAAATTTATCAATTAGAAATGCAGATTATTCTAATTCTTTCTTACAGTGAGTTGCATCTATCAGCAAGGAAAATAAAAAAAAAGATACATAACAAATTGCATAAAGATCAATTGGAAAGCTATAGTTGATACCATAGTGTCCAGACCAGCATTGGTCATGATGGCATCCTTCAAGTGTGTCCGCTCTAATGCCTCCCAAAGGTCGGCGTCATTGTGTTCATTGAAGGGATCAAGATTAAATCTCACAGAACCTACAAAAGTAAGAATAATACTAGACTGAGATCCCTTTTTCTTCTTCGGATGTCCCATTTAGTGGGTCCCTTTTCCGAATCATGCTTAGGAGTTATTAGAATATTTTTATCTAAAAAAAAGTGATTACTCTTCAGAAATGTGTTAAAGTTTGTTTAATCTTGGTGGTAATAATGTATTTCTTGAAGTAAATGATATTTTCAAGCAGGGACTCTCCAAATGAAGTAAAGAGATAAAAATGACTATTCTCTAAAAAAAGACACCAACAGACTGACAAGTCAGCATCAGTCTAGATTCAAGAACTAAGTCCGAAGTCAAAAAGAAAAAAAAAGAGTGAATAAATTCCTAGGTTTTATACCTTAGTGCAGAAAAACACCAAAAATTGCTGTTGGCTCTTATACACCTCAATATAATAAGGCAATGGTCTCAGATTTAAAAAGGAATGATTGGCATGCTGCAGAGAGCTTGGGAGGGACTGTAATAAACTTTAAGATAGGACTACAATTTTTTGCATGTTTTTAGGGGATCACGCCACAGCATTACCTTCCCTTGTTTCACTGCATAGCTACACACATTAGAGGCTCGCACAACCAGAGATGATGCCCAATAACTAGGCCACACCTAAGACTAGCCCCAATACAGCAAGATGAGCTATAACAATTCTATAAGCAACTAGCAGAAACAGTTTATTTCCTTTCTCAATCAAATATTGCAAATAAGGGACTGCAAATTACATATTTTCATAACGAGCACTATGAGCAATGCCAAGTACTCCCTCTGTCCAAAATGAATGTCCAAAATTTTCTCAAATTTGCTCTTGATCGAGAGTATATTTGGAAAAAATTTGGACAGTCATTTTGGGAAGGAGGGAGTATGACTTATCAAGTATTCATCTAAACGAAGAAACGGGAAAACTGTAATCATACTAGGGAACATGCTCAACAAGGATTACAATACAAGAAAAACTGGATAAAATCCTAGCCACATAACATACACGATCCTGCCTCCAACTTCTAGCAATGTGGAAACTATAGTCCCAGACAGCTTGGGACTGCACACGGCAACAGCTTTAATAAACCATTGCCATAGCGTTTGTACACAAAGGGCCGAAGGATAACAAACACATTAGAAGGCTTATGTGCAGGTTAAGCAACGACACACCTAGATGCTCTCCCTATTTCTTCATTTGTCACAATCTTGGTGTTCCTTCATTGCTTCTCTCAATTCTGTTCCTACTTCTAATTACTTTCGAAAGCTTTGGCCCACCTGGGCTAGTGGGCCACTATGCATATACTTCCTTTAGACCATAATGCTTGAAAGGGAGCATTTCAGTTATGCGTATTATAAGATCGGGTTGCAATTGCAATCATAAATATCTTAGGAGTTTAAATAGTTTTGCCTTAATGAAATTCTAGGCTAAGTCTACTCAATATTCACTTTGTATTCTCTAATTTATCGTGCAATACAAAACATAGAAAGGTAAAGTTAAAAGAGGAGATGTTAATGAAAATATATGCATTCATGACCAATTCAAAAAGAGAAGCATGTAAAAGCTAAAATCATCGGGCACTACTTCACAGACTAAATCATACTTGTGCAAAATGCACACCTGAGAACAGAACAGGCGCTTGAGGTATGATACTGAGAACCTTACGCAGGTCTGTCAATCCAAACTTTGAAATGTCACAATTATCGATCAATATTCTTCCTTTTTCTAGCTCTACGATTCTAAACAAAGCATTCAGTATGCTAGATTTCCCAGCACCAGTCCTTCCAACTATGCCAACCTTCTCTGATGGGGCAATCATGAAGCACAGGCCACGCAAAACAGCAGGAAGTCCAGGTCTATAACGTAGGACAACATCTTCAAATTTTATTAATCCTGATGATGGCCACGCCGGTGGGGGCCGATTACCCTCGATGATAGTCGGAGCCTCAGCTGGCAAATTTATGTAAGTGCTCACACGCTCAACAGCATTAAAACTGTTTTCAGCCCTACTTGCTTGTCTTAGTACATTACTCAACAGATTTGTAATATTCAGAGAATAGCTGAGGAGCAGACCCATAGTAGATGCAAATGCCACCTGGTTTTCGGCTCTTGCATTTTGCATGACAGAAAATGTAGCTGTCAACCAGATCATGATCCCTCCCAAAGTTTGAAGTCGTATATATAGCCAGCCATTTGAACTGTAGGTTGCAAGTGTAAACCTAGTATTATTGTCCATAGACTTCCCATTAATGTTAGCCATTCGGTCATATGCTTTATATGCACGAATGGTTGACAAACCATTTAATGCTTCTCCGAATTGGGCATACACAGGGGACCTGCTAATGGAATCCAAACGCTTTATCTCACGAGATGTACTCTGCAGAAAATTCATGATTTTGTTGCTAATTAAAACATGACATGATCTAGGAGATCATAATAGTAGACAACTTATAAACAATTTAGTATAAACAAAATGATCAGATGATAGGGATGGTTTATCAGATTCTTGTGCTATTGCATGATTAGTAATTTGATGAGGTTTTGCATAGAGAGGTGAACAGAGTAGAAAAAACAAAAACAAGATAAGGGTCTCGGTTTGGTTTGAAAACTAGAAGTCAATGATCGGAGATCTGCTTAGAAAGAACACTACTGGGTATAATTTAATACAATGTAGTAGATATAGATAACAGCAAGAAATACAGTTCCAGGTGATACATTATGAGAAAGTATTACCACCTTTGTCCTAAAATGATTGTCCATTTTCAGTTTTCCAGGTTAAGTTGACGTTTCAGCACTTTAGTAGCACACACATATATATACCATTGGTACATATAAATACCATTAAAACACTATGTCACCGCAAGTGTAAATTCAAATTTGATAGGTTCTAAGGTACTTAGTAACTTCACTAGAAAGTGAAAACTCGTTTGGGGCAATTTGTTTCTGCAAAATGGATGCTCAATGTAGGGGTGACTACGATAGAACTTGCAAGATTTAAGGCGCTGCAAATCATCAAAAGGCTAAAAATACTCAAGACCGATGCAATTAATACATCCAAAATACTTGCATTATACACATGTATGTATGTATATGTGTATTATTTATTTATTTATTTATTTATTTATTTATTTATTTATTTATTTATTTATTTATTTATTTTGGTAAGAAAGATGGATGTATATGTGTATTATATATACATATATACACATTTACATGATGCACGTGTTTGTGTGTCTATCTATACTTGATTAATTGCATCTCAACATCCATTGTTAACGTTATGACAGTCTTTTAGATGAGTGTATGGGCTTTGTATATATATATGGACAAAGTATACAGTATACTCCCTCCGTCCCACACCAACTGATACCAAAATTTTGGGCACACATATTAAGGAAAAGTAAGAGAGAGAAAAAGTGGAAGAAAATGTTGTGAGTATGAAAAATTAAATAGGAGAGAGAATGAGTGGGAGGAATAGTTAGGAGAGAGAATGTTGTGAGTGTAAAAGTAAAATAGGAGAGAGAATGAGTGGGGAAAATAGTAAAGATTCCCTTCCATTTTGGGCAGTATCAATTGGTGTGGGACGGACCAAAAAGGAAATAAGTATCAATTGGTGTGGGACGGAGGGAGTATATACTTTGGAACTTTATTATCAATAAACATTCAGATTTATATGGTATCAGAGCCCCTCAAATTTGAATGAGGTAGAACAGATGTTTGCAGATTTTATGGACCGATTAAACCATCAGAAGCCCAAGCGACCAGACCAAAAACATAGATCGGTCAAGTGCTGAATGGTAGCCTTAAGGGCTGAATTTTGTTGCTGATTGTTGTTGCTCAATTTAGTTGCTGATTGTTGCTGCTCAATTTAGTTGCTGATCTTAATGTTAAATTTGCTGCTAGATTTGGTCACACAGATTATGGGTTTCCACAGATATTTGACTCAATTTCGGATCATTTTGAAATTTAGCATATTAAGTATAAAGGGTTGCTAAATTTTTTGTTGGGACAAACTACCAGTGCACCTATGTGAATATAGCAGTTAATGAAAGAGATCGGCTATGATAGTCCTTAACCAATGAAGTTTTAACGTGATAACCAAGCTGCCATGCATATTTTGACAAACCAGGGTAATCCACGAAAGAACTAAACATATAAAGGTGGATTGTCACTTTGTCAGCATAATTTGATCCCCGCATTGTATCTGCGCATGGGGGAACAACTGGCTGATTTATTTCCCATGGGACTTACCCGCGCAAGGGTTGATTTTATTTGTAACAAGCTCAACGTGATTAACATCTATGTTCCAGCTTGAGAGGTGTTTTATGATAGTAATTTAGAGAGTGTATGAATGCATGTGGCTAAATATACACTACATATATACTTTGGCACTCTATTATCAAGAAAAATTTGGATTCCTTCTTCCTTGGTATCATCAATCACAGTTTAATTTTTTATTTATTTTTGATAAGCAATCATTATTGCATCTTATCCATCATTTCCGATGGAGCCAAAGACTCACTATTTTTTTGGCTTGGAAATATGATGGAATAAAGCAAAATGGCTCACTAAATTGTCTGCGCTCCTTTATTATGAAGCAACAGTCCGTCCGTATTTTTCGACGCAATTTTCATTATGGGTCATCCGGAAACAGTCTCTCTGTGCTTTAATACAGGGGCAAGGCTACGTACATCCGACCCCCTTACCCCACCGTAAGTGGGAGCCTTTGCAGCACTGGGGTAATGTTGTTGTTGTTGTAGTCATTATTGCATCTTAGCATCCATTGTTACTCTACTTAATTTGAAAAACTATTTAGAGCTCATTTTGTATAATCTTTACCATTGACATGTTAATTTAAGCTCTTAAACATGTTAACCAAAGAGTCAGAAGTTGATCCTTTTTAGAATGATTAAAACATAAACTCTTTAAATATTGGGAGATGAGATCTGAATAGACCTATAGGATGGCTCCATAAAAAATATCCTACATAAAGAAGAGAAGGAAAAGGGAAAGCATGAAAAGCTTAAAATATCGACGAACCTGATAGTATAGGTAGGCTGCATGAAACAAAATCAGGAGTGGCATTATGGCCCATAAGGATATGGTGCTCAGAATGCCTATAAGAGCAAAAGTTGCAAGTAGCTGGCATGCTTGGCTCAGAAAACTATTTGCAAAATTGGCAACATTTCGATCTATATCACCTAGATCCTTTGCAAACCTGTTAATCATCCGTCCGATTGGATTCGTGTGGAAGAATACCATTGGAGCTCTGAGTACCGAATGCAGCATTGTATCATGAAGTGTTTTAGCTGCAAAAAGGCTTGATGAAATTAACCAGAAGGAGTTTGCAAATGTCACCATCACCTGCATATAAAACTCGCCAAGTAAATCTATGCAATATGTGATAGCAGAAACACAATGACATTGTTTCGTCAAGTTCTTGAAATGCTTGGAAAAGAAGAAAAATTGCATAAAAAAGTAAACACGAGCATTGTAATTTCTGCTACTCTAAATAGTGCATGGTAGAGTATGACACTTGCCACACACATTCATATAGCTATACCACAGTACCGCATTAGGATAGGTCTAAAGTTTCCAGAAAAAGAAAGCCACGGCAGAGAAATATGTTTCGCTATGAATATTTCCAAAGCTTGTTTAACTTCCGTCCTTCTTTAGCAATCTTATATTAGCACAACAATAATAAATTGAGTGAACTTTGGGCATCACTTCTCTAAAATGACATTATGGCTAGCATGCAGGTAACAATGGGCTTACCACATGTCGGCAGTCTCATGATTACCATGTGGAACGTAGAAAGATGAAGAGAAAGAAAGAGGAGAGAGAGAATGAGATTGCTTAGGAGACAATAGCATTAAACAATTTCAACCATATACATTGAGATTCTACTATGAGCTGCAGACATACCTGACCAAATGACAAAATAGCATACACCAAAATGTAAGAACCAGGTTCATCACTTGTCGAGCTGCTCCCATTTGTCCAAAAACTTAACCATGTACTACTTAAAACTCGAAGAACCTCCATTGAAATGTAGAACATGACTAATATCATGACAACCCACAAACCTCCTAAAGCATCTTTGTACCTGAATAAAGAAATATGCTTAGCCATAATAAGAGTCTGGTTAATTTGTTGACATAGATACAATATGAAGCTTGAACTGAGCTGCAGGATCTGAAACTGTAAAATGCTACTCCCTCTGCCCCTAAATGAGTGTCGGTTTTTTACTTTTAAGGGAAATCTAAGTAAGTTGACTTTATTAAGCACTTGTAGTACCAATTTTATAGGAACTTGTAGTACCATATTTACATGTATACCCTTAATGATAGCTCCATATAAGATCATGATTACAAGTATGCATTCAAGCACGATGGTTGACAAGGAAGGATCTAGTGACTTCACCTAAAAAGGACACTCATTTGTCACGGAGGGAGTAGTATATTATGGTTAATCACAAGTTCTGTGGAATATCTTGTGCATCAATGTTTGACGAATCGGGATATGCGACATACTCCACTTGTGGTAGTTGGAGTGAAAGCATGGATCCTATAGATAGCACCAGCTTCAACTGACCACTCATTTTGTGGGCTCCATTGATGGTGGCATACACCTAATACTGGGATTCTCACAATCAGACTAGAGCCCAGTCAAGATTCCTGATTTATATTTATCTCCCAGATTCTCAAATTTATCTTCATATTGATGAACTATGGTATGTGTGTTTGAATTATTGAGGTTGTTGATTTATACACTATACTGTATTGCATAGCTGCCTAAGCACTTCAGTTAAGTCTTCTCACTCTCAACATGGTAATAAGGCGGGGAGTTTTGTAGTACTTCTGCTGATTGGCCCTAAATCGTCTTCACTCTCTTCGTCTACTGTTCTTGCGAGGTTTCACTCTCAGTTCAGCATTTGGAAGTAGTATGGCCCATAGTTGTTAAAGGCGAAAGGCGAGTGGCGGGCGATACACACCTGGAAAAGGCGAAAGGCGAGGCGATAGAAAAGCGGCAAAAAGGCGAGCAAGGCGGAAAAATAAAAAAAATTAGTAAATATTTGAAAAATATATAAATATACATGTAACATATGAACAAAAAATTCAAACATGTTAAAGGACTAACATAAAACATTTAATAAATGCCATTTCACTTATAATAATATCCTAAACGTAATTTAGACCTCAAAAGAGATAATTTTAAGGCAAAAGGAGCATAATAATTAAACAAAGGAAAAATAAAAAATAACTTAAAAATAAATGAAAAATCATGAATGGAAGAAACGTTGTTGAAAAAAAACAAAGAAAACAAAAGTAATAAATATAAAATAAAAGAGACAGACACACGTTGTTGTTGAAAAAAACAAAAAAAAACAAACGTGAGTATAAAATAAAAGAGACAGACGCAATTGCTAAACGACGTTTAAGAGAGAGAGAAAAAAAAAAATCCAGAGACGCAGAGTACCAACGACGAGTCGACGCTAACCTGAAAAGTGAAAAGTGCCGTGATTTGCGAAGGCCTTCGTTCGTCGTCAATGGCTGTCAATGGTGAGTCGATCATCAATTGCTTGGTTTACGTCTATGAAATTGATTTCATAATCGATTTCATAATCGATTTCCTGATTGATTTCGGAATTCCTAATCAATTTCATAATCGAACTCGGAATTTCAAAAATTGACGATGTTTCCATAAAATTGGAAACCCTAGAATCCCAATTTGACAGCTTCTCGATTCCTACTTTGACTCGGAATTTTCTTAGGTTTGTCGCTTTTTCAAAAACGACCACCACAATCCGCAGAGGCGGTGAAACCTCCCAGGCGCGATTATGGCGAGAGGCGGGCGAGAGGCGAGCGCCTTTCGCAACTATGGTATGGCCCGACCGGATTGTGAGACTTGAGCATCACAAGCATGAAAAGCACTACATAAACTCAGAACATAACTAAAGAGAGCACATGAGGAACATTACCCACAAATGTTTCTAAGAATTCAGCTCTACTCCTTGCATCCTAATAGTTTCTGTCATTAGTTGGTACAAATGCCTGTGGAACATTACCCACAAATGTTTCTAAGAATTCAGCTATACTCCTTGCATCCTAATAGTTTCTGTCATGAGTTGGTGCAAATGCCTGTGTAATGAGATAAAGGAATACAAAAAAATTTACAAAATCTCCCTGTCACGCGTGCACACACACTTTTATATAACAAAATGCTACTCCCTCCGTCCCACTTCAATTGAGCCATGGCATCTTTGCACGCTTTTTAAGAATTTCTTTTAAAAATGAGTAAAGAATTGAAAGTGGGTAGAAGATTAGAGGAGAGAGAATGTAAAAGTTAAAAACATTTAATAGGAGAGAGAATGAGTGGGAGGAATAGTAAGTTAATGATTGGTTTTTTTGTAAATATGTTAAAATTATAAGGGTATAATGAACGGTTTTTTTGTAAATATATAAACATTATGAGGGTATAAATGTCCGAAACACTGTTCACTTCTTTCCATTTATGGAATGGCTCATTTGAAGTGGGACGTCCCAAAAAGGAAAGTGGCTCAATTAAAGTGGGACGGAGGGAGGATAATGTAATATAAATGCACATGCCGAAGTCTGGACTAGTTTAGGTTTAAGGCTTCTATCAACATCAAGCTCAACCTCAACCTCAATAAAGATCAAAATGAAATCAGCTGATGTTCAAAACTGATGACTCAGAACATATTCACATTTTTTATGGCCAAAAAGATATTAAATTATTATTATAAGGGACTTAATTGGGGATTTTGAATGTTGAATCGTACCACAACTGCTGGTTGCTCAAAAAAGGATTTGCATTAGTAGGCATTGAAATTCCATTTTCCAAGGATTTTAGAAAACTAAGTAGGAGAGATATGATTAAATGATGTTTATCTTTAATATTACCTCACTAAAACATTCCAACTGACACTTCCTGTTTCCCGTTCTTCCTGCTTGATTAGTATAGATTTACTGCCTTCGTTTTTCATTGTGGTGTTCAGATCATTTGGCAACAACTTAGTCAGCACCCCACGAGCAACAGGTTTTGAGGATCCACAGTCTACGTTTATTCTGCTTTCACTTCCCGACACCCCTTGTTCCATCTTCCCTGCATTTTCCATTAGCTTTTGGAACAATGGGCCATCTTTAGAGAGCTGCTCAAAGCTACCCTCCTCTTTCACCATACCATCGGACACAAAAATAATATGATCTACCTGAGGAAGAATATGAAGCTGGTTTGTGACTAGCACTCTGGTTTTGCCTTGCAATTCTTCTTTGATACACTTCAAAAATACCTGGAGATATTTTCCGTGTACGTGAGAAGAATGCTATTGAGCTGTGGCACACACTGTGTTGTGAAATTGGTGCTCCCCCGTTGCAATAAAGACAAAGAAAACAACACACCCACACGTACAAGAAAGAAACAATCACACACAAGAACACAAGAGTTGTTTACCCGGTTCATTCACCAACTCGTGAACTACGTCCGGGGGCAATTGCCAAGCCAATATGTATTAGACACCTCTCTAATATGTTGCTACAATGTATTCTAGGCCGAAATTATACTTATATAGTTTATACAAGGAACCTAGCTCAGACAAGGAAGAGATCTACACAAAATAGGAAACAAAATCAGACCAGGATTCAAACTCCCCGACGCCAGCGCGGCCGCGCACCCCTGCAGCGCGGTCGCCCTCCTTTGCCGAAGTTCCAGCTCCAATTTTGACCAACGAGCGCGGTCGCTCTCCACCACGAGCGCGGCCGCTCTCCCCCGCAGAAACTCCTCCGTCGCTTCCTTCCTTGCAGTTTAGGATCCAATCCCAACAATCTCCCACCGGAGACTAAACTAACAAACATAAAATCACCCATTAACTCCCACCACGGAGTAAAGACCTTCGAACACATTCCCCCTCCTCCATATTGGCTTGACACTACCGCACCTCTCTTCAAGTACTAAGGCGAGTTGAAACCAAGCGACGTTTCAACCTCTCCGTGTTAGATCGTTCTTGCCTCCCCAAATCGGCTTCTACCTTGATTTCTCCCCGCAAGTCTAACTTCGCCTTCTCCCTCCAGACCCACCTTCCTCGCAATGCCTCCCCTTGAAACTTGGACACACCTTGTTTCTTGCATCGGCTTGTTCTTGATGCAGAAATCGCTCTCTGTTAGGGCCACTTGGACATCCGCGCCACGTTGATCAACTTTGAGTCCTCCCAAACATACTGTTTCTTGATGTCTCCCCTTTTACACCAACGGGCCGGTTCTTAAGCCTCTTTGCTCCCACCGGAACGAAAAGCGACATTGTAGGTAGAGTACAACGTCTTCCCCTTAACCCCGTGAGCCAACACCTTAGCCCCTTTTGTGACTTCCCAGAGACCCGCTGATGAAAGAAACACCATACCCTTCATTTGTCAAGTTGTCCCACGAGAAATCACCCTTCTCCTCAAATCCGGATCATGCATCACATCGTGTAGTTGTAAAAACGGCCCGTTAGGTGTCTTCATCATCACATCCCCTTACCTTTGATCTTGATGATTGACCATCACCAAGATAGAGAACCCCAAAATCTCCGGTTTTGTATCGCTTCATTGATTCTCGCATCCCCACAAGCATGACAAGAAGCTCCAGAATCAAACACCCAATCTTCACCATTGCTCCTCCCACAGGATTAATACATCACCACCATCATCCACCACGTTAGCACAACCACCTTTTCGGACGGTCATGCGATATGCCCCAATTCACCACAATTGTAGCACTTCGACCTTTTTCCCCTTTTTCGGTCCGCCCCTTTTTCTCTCCACCTAAGTGTAGCCCCATCTACGAGACAATTCTCCCCTTTTCTCTTTCCTTCGCAACTCCTCTTGAAGGATGAGATCTCTAACCTCCGTATACACCAATGCTTTGTTTTCGACGTACTAATCGTTGTGACGGTAACCGCCCAACTATCGAGCAATGACTTTAGTAGAAAACAAGCTAGCACTTCATCGGAGAAAGTAATATCAACACTTTTCGGTTGGTCCACCATACCTTTGAAATTGCCGATATGACTTGCCGCATGTCTGCCCTCTCGACGTCTTCGCATTCGCAAACCTCTTTATCAAATGCACCTTATTGATATTCGACGGCTTCTCATACATGTCCGGCGGCGTTTGTAGCAACTCCGCCGTTGTCTTGGCCTCCATGGCGTTCCGTGCAACGTCGTCGGTTAGGGGCACTCCTTACCGCTCCTAACGCCTTCCGATCCAAGCGTCTCCCAATCTCCTTGTTGCATGTCTTCGGGCTTCGCCTTGAGGGTCCATGAAGATCCTTACAATAAAGGTAGTCTTGATCCTTGTCTTCCAAAACGTGAAATTCGCACCGTTGAATTTCTCGATTGAGTTCTTAAATCTGACCGCTTCACCAAAATCCCCGAACGCGATTCAAAATTAATCAACTAATGAAAAGATTTTGAATCCTCGAACCAAAGCTCGATACCGGTTGTTGTGAAATTGGTGCTCCCCCGTTGCAATCAAGACAAAGAAAACAACACACCCACACGTACAAGAAAGAAACAATCACACACAAGAACACAAGAGTTGTTTACCCGGTTCATTCACCAACTCGTGAACTACGTCCGAGGGCGATTGCCCGAGCTTGATATGTATTAGACACCTCTCTAATATGTTGCTCTGATGTATTCTAGGCCGAAATTATACTTATATAGTTTATACAAGGAACCTAGCTCGGTCGAGGAAGAGATCTACACAAAATAGGAAACAAAATCGGACCGGGATTCAAACTCCCAGACGCCGGTAGCGGCCGCGCACCCTGCGGCGCGGTCGCCCTCCTTTGCCGAAGTTCCGGCTCAATTTTGACTAACGAGCGCGGTCGCTCTCCACCACGAGCGCGGCCGCTCTCCCCCGCAGAAACTCCTCCGTCGCTTCCTTCCTTGCAGTTTAGGATCCAATCCCAACACACTGATGTATGGGTGTCTCATCATTAATTCTTAGTACGAAGTACAGTTTAATACTACCTCTGTGCCTAAATGAATGTTCAAAATTTATTTTTAAGGGACATTCTGAAAATGTGTTTTTTTTATACAATTTAATAGCAAAGATGTATTTATATTCTTGTTATCCACTTTCTAAACAATTAGTTTTATGATAATAAAATGAAAAGCACGAGTTTTTTGGTAAAAAAGCGTTTAGGGACAAAGTTTTTTACATAAAAGATTTTTGGGACAAAAAATTCTTGAATTTGGACATTCATATAGGGACAAAGGGAGTAGTAATTATTTTCCAAATGCGACACAACTCCTGTTAAAGATAGTGTGGGTATGATTTAATGAACTGGGTGACTTTGAGGTGAGCTATTCTTTATGGGAATTTTCAACATACAAGACAGGTGTATTGAGGCTTCAAAGAGGTCCGCCCCTTTTTCACACAGTATAGATAGACAGTTCAACAGCAAACTGTGATAAATTATCACAGACGGAGATTCAGATTCGCAAGCACAAAGTGTAATTAATGATCACAAAATACGAGTCTGTGCTTCTATTGACTATACTCAAACAGTAAACATGGAACATTAGACTACATGAAGACTAATATAGACATATGTTTTCAGCGACTATAAATTATAACTTGGAGGTAAGAGTAGGTATTTCGTACGACTGGTCAGGGGTACGGAACCATGATATCTGTATTTATTTACCAAAAAAAGGTAACAAAGATGGCAATCAATCACTCATTCACGAGCATAAAATAGGCTGCTGAGACCGGATAAGATACATCTTCATGGTTTCATCTCTATTAAAACATAGTGGCATAAACGAGACTGTAAATAAATTTAGCCCAACTCAAAAGTAACAAGATATCAAAAATCAGATTTCTCAATTAATAAAACGACCATTTTGAAAAGTACTTCCATCTTATTCCTGGTTTAAAATATACTATCCTTGCGCTAGAGTATTCTTGTAATCACCTGTTGGCTAACATTAGGATCCAGTGAACTCAATGGATCATCGAGTATATACACATCTGAGTTGGAGTACAAAGCTCTTGCCATCGATACTCTTTGCTTTTGGCCACCACTAATATTTACCCCTCTTTCACCAATCTCTGTAAGGTCACGCCCCTATCAAAGAGGAAAACACAAGAAGTTCACGGCGTAAGCATTTACTTTTAAGGGAATGTATATAGAGCACACATTAATTGAAAACTAACATGAATGGTAATAGGTTGAGGCACTTAACAGGAAGCATGTCAAGGTCATGCTGCAACGCAGTTACACTGATTGTTTTCCAATATCGATCTGGTTCAAATGTAGATCCAAATAATATGTTCTCACGTAGCTGCAAGAGCGAAATCCAAAGGCATGAAATATACATAAGCACACTCACATGCATACATGAAATACAGTAGATGCACTAACAAAGGAAACAAGATCACAGATCCCACACACATAAGATCCACCAAGTCAGGCACAAAATCTAATCATCACCAAAGCAGCAGCATCATTTATATACATCAAAATGTAGTCAGTTCCAGTCCCAAAGTTCGATGGGACCATAGCCTCTTACTTCATGTCTTGCTACAACTTTCTAGAATTCTTCCTCAAGTATTTAGTATATTTCTGCCGTATTTACTCATTGCACCGTGCTGCTTGGAATTAGTTCATAACATGCTGCAGAAGTCGGCTAGTTGACATCTTTGTAAAAAACTAGTAAGTCTAACTACATATATGGCATTCTTAGAGAATAAGCCATAAGGGCTAGAACACACCGTAGCATTGAAAACCCATGAAATTTGGGGAACATAAGCAGCTCTTCCTCTGACGACCACCCTTGCACTAGCCAAAGGGGGAAGCTCCCCAAGCATTGCTGATATAAGGGATGTCTTTCCTTCTCCAGTACCACCTACAATAGCAACTAGGCTGCCGACTGGTATGTCCAAATTTATATTTGCTAACGTAGGCTTCTCTGCCTGTAAAGAAGTAGATTATGAAGGCTTCTGTTATATGAGCAGAGATGTAGAAGACATGACATTTGACACTTATAACTATTAACTAACACCAAACAGACAAAGAATTTTATCCAATAAATAATTATGGGAATCCTCTAATCAACATAATTAATAATTTTGTACAAGAGTATACATATTACAGTATGCCCATTTTAATTCTTGGACTGCTTCAATGTTCAGATAAGCATAGTTAACTTGCTTCAATTAACAGCAGTTACAGCACATATTTTTTATTAACCTTTCATCTCACAAGTAAGATTCAAATTTTCAAGTGAACTGCCTTTTCTCTGCTGCGACAGTCTCAAATCAAGACACTTAATAGCACACAAGTAGAGGGTTCTAATGTTGGTTGGTTACATGGTTGGATTAGCTTGCAATTTTCAACCCATATCCAATTCATTCCTGCCTGAACAATTCAAAAAGAAAAGGGGTTTGGGTGTATCGTCGTCAGATCTTACACCAAGAGAAAAAAAGCCTCCGGGAGGCTGCTCTCATCATCCAAACTATCGGAATAATGCAACATAGGACATGAATCATTATGTCAAACTAGAAGATTTACCAGATAAACTCATATAAGATACACTAGGCTAGCTTGAATAAACCCTACAATTTTCTTGCATCAGAATAAAGGCAATATTTTGTCCAATTACTTGGGGTCGACAAACCATTTAACCAGTTTTCCATCCAAAGCAGGGTTGTTGCTCAACCAGAAGTCACTCCTACCATGCTAGTTATGGTCTTACCATATCTCTATTATGATAGTTGATATTGATATTATCACACTTATGCAAAGCCATTACTATCAAACTTGAATGCATCAAAACTACCTCAAACAATTTTCTGTAGTATCTTCTTAATTAAGGTAATTTTAGGATTTCATAACTTTTTAATTCTTCTCGTTTTTTCACACATCCCCATCTTAGCATTCTCATTCATGCTACAATATTTACACCAACATGGTGCTTCTTAGCTTCGCCGAATTATGTTTTATAATAGGACAGAGTATTTTAACCACCAACTCATATCAATGAAATAAAACAGAAAAAAAAAGTTCTAAAAAGAGTGGTGATATGCTAGACTCTTTAATGTGTGTCTGTGAGAGTGTGAGAGAGAGAGAGAGAAAGAGACCTTCGGATCCCAAGAAAAGTATCCATCCTTGATAGAGATTGCTGGCAGAACTGGTTCTGGAGGTTGATTGGGTAACATAATTCTCTCTTCACTACACAAGAGTTCCTCCAGTCGCTGTAATGATGCATTCGCATTCACGACCTACAAACATGTAACAGTATAAGAACAACCAAACCGTCTTTCTGCATGATGATACGGATATTAGAATTTGTTTCATAATCCAACACTAACCATGTCAGTAATGTGACAAAATAGTTCTCTTCTACAACTTTTGGACATGGATACAAAGCACAAGTATCAATATGGACACGTGGTGTCGGGTGCGGAAACCATCAAATTCAAGGACACAGGGATATAGACATACTATTTATTTAGATAAGGTGCATTTAATACTAGCCTTCCAACTAGGTGATGCATGAACAATACTTTGCATGTTAGTATGTTACACTACTTCCATATCTAAACATAAAACGCTATAATGTTATTTAGATATTATTTCTGCAGTACTTTTATTTCCTCCATGGTGTTGCACCAGTTTGTTTGATGTGTGCATAGTTATTAAAGGCCCAAGGCGCACCAAGGCGCAAAAGGTGTGCCCGGAGCCTAGGCTCAAGGCGGGCGCGCGCCCGAGTGATGACGCAAAAATGCCTTAAAATATTAAAAATATAGTATACATACAACATCAAGATGAGCAATAAATCAAATGCAAGTAGTAAATCAAGCATACGTTATAAGTCATAAAAGAAACAAGCACAAACATACGTTATATATCATAAATGTATGTATACTATACCAAAAATATAGTATACATACAACATCAAGTGATCAGGGAGATCGCCGGAATTCTTCCCAGGTCGCCGGAGGTCGTCGCTGTTAGTTTGAAGGAGTTTCTAGTAATCGCTACTCTTATACAGAGTTATGACACGCGTACGTGAGAGAGTCATGGCAGAGAAGAGTATTAGTCGCGTATTAGGTTTAATTACGATTTAATTGTTGGTCAATTATTGTGCCTGGAGCCTAGGCGCACACCATCAAGGCTCGCGCTTCAGCCCTAGGCGCGTCTAATCCCTCGCCTATGAAACACCGCCTCGCCTAGCACAATTCAGGCTCCAAAGCTGAGCCTCTCTACGCCCGGAGCCTAGGCGCGCTTTTAATAACTATGGATGTGTGTGTAATCATGTGCAGTTAAGAAGTCTGTAAAGCGATGGAGGTTGGAGACAATGTGGTGAGATGAGTCACGTGATCGATCAATGTTGGAAGGCTGCGCACACCGGGAACCACCTTGAGTTGACATGTCCTACGATGCGAGAACGCTTGTAATCCTCCCAACCTCCCCAACCTCGTGAAGGTAGTGTTCACGAGTGAGGATGAGTTTGCACGTTATATATTGTTTCAGGTTTCCTCTTCTTCGTTGTCAAAGATACTTTTGTTAAGACTGATCAACACACTGTACATGAATTTCGATCCCTCCACATAAATGGCTCGTTAATTGATGTGCCTCCGTCCCCGATCAATCGACCGAGATGAGGTACATTTTCTTCCTAGTTGCTTTGTGTCACCTTAGCAAATGGGTTTACAGCTCATGTTAAGGGACATGGTGAAACTTGTCTCACCATACAACAACAATAACAACAACGAAGCCATGTGTCACCATCTCTTTGATTTTTATTATTATTATTATTATATATATATATATATATATATACATGTATATATATATATATATATATATATATATATATATATATATATATATATATATGTGTGTGTGTGTGTGTGTGTGGGTATATATGTATATATGTATATATGTATGTATATATATAAATACATGTATATATATATAGATAGATATATATATGAGTGTGTATAAATGTATGTATCTATATACATGTATATATGTCACGACCCTAATCCTAGGCACCATTTTAAGCACTTGTTGAGCACGTAGGGGTGGGGTGCATTGCATCTCATTTTATGCATTTCATGATATTTGTTAGTTTTATGTGTTCATTTTGATAGTTTGATAACCTATTTGATCTTTTAGGATGTTAATAAATTAATTTTAATTATATAATGTCTAAATGGAATAAATAGAAATTTTGTAGTTGAAATATGAATTGTTGAAATTTACTAAATAAATGTATAAAGTTCATTGAGGTGCTTAAGTGTCAAGGTTGGAAGTTAAGGTTGTTAGTTGTAGCAATGCAATCATTGGAGGAGCTAAAGTGAAAATGTCTAAATGTTTATCCTTGGTTTTGTTAGAGAAGCCTCATAATTTAACAATATCAGTAAGTCATCTCCTTTGTCCATGAGAAAAGCTTAGGGTTCCAAATTCATTCAACAATTCACTATAAATCAAAGGTTGTTCCGTTCTTCGATCCGTCTTCACCAAAATGTTCGGGAAGCCGAGAGGATCGCGTCTATCCGATTGAAGTTTTTCTTATTTTCGAATTATTTTAGTAAGTTATTATGATTTCCTTCAAATTCTTGCTCATTCAATGTTAAAATGAATATTGTTGTTGTATAATTGGTTCTTGGCATTTTGGGAACATTTTTCTTTGAGTTAGAAATGTTTTGGGAAAAAATTGAATTAAGGTTTGTTATGGGGTTGTTGTTAAGGTGAAATGATAGGAATAAAGTTAAGATTTATGTCAAAAGGGTTGCATGTTACTTTGGTATAATTGGAGTTGGAATGAATTGTGATGAATTGAAAGGGTTGGAATGAGTGGTACTGAAGTTTGGTAGGTTGCTGATGTTTGAGGTAAAATGGTATGAGCAAAAATGTCATTTTTTTTCCAAGGTTGCTGATGCTTTAACATCAGTATTGAATTCTGCTGAAGCGCACGACTCGTGCCCTATGTCCTGAAGTCGTGCCATGAGTCGTGACTAGTCGTGCCCTGGTGGACGGCGTATCATCTTGCGGGGAAAAAGTGGCACAAGTCGTGCCCTATGTGACGAGTCGTGCCCTATGGGACGAGTCGTGCCCTGCCCTGTTGCCTATGTATCCGTTTTCAAGCAATTTAAACCTAATCTACCTAGCACATCTTTAACTCCTTTTTGAGTCTAATCCTAGTACAACATATGAGCTATACAATGATGTCTTAACTTGTCAAAAAGGATATTAGGAAGATGCTTAAATATTGTCTTGAAAATGGTTGAAAAGCATAATGTGGAACTTAGCCAAAGTGTTCAAAACTTGGTAAATCAATCTTGAACCTTTATAAAGGGTACTCAATGTTATATAGTGAATATGTAGGGCTTGCTTGTGATACATTGTGCCCATACTTGGTTAAATATTCATGGTTTGTTGTTCAAATAGTGTATGAAATATATGTTGCACTATTTTATTGGTTTGAACATGAGTACTAATAGAATGTTGTTGCATTGATATCCCAAGTGTGGATTTATTTTCAAGTATCTATTATGTGCTTGAATGTGTTTATATCAGCTGATGTTTAGGGGTATAATGGAATACGATCAATTATGGAAAATGTTCTATAAGGTGATCGAATTACATTATACATGTGACTGTCCCCTTCTGTGGCCACAGATTGGGGTGATAGCTTCTGTATTGAGCCAAAAGCCTTTACAGATAGCTAGTATCTTATATGGTTCTCTGAAATATGAGTCTTATAAGATGTGAATATGCTTAAGCAGTTCACAAAAGAGTGGAGTTTTACTCCCACGTTGTACGACTTATTGTTCAGACGGAAAAGGTAAACTGAGGTAACGTAATGTGTTTACCGCTTTACCAGTGTGTTGTGAGCAACCTTGCTATGTGTTGCATCTTATATGACATCTTTTTGCATCATAATAGCTTATTGAGATTTATTCTCACCCCTTCTCCCTTTACTGTTTTAGATCGCGCTGAGACAGGTGGACCAACCCAGTGAGGACGGAAAGGAGTTTGAACATCGTTCTTTTGGGATTGTCAGGGTATGTTAGAGTTAGTTGGTTGGGAGTTGCTTGTGGACATTACTCTTTTGAGGAAAAGCTTGTATCTTGACACTTTTGTAAAACTTTACATTTGTGGTTGTTTTGTAACTAAAACAGGTTGTGTCTTTTCAAAGTTGTTTATATCTTGCCTCCAAGTGGAGATGTTTATGTTGGTTTATGAAAGTTGTTTTTGTATATTTACAAGTTAAGCAAAAGTTTTAAATTTTAGGTGATTTTTCTAGTAAGGGGACCCTCCCGCTCGGGGCACGAGCTAAGGTTCCGGGTTGGGGTCCCCACAATATATGTATGTATATATATATATATATATATTTATATATATATATATATATATATATATATATATATATATATATATATATATATGTATATATGTATGTATATATATATATATGTATATATGTATGTATATATATATATATGTATATATGTATGTATATATTATATATATATATATACTCCCTCCGTCCCGCTAATATTAGCACAAACACTGTTTGCGCGGAAATTAAGGAATATAATATTTTAATAAAATGTTGTGAGTGTAAAAGAATGAGTGGAGGGTGTAATAAATTATAATGGTGTTGTGAGTATTAAAATAATGTAGGAGAGAGAATGAGTGGGGTTGGGTGAATATTTTATTAATATAAAGTTTCCTTTTTGGGAGTGTGCGGATATTAGCGGGACGCCCAAAAAGGAAAGTGTGCTAATATTAGCGGGACGGAGGGAGTATATATATATATATATATATTCCTTGATTGCTCTTTAATTTCTAGTCCAAAGTAAGTTCACCTGTGATCATAATTGTGAAATTCATTTCTTTCAAATTGTTTTTTACCACTCCCTCCGTTCCGCTTTATTTGACGTTTTAGGAGTGTGAAAATGTTCCAAATTATTAGTCGTTTTTGGTTTTTTGGTTCAAATAAACAAAACTGCCCTTGTCTCATTATTACTCCCATCAATTGTGTCCTCTCTCTTTCATACAGAGTATCACTTCAACTTTCTCAAACCTTTCAAATTCTCCCTCTGATTCCCATCTCCTTGTTCATGGACATAGCTAGTTTCGGCAGATCATCAACCGTATCAACCGTCCAATAATTTTTTTGGCCAAATTCTGGTAAAGTCCACCAGAAACCTCACCAGATTTTTAAGGAGAGAGAAAAAAAATTCTAGTAAGAATTGTCTATGTTGAGTCTTAGGTAGTGTCAGTTGTGTCACCTGTCAATTCGCAAGAGCTACCGCATTTCTATTTTCTTAGAGCTATTGAATGAGCTTAAGTCTAATATATACTCCATTCATATGCATGAAACCTTGTCCAGTTACTTCTAGGTTAGGTATCGGTAATTTGTTACGTTTGTGTAGTGGTTCTATGATGCATTTAACAGAATTTTATATAATTGGTTGTTTATGACGAAATTAAATCTTGATTTGGTTGCCTATCAAACTTCCTTAAACGCGATAATACCCAAAAATATTCATATGCCGCTAATTCTAAATCTATGACCACCCATGATATGCTCCACCAATCATCATCAAAAAATACCCATCAACAAAATATGTTAGTTGATTGAAAGAACCTTCATGTACTAGAGGGTGACCGAGAGATCCTACTTCAAATGCATGTCTAAAGTGCTATAGGCAAACTTTGTGTCAACTACATGTTATCTCATCTATTGACTCACCCTTTTTTTCTTTAGGGAGAGATGTCATGTCACCGAGACTCGTTCCATTTGGTCTATATGCTATGTGTCCCCTAATATGTTTGTGTCAACTACATGTTATCTGATGTAGAACATAAAGTTTGCTTGTAATAATAATTATTTAATTTTCTATGTAATTTTCGGAATTACACTTTTAGGGCTATTTTATAGCACCCATAAAGCTTGGAAACAAGAAATAAAGAACTAAAATAACTCCTAACCCATAAGGTAACATATTAGGAGTCTAAAACTAATAAATCTAGTCTAAATCTATTCTAAAACCTCCTATAATCATCCTACTAAAATTAATTCCGAAAATTACATGGAAAATTAAATAATTAAAATTACAAGCAAACTTATGTTCAACATCATTATCTCATTTTTTCTTTTTTTTCAGATAACACTTGTGACTTACCTAGATGGCGCCCAAACTTGGCCCAGACTACACATTTAGGGTTAAAGTTGTTTACCATGTCCAGACTCTAATCCTCAAAGATACCCTATTTTAGCAGGCTGAATGAGCAGTTTCGGATTTGAAGAGCTCTATTCACACTCTTGATGTGCTGATATTCATGGGTATATAAGCATCCTAACTGATAAGCTTAACTGATACCAAAAGTCTGCCACAGGTGAAGTTTCATCTATTACCACATCAGTGTGTACACATTATTAAAATTTTTCTAATGTTTTACAAGACTCAGTTTTTTGTTTCACTTTGATTCATACATTGAAAATGATTTCCTTTAGTAGCTACAAACTACATATCTGAAATTTAAGAATAATAATATCATGATAACACACATGTAAGCATATGATAAAACGCTGCCAGAAGCACATGCGGGAGGTAGAGAGTACCTGAGTTATTAAATTTGGAAGAAAGTTCAAAGGATAACGCAGCACTGCAAATAAAGAAAGTGATGTAAAAGCCCTTGCAGGTGTCAGATCTCCACCAAGCAGAGTGAATGCTCCAAAGGAAACCACTGTCACAACAACTGGGATGCTATTGAGTATAAAAGCATTGAACTGCAAAGCAGGACAAGAAATAAAGAATTATAAGTCAAAATTTATACAGGTGAAAAACACCATACATATTTTAGTTGTACATGTTTATTTTTTACATGAATGATAACAGTAAGTAGGCCTGGGGATCGGGTTGGGTTGAGTTGGGTACAACCTGACACAACTCGCTTAGTACACGGGTCAAACAAGTCGGGTCGACCCATTAATTTAAAAAAAAATCATTGACCTTAATTTAGAAAAACGTCATCTTATGATTTTTATTTGATTTTAATATTTTGTATTATTTTTGTGAAATTGCGTTGACCCTTAAGTTAAAAAAACATCACCTTTAAGTTAAATTTTATTTTAGGGGAAAGTGGACATTGCTAATCTCTCTCTCTATATATATATATCTTTCTCTCTCTGGCATAATCTATGAAACTATTTCTATTGCCTTTGCTCCTTTTTACAGCTTTCGCAAGTTGCTTCTGTAGCAATCTTTATGTCCTCGTTTAATTATACTCTGATTTTCTCACTGTGTTCATGGCACTCTATGACTCAAATCCCACATCAATACAGAGACCTATTCTAATCAATGTCAGTGTTTGGGACAAAAAAGGTGTACCCGTACTACAGAGGTAAAATGACAGGAAAAGATAACTGGAAAAGTTGGCCGAAAAAACAGCCCCTAAAATGACCGAAAAAGTTGGCCGGAAAAACAGCTGGAAAATGACCGGAAAAGTTGGCCATAAAAACAGACAGGAAAGTTGGCTGGAAAAGTTGACCGGGATAGACGACCAGGAAAGATGATAATTGAACATGACGGGTTATAACGGGTTGGCGGGTTGACCTGATTTAACCCGTTAAATTCCGCGAGTTAAATCGGGTAATCCGTTTAAACCCGATTATATTAATGGCTTGAGTTGGGTTGGGTAATTAATGAGTCGGGTTAAGCGGGTAACGAGTAATAATTCCCATGCCTAACAGTAAGCAAGTCTTGCAAATTATGGACATGATAAATCCATCTTACACTCAATAACAGAGCTAAGACCCCCAACTTCAGTTTCTCTTAATAAACATCTGTTTCCTAATATCTATGTCATGAATAGCAACTTTTTGTAATAAGTGTTACATTTTCTGATACAACAATATTTAGGGTACGTTGGCATGCCAACAGATGTAAACAAATTTGGTTAAGGTGCAAGGCAAATAAAATCCTTTACAGCAGTCGAGTCATGTCTTACTGCTGCCAGAAGTTGTGCTTTCCGGAACCATACAAGCTCTTCATCCCGGATGCTTTGAATTTTAGATTGAAAACACTTCTCCCATGCATAACACCTGAAAGATATTTAGTGCAAGAGAGAAAAACCGATTCAACTCATAAAAATGTATAAGACTAAGGACCGGAATAATGAATAGGGTCTTACTTTATAGTGTCCATAGAAACCAAAACTTCATTCATAAGTCCAACTCTCTTGTCAGTGCATTGTAATCCTTCCTTAGTTAGTTTTTGCATTTTGCTAACAATCATAGTCTATTTCAAACAGATGACATAAAATGTGTCAAGATCGACAATGATAAAAGTAATCAGCTGGTGATAACTAATGAAAACCTAAGATATATAAACAATGCTTCCAGAAATTACTCATAGATGACAAATATATGTATATACATTAATATATATGTGTGCCCAAGCTTCCATTTGTCTTGTATATTCCGTTCCCCAATATTAAAGTAATTAGGAGGAAGCCTGAATCGAAATGGGCAGGGATGCAAATACAGGTCAGGAGGTCAGTATCTTTTGCTAGCCCATGAGATTCTTCAAGGCAGACTGGATGAGTTTGTCAAATAATTTTAAAATCTCCACATTTTAACCTACCATCATTCGTAAAGATAAAAACTACGTGAACCACTTCTATTACAACCTCTTTTGCCTTCTCAAAGGCGAACTACGAAGTTAGAACAGAAGCAAAGAGGAAGAAATATTATCACCGCATGCCACATGTTAACCAAAGAAAGAGAAGAACTACCATTAGCTAAAATGATAGAGAAAAGAGCTATGACCTGGATGGGGAACATGAGAAGTAACATAAAGGAACCCAGAAGTGAAGCAACGCCTAGTTGCTGGAAAAGTAGCGTCATGGCAATAATAATACTAACCGGAGCTGACCACAAGCTGTGAAGTTCAATACATATTTGCTGAATAAGGCAAAGAATTATTACTTAGTTGCTGAACTAAGCAGACCAAAAAAATCATAAAAGATCACACAGAAAGTTAGAACATCACATTACATTCTTGATGATTTATATTTCTTGTTATCATAGAATTGTTTATTCACATGACTGTCTCTTTGTTTATTTAAACTTCATTTGATTTGGTCACAATACTACAGTAAATGGGAATAAATATGAATGAGGAGTGGCTGATGATGTAAAAGTATGATTCTTATCGTTCGTTAGTTAATAGATTAGTTAAATAATAATGTTAGGTTTATATCCTTGCACTTTCTATTGTTTATTTAGTACTCCCTCCGCCTCAATAGAAGGGTCCCCCTTGGCACACAATTTTGGGTAGAGCATTTTACTCTATTATTAAAAGTACGAGCTGAGGGTAAAATGTAAAATTTTCTTGCGTAAAAGGTGAGTCCCACTATGGATGTGAGTGTCCACAAAGGGTAAATACGTAAAAGGTTCTTTGCCTTAAATGGAAAGTTTTGGAAGGGGGGACCATCTTGGGACATCCCAAAAATGAATGAGGGATTATTTATTTTGGGATGGAAGGAGTACTTCGAAAAATTAAAACATTTTTTTTAAATATGGATATTCCTTTAGTAATTTAACGTTCTCTAACCTTTTCTGTTGTAACCTATACTGGACTTGTTGATACTTAAATGTCAAAGTCAAACATCTCATTGTTTTGATGTAAACATATTTCATTTGAGCATATAGTACCATTGATACAAGAGAAAGTGGTTTATCTTGAAGCATGGGCACTTTATATCTTTCCAGTAATTTGATAATAGAATGTTTTCTTGCTGTAGCATGTACCATAATGTCTTTGGAACCATGATTAGTATATGTGGTTGGCAGTGTCTATAAGAGGTGGCTTGTACCCTGTGGCCAACCACACCTGGCCCATGGGTCGATTGTGGGAGAGGGTATGATAAAAGAAAGGATCAATATCCCTCCAATATCCAAATAGATCAGAAATAGCAACTTCTAAGCCTATATAGTCAGCCCTAAAGTGGACCCCCCCCCCGACCCAAACCAATATATCCTGTACAGAGGCAAATATTTATCACTCAAAATCCTAAGGGTCTGCTCTGAAGAATTATTTATTCTCCAGTTATTATCAACAAGGACCAAAAGCAGCAGATAAATGTGATATATGCATACCTCAAGTGCATTAGCATCAGTTGTCATCATATTTGTTATCTTTCCGGATGGAAAATTCTTTCGACCCTCGTAAGTTAGCCTCAATGTCTTGCGAAATACAGCAGCCACCTATGTCAAAAATATCATTTATTTGGTTAAGGCAACATGGTCAATACTTGGGGAACAAAAAGTATTGAATCCAATTTAATAAGAACCAAATCCACATTATTTTTTACTCGATAAATCACAGAAGTACAAAATAGCTAATGTGTGGATTTATCAAAAGAAGCAAACAGCCTTTACACATGAAGATAAAAACAGGGTGATGAAAGAACAGAAGGCACACAAGAATGAACCAAAAAATACCAAGCCCCATCTTTTTAGAATAGCAACAAAAGGGATGAGCGCAATGAGACAAAAAAGGAGTGCTAAGCATCCGTCAGAAATTTGGATACAATTAAATAGGAATCATTTTTGTAATTAGATTGATTGTTGAGTCTTACTTATAAAAACCGTGTTTTTCCTACACATAGGAAAAAGGGTTTTAAAAAAACAATAGGCGTGTCCATTAAAAGTGCAAGTTTTAATGTTAAAAGTTCCAAATGTTTTATGAGCTTCAACATGGAATCTGGCATCTCTAACAAATAATTTGGCACTTTTATAAACTTATTAAAAGTAAAAGTTTGAATGTTAAAAGTAATAGATTCCATGGAAAAGTTCATGCTAAAATATGACACTTCTAATATTCAAACTGGCACCTTATACAATCTTGCACTATTAAAAGTGCCAGTTTGAATCTAAGAGCTCAGTATATAATCTGGCTCTTTTAACATTAAAACTGGCACTTTTCAAAGATATACCTTTGTTAGAGATGACATATTAAAAATCTTAAAAAATACATGTAAAAATCTGGCAGTGGAAAAATTAAAGCTGGCACATTGTTTGAAGGTGCCAGCTTTAATAAAATCTTATAAAAGTTTATTTCTTATATTATTTAAACCAGCACACTTCTGCTTTCATCGTTTCGAAAACTCGAATTTCAACATAAAAGATGTGTTAGTTAGCTTTTTGTGCGCTTATCCAGAGATATCAAAAAATTCATACCATGGGTCCAACAAAATTTTTAAATCCTTCTTTGCTGATAACTTGAGCATGTGTGTTGGGAAACGTTATATACCATAGAAAAATCTAGTAGTAGATGATCACATTGATACCAATAAAACATTTAATGCTTACTAAATTAAAAGGAAAGCAGGGAATCTCTAAAGGAGGAGGTATGTGAAGTCCACACATTTTGATGTTACTTTGTGCTTAACCTAACAGATTAGAGTTTTCATCTTAAGATATCAATTAATCCTGTTAGAACATTTAGAATAACCACCAAGACAGGCAAAACTGAGTAAAAACACAACAATTGCGTAGCAGAAGGAAAAGATTTTACCAATATTGACCTTAGCCTGAATCCAACTCTCGAAGCATTCAGATAGTAGTGAGCTTCACAAAGAACACCAAGTGACTGGACGGCGTAGAATCATCAGTCAATATAACAATCTTGACAGGTTCAGCCATCCATATGGACTCATAGTAATTGGCAAAAAGAAGAGAGAAATTTGTATTCAAATATAAATATTACATGACGGCAACAAAGATGATCATCGCAAAAATCAAGTAATAAATATCAAAAGCTTTATCCCCACTAATTAAATATTGAACCATAAATTCCGTAGAAGTGGACAACAAAGGAATTTTCTCAGATTAATACCTAACCTAGAGAACAGATAATGCAAACAGTGTTCATCTGACTAAGTGTTAAACTGCTCACGAAAATATAACTAGGTGTACTTGAATTGCGTTATTCCTCTGACATCTTGCGTGAATCACACAAGCATACAAGTACTGCAGCTAGGTGCCTCAGTATAGGAATGATACTTCAGGTACATGTCAAGCGAAAACAAGATGAATAATCTATCTTCGAACGTTTCAATATTCCTAATTTGGTATCATGTGCAAGGGCATCTTGCTAATAGTCAAAGGGAAATCTTAATAATAACGAAGAAATTATATTGGTTAAAATGGAAGGTTGAAAAAATGTCCAGTGACAAGCAGTTGGGTGTTTTACCGAAAAAAAAAATCAAAAGCACAACTAAAGTATCAAACTGCAACTGTGTACGAAACCCAATAAGTGTTCAAAAAGTGAGACGCCTCAGCTGAAGACCATACAGAAGTCAAATAAACGACCAGGTTTCATTTGAAGGCAGAAATTGATCCCAAAATAATGGATCTTTACTCCCTAAGAAAATTTGGATTTCTACATTACCAAGTCATCCGAAATATCAATCATTAAACTGCTCCCACAAGTTGTGACTTCCTGTAAATGATACTAATGCATGCAAAAGCACAAAAGGAAACTAACTTAAATTGATGTCGAACCTCTATGGTTCTAGGGTGCAACATCCTAACCCTATCCAAATAATCAAGAAACACGTGGGTACTTTGGTCAGAGAGAATGTGTGTGAGTCTGGAGAGAACCAAAAGATATTACACACAATTAAAATTAAATAACGCATTGCTAGCCAGTTGCTTTAGAAAGCACTTTCAAAAGGCTGTAAACAAGGATACGCACATACCACTCCAATTAAAATTGAGAAGGCAAAGATGCAACCAATCCAAGCCGGATCACCTCTCTGTAAAGACTGTATGAGTATATTTTAGTGACAAGCTTTTCAGTCCAACAGGTTAAATTAATGGCCAAGATATCATAATTATTGCCATGTAAATCTTTTGTTTAAGATTTCAAATAAGCAAATATATCTCATTTCTTGCTTTTGCAACAATACTACACCATATATGTACTCTTTGTACAGGTGCTTATTGCATCTCTCTCTGAACATATACACACACACATAAGCATTTGTCCTTATACCAAAGTTCAAGATTTTGGATTTGTGACGCCTTATATAAAAAGGAATTGGTCCTACCATCCAGTTCCATCCAAAACGTAGAGAGGTTTGAACATATTGATACTGATAACCATCGTTTAATCCCATTTACCCTTTCATAAATGAAGCTAAAAGTTATGATACTGTAATAGACAGTGCATTAAATGTGACTTTTGAAATGGGGAAAGAATGTTGTTGATAGGCAAACTTGACCCTCAATTATGGAAGTCATTCTGATATTTGGGACTGATGGTGCATCTGAAACGGCAACAGTAATTGTCA
Source organism: Adenophora triphylla var. japonica (assembly GCA_022495995.1). Classification (NCBI taxonomy): domain Eukaryota; kingdom Viridiplantae; phylum Streptophyta; class Magnoliopsida; order Asterales; family Campanulaceae; genus Adenophora; species Adenophora triphylla. Next base: position 159,309 of record JAFEMH010001123.1, on the reverse strand, counting down.
CCGATACTTCATTTCAATTTCTAGACGACCAACTGCCTTGATCGAGAGAATCGATATGCTTAGAGGGGGTTAATTAAACTCAGCACAAGTATATCTTCTATATCCTCCTATCAACACTTGAGTTTGACATAAGTAGATTTGAGTTGTATATACCAGCAAGAAGGTAAACTGATATATGAATCATTCAAGACCGAATCAGACACTCACCAGTAAGAGGTGGTTTAGCATAATGGGTCCCACAAATGGTAAAAGAGCATAACCAATCTGCAAGTCCACATAAGTATTGGTCAGTTCAGTAAAAATATACTGCCTCCGGTCCAAAATATTTGTCGCTTTTGGTTCAAAAGCATTTAATTCCTATGTGAAGTATCTAAACCAAGACATTTATGCAGATGATGAAGGGTTAAGAAATCTTTCTGATTTTTTCAACTTTAGCTGGGAGACATCTTGTCGTCCGATTTTGGTGCTTACCAGACAAAATTAAATACATCTCTATTATTTTCATCTCCTTCCATTTCCTTACCAATATTTGTTTCACAAAGAAAATGGAAAGAATCTGCCTTGTAAACTTCCAAACAGGACATGTGGATCCTTCATAATAAGGAGAATTTCTTACAAAATTAACTTGGGAACTTTTATCCAGATTGATGAATTTATTTTAAGTGGATTCAAGGTTGAGAACCAATTTTTATACCTAAGTTGAATGATAAAATATTTTCCACGGCTTTATAACTATCCATTTATTTTTATAATTTAATTAAAGGGTGCATTTATTTAAAGTAGATTCTAGATTGAAAGTCACTTGGGATATCTAAATTGATTGACTAATCATATAAGTGTCAATAGTTTTAGTGCTATCCTAGGCAGGATATTGCTCCATGCTTTAAAATGAACAAAGACATTAAATGGTAACATAAGGAGGAAAAACTGTCCTTTCTCAACACATCTGCCTGTTGTGAAATTGGTGCTCCCCCGTTGCAATCAACACAAAGAAATTAACACACCCACACGTACAAGAAAGAAACAATCACACACAAGAACACAAGAGTTGTTTACCCGGTTCATTCACCAACTCGTGAACTACGTCCGGGGGCAATTGCCAAGCCAATATGTTATTAGTCTCTCTAATATGTTGCTACCATGTGTTCTAGGCCGAAATTATGCTTATATAGTTACAAGGAAACCCTAAATCTAATTTAAGAAGAGTTACAATCAAATAAGGAAACAAATCAAGCCCAGAGACTCGGCCAGCAATGAGGCGCCCGCCCCGAGCCCGCCATGCGCCCGCCTCGCGTAGGAAGAAGCTCGGCCACTACCTCGGCCCTTGAGGCGCCCGCCTCGGCCCTCCCCATGCGGCCGCCTGGCGCAGACCCAAGCCACGAGCAGAATTCTTCACTGCTTTGAACTCCTTTTGATCTCAACATACTCCTCCGACTTAGTCCCCTTTTTCCTTGTAGTTTAGGACTCCTAAACCAACAATCTCCCACCGGAGACTAAACTAACAAACATAGAATCACCCATCAACTCCCACCACGGAGTAAAGACCTTCGAACACATTTCCCCTCATTCCATATTGGCTTGACACTACCGCACCTCTCCTCAAGTACTAAGGCGAGTTGAAACCAAGCGACGTTTCAACCTCCCCGTGTTAGATCGTTCTTGCCTCCCCAAATCAGCTTCTACCTTGATTTCTCCCCGCAAGTCTAACTTCGCCTTCTCCCTCCAGACCCACCTTCCTCGCAATGCCTCCCCTTGAGACTTGGACACACCTTGTTTCTTGCATCGACTGTTCTTGGTCTGAAACCGCTCTCTGTTAGGGCTCTTGGACATCCACACCGCGTTGATCAACTTTGTGTCCTCCCCAACATACCGTTTCTTGATGTCTCCCCCTTTTACACCAACAGCCGGTTCTTAAGCCTCTTTGCTCCCACCGGAACGAACATCGACATTGTAGGTAGAATACAACATCTTCCCCTTAACCCCGTGAGCCAACACCTTAGCCCCTTTGTGACTTCCCAGAGACCCACCAATGAAAGAAACACCATACCCTTCACTGTCAAGTTGTCCCACAGAAATCACTCTCCTCCTCAAATCCGGAACATGCATCACGTCGTGTAGTTGTAAAACAGCCCCGTTAGGTGTCTTCATCATTACATCCCCCTTACCTTTGATCTTGATGGTTGACCATCACCAAGATAGAGAACCCCAAAATCTCCGGTTTTGTAACGCCTCATTGATTCCGCATCCCCACTAGCATGACAAGAAGCTCCAGAATCCAACACCCAATCTTCACCCGATTGCTCCTCCCCTAGGATTAATACATCACCACCATCATCCACCACGTGCGCACCACCACTTTTTCCCGGACAATCATAACCTGATGTGCCCGATTCACCACAATTGTAGCACTTGACCTTTTTCCCCTTAGGTCCGCCCCTTTTTCTCTCCACCCTAAGTGCGGCCCCATCTACGGACGATTCTCCCCTTTTCTCCTTCCTTCGCAACTCCTCTTGCGGGATGAGATCTCTAACCTCCGTATACACCAATGCCGTTTCGACGTACTAATCGTTGTGACGGTAACCTCCCAACTATCGTGCAATGATTTTAGAAGAAAACAAGCTAGCACTTCATCGGAGAAAGTAATATCAACACTTTTCAATTGGTCCACCATACCTTTGAAATTGCCGATATGACTTGCCGCCGTCTCGCCCTCTCGACATCTTCGCATTCGCAAACCTCTTTATCAAATGCACCTTATTGATATTCGACGGCTTCTCATACATGTCAAGCGGCGTTTGTAGCAACTCCACCGTTGTCTTGGCCTCCATAGCGTTCCGTGCAACGTCGTCGGTTAGTGGCACTCCTTACCGCTCCTAACGCCTTCCGATCCAACACCTCCCAATCTCCTTGTGACATGTCCTTCGGGCTTCTCCTTCAAGGGCTTATGAAGATCCTTACAATAAAGGTAGTCTTCAATCCTTGTTTTCCAAAACGTGAAATTCACACCACTGAATTTCTCGATATGGTTCTTCATCTTGACTGCTTCACCAAAATCCCCAAGAACGCGATTCAAAATTAATCAACTAATGAAAGAATTTTGAATCCTCCGAACCAAAGCTCTGATACCAGTTGTTGTGAAATTGGTGCTCCCCCGTTGCAATCAACACAAAGAAATTAACACACCCACACGTACAAGAAAGAAACAATCACACACAAGAACACAAGAGTTGTTTACCCGGTTCATTCACCAACTCGTGAACTACGTCCGGGGCGATTGCTAAGCCAATATGTTATTAGTCTCTCTAATATGTTGCTACCATGTGTTCTAGGCCGAAATTATGCTTATATAGTTACAAGGAAACCCTAAATCTAATTTAAGAAGAGTTACAATCAAATAAGGAAACAAATCAAGCCCAGAGACTCGGCCAGCAATGAGGCGCCCGCCCCGAGCCCGCCATGCGCCCGCCTCGCGTAGGAAGAAGCTCGGCCACTACCTCGGCCCTTGAGGCGCCCGCCTCGGCCCTCCCCATGCGGCCGCCTGGCGCAGACCCAAGCCACGAGCAGAATTCTTCACTGCTTTGAACTCCTTTTGATCTCAACATACTCCTCCGACTTAGTCCCCTTTTTCCTTGTAGTTTAGGACTCCTAAACCAACACTGCCAAGAGTGACAGAGCTAAAATAGAAAAAAGAAGATAAAGCAATGTAATTATGGATGGACCACATGCAATATCATAGCTAACCAATTCTACCAACTGCAATTAAGGACCCTGAAAGTCAAATAGCATTTCAGATCCAAATTTACGTATGGAGTGTTATGGTCTAAAATTCAATGTCAAAACAGTGCACCTTATAATAAAACCTTATCGTTAATTTCCACACAAATGAATACATGTTATCAGCTCTAGTTGACTATGTGAAGTATCTAAACGAAAGTTTTCCTCTAATAATAGTTGGGGGATGAAGTCATTACTTTATATAGGCCCGCATACCAAAATCTGCAAGAAAAGATTTAATAGAAGAATGAGTTAAATGGTAACTCGCATGTACAACAGAATGCACCATCATGTTTCCTTCAAAGAATGAAAAATATTAATTTTGTTAAGTTTTTCATTGTTGTAGAAACAATTGAATTTTCCATCAAGAACTATGTGAATAAAGTTCTACCTTCCTCCAACACAAGCATTTAAAGCACGCAACAACGATGGTTTTGACTTTTGAGATTCTTCAACCCAACATATCTGAAACCTGCAAACAGCACAAGAGATGTTTGATTAAGATAACCTCAGCTTGCTGTTTGAAAATATGAAAGCAACATTATTTCTCACTTTCGACTCAATGTTTCAGTCTGATCACATGTGTCTAGCTTCCAGACATCGTTTTCTGTTATTGGTTTCTTATAGCCTTGCTGCATGAGGGGCGTCATCCATCCAAAATAAATTCCTATCAATAGATAATGCTCCAAATCAGATTTATTGGAAAGATTAAGAAGTTTGTTATGTAGCTATGATTGTTTTCAACGATAATGGGAGAAACTTTGAGTTCCCAACCAGTGCAGGATCCTATTGTGGATCCAAATTCTGCCCCTATCCTCTTGCCAAACAGATGTGTGAGTGAAGTGAATTACAAGACTAGCTACCATTGTGCAAAACTTTCATTTGCTTGCAGATGTCATTGTAATTGATGAGACGAGGACAGACAGTACCTCCAAGGTAAAGGTACAGAAGGAGACTAAAGAATTACGAGGACCGTAAAAAGTGAATTATAAAAAAGCAGGGTATAACTTTAACAAATATACTGAATCTGTAGTTAAGATCAGCACTTGATTCCAAAGAATGCCCAGCTCAACTCTGCATTCATTCAGAGTTCAACACGATTAATATAAGTTGAAGGAAAAGTTGATTGATTATAGACCGACTCTCTTTTACGGAAAGGATAGGAACTGTTGGGAAAAAAATTAAGTGATAAACATTGAGCAGGACTGAATAAATAATAATGTTGTGATGGTTTGAGGTATAACTACAAAAGACAGAAGAAGAGAGTACAGTTTGAAAACATACAATACAGGTAATGGGAGAAAATTGTGAACATAGTCCGAAAAAATACAATCCACGCAATTAGCACACCATACGGAAAAAAAAATCATGATGAATTTTAATGGAAGGAGTAGAGAAAGCCAATCATAAACAAAGATTATAGAGAAGACGTGGGAACTTGAGGGTAAACAGAAGATATTTCATCAGGAGCATGTTGAGGAAAAATAAAATCAAGGTTATTAGAGTTCAGCTCTTGTTCTGTAATGAAGAATGGGTATTTCTCTTTCTTGTGTGTTTATTATAAATCAGTTCTCACCTTCTTATATACCTTCATTCCTTTCTAAGCAAATAAATACTCCCTCTGTCCCAAATTGAATGTCCTTTTTTGTCCCAAAATGAATGACCTTTTGAAACTTTACCTTCAAATAAGTTTATCCCCAAATCATTTTTTTCAAAAAAAATAAATAAAATCATTCATAGCTCACTATATTTTTGCAAAACAAAAAATTTGAAAATGAATAGCATGAATGTTTATGACTTTTTTTCTATTAAAAAACAATCTTTTCAAAATGGCCCTTAAATCCCAAATGGCCATTCATTTTGGGACGGAAGAAGTAATATTTTTTTTGTTAATGATTATCAACTCTAAACAAGCAGGGATATGACTATACATTAAACCCTTCCAAACCCCCTCAATGCCGGGAACCTCGTGCACAGGTCTGTCCCTCCTTTATATTCTTTCTGTTAACAGTTATCGCCATAGCATTGATTTAGTAATGGCTTACCCAAGTGAAATAACTTGGTTCAACCCTCTTATCTTGAGATGACAATCAGATTATAAATGACAACTCTGAATGTCCAACAGATACCAAATGTGAAAACAGAGGTTCCCTACATGTACCTTCAAGTGCGGAGATGGCCAAACATAAATGGTCGTCAAATATAGATCTAACGATAGGTGCTCTTATGAAAAAGAAAACATGCATTTGGATTTACATTACAATGACGAACGTAACGAAGTTTGCAGGTTTGGCTGGAGTAGTTGTCAAGAAATCAGAGAGCGGAACCTACAAATATTAAGATGCATAGACTCAGCTAGACTGGTCCAAAGCAGAGTGACACAATCACGCATAATTTCCGCATGGTTTATTACGGTTTAGTACACAAATGCTATGAGAACATGTAAAACAGTGAGACCCTATAGACGGAAAATTAATTAGAAGCATAGGGTTTTATATGGGAATACTCATTAGTGGGTGTAAACAGCTTTTAATGCAATTCCAAGTCTCCTTATTCGAAAGTACCTCATATTTTTTTCAGAATCGTATTGTTACTCAAATCAAAGACCCACATAAGTACTTACTTGAAAATATTCCGGCATGTCTCTCAGGACAGATAAGTTCTCCTCCAAGAAGTGCTCCACACTGGTTGTAAAAGAGGGACCCAGTCTGCAGTGGCAAGTAGCCCGCGTAAGGATCCAAGCGAGGTATGTGAGCAAGAATAAGTATTCCAAACAAAACCTGCACCAAAACATGTATTAAGTTCCAACATAAGATGCTTATGCTACGGAGAATGGACAGACAAGGGACCAGCTTAAAAATCTTAGTCTTGACTGAACAGTTCAATCAAGACCAAGTTGATGGATATTCTGGCAACAAATTAGGATTTGACTTAGATGGATCAAAATTTAAGCTAAAAACATTCTGGCAATACAATGTAAATGTGTTAATAGCAATGTAGAAAACCAACTTGATTTTTTAATTTCATACAGAAAATATCAATATCATAACTATATTGCCAATGAAACCGATTTGATATAGATATCATAAAATTAAATTAAAAAAAATAATATTCTGACAATACAATCGAAAATGTGAAAAACATCAATGTAGAAAGCCAACTTGATGCTCTAATTTAAAAGAGGCATCTACACCCTAACTATATCTGGGCCAATTACACAAGGTATCGTTACACTCTTAACATTTCCCCCCCCCCCCTCCTCAAGAAGAAGACGAAGGAGAAGAAGAGAGAGAGAGAGATAGAGAGATATGACCTTGGCTGAGAAGGAATTGTTGGGTAAACCAACTTGATTTCCGTATTTCAAATGGCAAGTATCAATACCCTAACTATACTTGAGCCAACTTAGCAGGAGTAAGAACGGAATCACGAGAAAGCCACAAATAAATAAGAGGCATCCATTAGGTAATCACAAGAGCCACAAGAAGAAAAAAGGAATATTACATGTGCATTTACCTTTTTAAGAACTGTAGGAAGATAAAGAGAGGGGTCTAATGAAATGGAAGTTGGCACCTGTAGTAAATCTATGGAAGAATTTGCTACTACTGGCCTTTGGGGATTAAGGCTTTGTTGTTGTAATAGGAAACAAAATAGCAGGAGAAGTTGTAAAGAAACCCTTTTATTTCTTAAAAAAGAAGTAATGTTAGATCATAAAACCAATAGTTATAATGTTATAAAACAATTTAAGAAGTGAAGGTAAAAAAGGGAGAGAGGGTAAAATCTATAATACAATAGAGGAAAGGAATAACTGCCTCTTAGCTTCACATAAAAAGTGGCCATGATTGATTGTTAATCCTCAAATCCAACGGCTTATGGAGCTCTTACTCCCCCCACGACCTCTTCAATCCACCTCAACCCCCAAGCAGTTCAGAGCGCCAAGCCCCTTCATCGTCCTCCCAACCCTTCCCCTCCTCCCCCCGCCCCTTCTTAACCCCCGACGTCTCTTCCCCCGCCCCTTCTTAAGCACCTCTCCATCCACTTTGATTACGGAGCCGCCCAACCCTTACTCACGCCTCCGCTTCTTATACTCGCAGCAGAGTTTATTCCCTCGCAGCAAAGTCCCAAATTCAGGTATGAATTTCTGTTAATTCAATTCAATTACTCTGTTTTTGATTTTCGATTGTTCCAATTCAGATCTTAATGGGCAAAATGGCCTGAGAAATTAAGATATAGGGTCAGTAATTTTGCAAAACCATACCCAAATATGGGATTGACAGTCTATGAATTGCAATAGCAAAAATCCTAGAATTATGAATTCGGTTTTGAGTTGACTAATCTGGGTTTCTTCTACTTCAATTCTTTTCGTTGATTTAATTGTTTTATTTGCTTACAATTAATATACATGAGTGTTGTTTTTTCCTGGTGGTATATCTATATGTACAGTAATTTATATATCCATGTATGATGAAATGAGGGAAAATCGTCTGAGGTGGTTTGGACATGTGAGAAAGAGACCGAGTGATGCACCGGTTAGGAGGCCGAAACTGTGGAGAAATGATAAAATGGCGAGGGATAGGGGTAGGGGAAGACCCAAACAAACTTGGATTAGAATGATTGAAAATGATATGAATTTACTCATAGTGGATGAAAGTATGGTGTTGAAAAGGCCGGAGTGGAGGACAAAAATCCATGTGGGGGGCTGATTGTTTTTTTTTTTTCCCAACAACCTTTTCACACGATAGACATATGATGATTCATGTTAGCTGACCCCAAACTATTTTGGGACTAAGACTTTGTTGTTGTTGTTGTTGTTGTTGTTGTATGATGAATGCATAGGTCCACAGATATGTTAAATAGCAAGATTTGTGGTGAATCTGGTGATAGTGCACTTGCCTGGTATCTGGTGGCTTCTCTTTGGTGGAGATGACTTATTTTATACCCCTCCGTCCCAAAATAAACGTCCGATCTCGCATAAATTAAAATAGGGTACTTTCATGGTTTAATTGAAAACTTATAAGGTTTCTTTTTTTAATCTAAACAACTTTAAACCTTCAAATAATTTGAGTTACAATTGAGATGTTCGAGGCTAATGCTTCTACTGAAGAGGGATGTGTGGAGTCTAATTTTATAGGTTATGGAATGACTTGATTTTCTTGAGGTGACAAACCATTATCTTAGTTAAAAAGTTCATCACATGAAGCATATTTGCATATAATAGTAACTAGAAGCTAAACTGTAAATGTTCAGCAAAATGAAAGAGCTTTATCTAACATTATAAAGATAAAACCACGTAATTCAGTATATTTGGTTAACCCAAGAGCACCTACACACATCTTTCATCAAGGCCTATAAGCTAGGCGATCTCCAGTCAATCACTCATCTACAGTTATGCAAACTACATTATCAGATTACAAGATTGCATACCAGAGCTCTTGAAATGCTAACAAAAGCTAAAAGAAGGATCGGTTTCAGGAAGGAGTTAGTGAACGGGAAGGTATTAAAAAAGCCAACGAAGAAGGAAACTGAATTCATAAAATCATGTGGAAGAAAAGGGAAGGAAAGAGAGCTGGTGGGAAAAGAAATTTGTAGTGAAGATCTTCCAGCGTCGAAAGAGGAAACATTTTTGCTGTCATGGTCCTGAATGGTTCAGAATATTACAAATATTTGAATTCTTAGACCGTTGGAGATGGGCTTACATTGATAAATAGAAACAGTATCTAATGGGACGGAAATTTGGGATTCCGGGGACTGGATTAATATTCAAGTCACTGGGATTGATTGGCAAAAATAGCAACGGAAAGTAATTGATAATCTGGTGGAACGACAGAAACGAAGAAGAAACGAGAAAGCAAGCAGAGGATAGTACAAGTGCATCACTTTGATCCATAATTTTGAATAATGAATATACTCCCTCCGTTCCGGTCGAAGTGTCCCAAGTTTCCTTTTTGAGCGTCCCATTTAAAATGTCTCATTCCTAAAAAGGAAAGTTTTTATTATTTTTATATTCTTCCTACCCCACTCATTCTCTCTCCTACTTTACTTTTACACTCACAACATTCTCTTTCCTAACTATTCCTCCCACTCATTCTCTCTCCTGTTTAATTTTTCATACTCACAACATTTAACCTTTTTCTCTTTCTTACATCAGTTTTCTTAATTCTCGTGCAATTGTCCTTTTGGGACACTTCGGCTGGGACGGAGGGAGTAGTTATTATGGACATTGGGGTCTGGGGGTGAAAATGAAAGTAATTTTTCAAGTCGAGGTCAAAGATTCAGATTTTAAGAAATGAGTGGTGGTGTGGGGGGTTTGGAGGATTATGAACAGGATTTTGACAAATGAGATGAGGTCTCATGGTATGTAAGTTTTATTGCAGATTTTTTTTAAGCGAAAAGCTTGAATGATAGAAATGTGAGTTTTAATATGGGGGTGGGGATGATTTGGGAGTGGTGGGGATGATTTGGGAGTGGTGGGATGATCTGTTAAGAAGATTTGATTTATTTGATGAGGAATGTGAATTAGATCGCATCAGGTTCTCTTCTATGTTATGGCATATCTCATGCTTTTATGTTTTGCTCGCTCATTGCAGTTGAAGAAGTATTTGAACGGATTAATGTTTTATTGTTAACAAATATCGAAAGTTGTTTCTATATTATTTCTCTAAATAATTTATAATTTATGATTGTTTGTCTTCGAATAATTGAAGCCTGTTTTTAGTTTCAGTGCCTCTTTTGAGAATGCCCTTAGTCATTTTCGTTTATTTTCCAAGTTTTAAACTGTCATAGATTTCTACGTAAAGGGTAACCAAGGATGTAAGGCATAATTGATATACATTGATAGTTAGGCATAAGACAACTCATGGAGAAGTTGTTTTATTCTACTTATCATTTTTTCCACTGCTTACCTTTTTGTACTACCCGTGCCATTGGCACGGGCTTTTGAGTACTAGTAAAAAACAAATAATAGATATATTCGTGATATACTATCTAAAAGTTGAATACCAAGTAAACCTTCCGTAAACCTTCTCTAAAGTATTAAAAGTAACCAAATACTCACTTCAGTCCAAAAAAAAAAAAGTCCCATTTGACAAGACAACGCCTTATGAATCATACTTTACTTGCTTGTACTTCCTAGAAATAACATTATATTTATTGCCTTTTATAGGAAGGACGCTATTTGTTGAGGGATAAACCAAAAAGGAAAGTGGGACTATTTTTCAGGGACGGAGGAAGTATATAATAAACTGGATATAGATGACATTAAGTTGCTAGGAATTTGAATTAAAATCCACTCATATTCCTTAGTGAAGGTTGGACTGACTCCTGTATCATAACATAAGAAAAATGAGCTCAGCTAGCATAATATATTAAGAGATTCCCAACCAACCTGGCCCAAAAGCGAACTGATGTACACATATAGTACAGATCTGCACAAGAAAATGCAAGCATGAGTACACCAGCAAATAAATACGTGTTCCTTAATGTTCCATTCTGGCCTCGGATGTGCATTAAGTCCTTGAAACTTTACGACGTTAAAAACCCGAACAAACATGCTTACCCATGAAATATTGAATCCAACAACTCATTAGTGACAACTTTGGCATTCTTATTATTTACGCTTTCACATGAGGGGAAAATATTGTAAGTTCTATATATTGTAATAGTGTCGGTTTGTATTTATTATTATGTACTCCCCCCATCCCGTCCCATATTGACTTTACACTAGTTTTAAGAAAGTATTTGCCTCCATGAACTTTTCCTTAAATACCCTCAAGTTATCTCCTAGTCCGTCAAATGAAAGGAACACATTCATTTTCCATCTTACATGTAAGAAGGTATAACAGATAATTGGTTTAGAAAAACTTTACACAAAGGAAAAAGTGATAATTTTGGACATTCCAATGAAAGGAGGGCATCTAATATGGGATATAGGGAGCATATGTTAGTAGAAGGGGTATATATGCAGCAACTAGCTTATGCCTAACCTAGTGATGGTTGTAGTTGCTCAGAATTTCAAGTTTCTTCTTCTCTTTCTGGTTTGAATTGTATCAAGTTAAACAATAATATCAGCCTCAACATATTTTCCAATGTAAACAGCTGATTTGATCAAGAAAGGAAAACTGACCTTGGACAATATTCTTTCACTGAAAGAATGGAATTCAGCATAGCAGCATCCCCAACCAATGCTTGAACTACTCCAAATCGGACATACCACTGAAACTCTCTGATGTAAATTTTAGTTTCCATACCAATCATAATCATCAATGAGATCCAAGCAAGAGCCTTTACGGTCAAAGAAAGCACCTGTGAGAAGACACTAATTGATTAGATATACCATCTATTTTCCTTATTTTTAATCAGAAAAGAACCAATGTGTTCAAAACACAAAGATACAAGCAAGACAGAGAGAAGCACATCAAAACAACAAAGAAACATCAAGAAAAGGAAAATCAAAAAACTAAGGATTACTGGAACAACAAATTATTCCAAACACACCGAGTCTCTGAAACTTGAACCCCATGGAATGCTACCCGTACTAGTGCCAATAGAGAGGCCAGAAATACAACTCTCTCCCATAGAAGCTTCATAATATCCTAGAATCATGTTCCGCCAAACCCAAAAAAGAATGGCAAAGAACCACCTTTCCACATTGTCGTAGCATACCCTCCTCTCCCAAAACAACAAAACTTCATCTCAAGAAACGAGATAACCCCAGTTGAACTAACCCGGGTATCCTATCCAACCCACCCCCCCCAAAAAAAAAATGCCACAGAATGTGAGCTCTCTCACATTGAAGGAACAAGTTATCATGGGATTCTAAAGACTTTGGGCACATCACACACCGATCTGGAGATAGCTTCTTATTGGGCTTACGCTTCAACAGTATACAATTAATATTGAGCTTTGTTTAGGATCAGAGACCACGGAAAAACAATTACATTGAAAGAAACCCGAGCTCACCAAATAAATGACAGATTGAGTCCCATCCTTTAACCTAAACCGTGTACGAGGGAGGAATAGAGAATATCATTGATGTATAAGCTTCTTATGCAACATTGAACTTCTGACGCTAGCGTCCCACCCGTTCTGATGCTAAATTTATCACTTTATGCGCAATAGACTGTGATTCATGGGGAGAACACAAAAGCCACTTCTTTACATTGGTTTCTTAAAGGAAATGTTTAAGAGGGTTATCTAGGACATGTAAATTAGAGTTTATACTAAATTGATGTGCATACACATGTATACATGTACTTAAAATCGGTAGAAGGATTATAGAAGCGAAAACCGTAACTATAAAATCCAAGTTGCCCATGCATTCATGTGTCACCCCAACGATTGAACCACAGCAGTGTGACTTTGACAAAGATTATTAACTATATATAGAAAATACTACAAATAAAGAAGAACAATACCTCAAATGGGGCGAGGGTGGTATCTGAATCAATGTCAAAGATTGAAATACCCAAAGCCAGTCTGGACAGTGGCGCAGCAGCACAATAACCAGCTAATAGAACCAAGAGATAGTTGTAATAGTTTGATGTTAAGCGGAACCTCTTGACATCGTAATCCTTTATAGTAAGCCATACTCGCCATAAGCTCAAGCCCAGAAGAACCAAATTAGATAAACAAACCACCACTGTGTCAATGCCACATGGTGTATAAGCACCAAAAGCACTACCTGTTACCCAAATACCGTTTGTCACCGGCCGGCAATACCAAACCAATGGCTTGAAACCCATCTTAATTCCTACCAACAGCAGTTCACCAGCATAGCCACACTAAAGACACATTATTTCTCGCAGGTAGACAAGATTGGGTGTGAATACAATTTTATGCTCATTCAGCCCTCCATATGACAAACCACTCAAGATTTTCGTGGCCTGAAACAGAGTTCACTCTATGCATCAGAAAAATGCCTATTGTATTTACTTACTTAAAATTGCATCAAGAATTTAAAGAAAAGAAGTGTTGGGGAGTCCAGACCATCGCTGGCTAAAACTCAATCTGCATACTAGTATTCAGTCAATTTTTAAATTCACGAGAAGAAAAAAGAAAAGGCATTTTTATATAACTTCTTGGTTTCTCCAAAAGGCACTTGTGATTCTGCTTTCAATTAACTCCAAGGGAGCTTCAGGAAGACTTTAGTTTCAATTATCTTTTGGGTAGCCAACTGTTCAGATTGAGAGAGCATCAAAACAATGAAGAAATATCTGCATCTGCATGACCCAATATGAAGGGCCATTTTGACTCTGATTAAGTCAAATTTTCATAGTTTGCCCCAGCCACAAGAGCTAAGTTATGTACCAATTCAGATTGAAAGAAACACTCCGGTTTGCAACTGATTTTATTCACCTCACAAGTAATTCATATTGAAAGAAACACTCCGGTTTGCAACTGATTTTATTCACCTCACAAGTAACCCACATGATGAAGTGACAGTTGTACAGTTGTTTTTGCCTGATTGCTTGTGATTAGTATGCTGTTGTTGTGAACCAAAAATTTGGTGTTGATGAGTACCCTAGCATCTAGAGAAGAATCATTTGGCAATGTTGAAAGATTTGCTACGTTCCTAGTAGATATTTTCCTATTACGTTTCCATGCTAAAATTTGTCTCTTTTTGTGTTTTGTTACTGCATTGACGATTGATGTATGTTGTTACTGGGTTCCACTGCTTGGCAAAGAATCATTTGTTGTTTTGTTCCAATATCAAGATGAGAAGTTGATATATTTTCCTGAAAGAAAAAGTTCAAACAAAAAATGCACTCCTAGAATGAAAATAACATTTGAAAAAGACATGAAATACGTTGTTGGACTTCTGTCCGACAGCATAAGCTTTTAGGAGTGTTGCTATTCACACCCGTAAAATTTAGATATTTTACGGGAGCGAATAACAACACTCTACGCCCGTAAAATTTATGTGCATACCCGTATTCAACTTACTACCTCCGTCCCAATTGATCATTCCACTTTTTTTGATGTTACTATGAATGAACTTTGAGCAATAATTTTAGGTTGACTTAATCATACAAATGAAAAACTAAAACTTGTTGTTATTGAGACACCATCAAAAATACTATCAATAACAAGTTTTATATTTTCATTAGGATAATCAAATCAATCTAAACTTATTGCTAAAAGTGCATTTGTAGTAATGGCAAAAAAAAAAATGGGAAGATCATTTTGGGAGTATTTTCTTCCATTTCCATTCTCATCCCAAAAAAATTGGAAGTAAAACAAAGGGCAAGACCAGAAATTCTTGCAGGAAACAAACAGAGAGCAGGATCACCTGTATTAAGTGAGGACAATTGAAAGGAACAAGACAGTAAATTACAAAAAACAGGGGTAAAATCAAAGAGAAAATTAACATCAGACTAAGAATTTATATGGGGAAACGAAAACAGATGTACCTTGGAGAGTTGGAGTGATGTATTGTTGACTTGAAATTGAAGTGTTGCATGATTAGGGTTTTTACACAAGATCGTAATCAAGAATTACGACAGACGGACAGAGGCAATGTGTTATGTGGAAGACAAAAAGAATTAATTGTTAAAAGGTACCGACCGCGTCACTACTTTTGACTGATTGCATCCCATTCTTTTATTACTTATTCCAATTATTCACATACTCCCTCCGTCCCATCCGAAGTGTCACTTTTTATTCAAAAAAGTGTCCCGTTTAAAGCGTCACCCTTTCCTAAAAAGAAAATATTTTATTAATATTCTATTACCCATCCACTATTCCCTCCACTAATTCTCTCTCATCTACACTCACAACACTTTTTAAATTCACTATTTCCTCCACTAATTCTCTCTCCTATTTTCAAATTACACTCACAATATTTTTTCTTTCCACATTTTCCTTAATTTGCGTGTCACTCCTAAAATGGCGACGCTTCTACCAGGACGGAGGGAGTACTCCCTCCTCCCTTTTTCTTGTTGATCACAAAATCAATAATAATTTAAGAAAGGTGTCAACTTTTCTGTTGGCCCAACGAGGACTAAAAATTTTTAAATAATAGTTTGATCGGGTGCGGATGAATTATTGAAAATTTTCAACCAATTAGGGTTGAAAAATTAAAAAAAAAAAAATTGGTTTGATCGGTGTTACCGATTTTAAAAAAAATTGATCGGGTGTGATCGAATTTTTTTAATTTTCACTCTGGCGTGCTTGATTTTTTTAAAATTTTCAGTCGGATGTGACCGACCTCAAGTCCTGAAGATGGCGGTGGTGGGCGGAGATTGCAAGGGTTTGTGGAGGACGGAGTGCATTCAGACATAGTCTTAGTGTGAGTTTGGGAGTACTTTTTTGTGGCTTATAATCACTTTTGAAGCTCAAAATCATTTTTATTAGCGTTTGGATAACAATAATGATTATGATTTTAAGCTGTTAAAACGCAAAAAATTGTGTTTTGATAGAAGCAGCTATGACCCAGCTTTCGCTAAAAGTGATTGTTAGTGTGAGTTTGGGAGTGCTTTTTTATAGCTTATAATCACTTTTGAAGCTTAAAATCACTTTTAATAGCGTTTGGATAACAATAGCGATTATGATTTTAAGCTGTTAAAACACAAAAAACTGTGTTTTCGTAGAAGCAACTATGATCCAGCTTTTGCTAAAAGTGATTCTTAGAAGTTATTATTTGTGTTGTTTTTACACTAATAACCTCTATTTCTTGTGTGCATTTATTATATCGAGATACATATCATAAAGATCATTTTTGGTATTTATCTTTTATAATCAGTTTTTAACATATACTATCCAAACATATTTATAAATTTTAGTATTTATTACAAATAATCGATTTTTGAAAAATCACTTTTGAAAAATCACTTTCAGAAAATCAGAAGCAATGTCAAACTCACCCTTAGAAGTTGTTATTTGTGTTATTTTTACAATAATAACCGCTATCTCTTTTGTGCATTTATTATACCGAGATACATATCATAAAGGTCATTTTTGGTATTTATCTTTTATAATCAGTTTTGAACATATCAATCCAAACACACTTACAATTTATAATATTTATTACAAAATAATCGATTTTTCTAAAATCACTTTCGAAAAAATTAGAAGCAATGCCAAACTCACCCTTACTCTCAAAACTTGAAATATTGAATTGATTTCACCTGATTTAGAAAGACACAAAAAAAGAGTTGTTTGCCTTTTTGAAGAAGAGAAAATTTATTTTGGCAAAAAAGATGAAGTTAATCGGAATTCATAGAGGTGGGTGACCGAAAATTATGGAGAAATAGAGGAAGGAAACAAGTGTATAAATGTTAGGGTTAACATAGATATTTTATTTAATGGCATTTTTGAAAGAAATGAAACCACGGGTTTACTTAACAATTTTACGGGCTATATAACAAGAGAAAAAATACACTACAAAAGTCCCATTTTACAGAATGCAATTAAAATTCGCAAATCAGAAAAAAAGTAAAAATTAAAATTTACTAATTTCAACCAGGAAAAAGATTTATTGAGAAAATAAATACACACCTTTGACTATAAATAAGCAACTAGTGTAACACCCGTGCGTTAAACGCATGCACATATTACACTTGTTCTCATCTATCCTTTATATACTCTCTATACAATTGTTCTCATCTTCATCATCAGATACTAATTTCTTTCTCTATCTTCTTTATTGGGCAATTATTGATATTTACCTATGATTATTGAGACCATCTTTTTTAGACAAACAAAAATGGCAAATATGACTATTATTGAGATGGATAGAGTAATATTTTTATTTTGAAAAATCCTTTTCATAAGAACGATACACATCAGTCAATGATAGAGTATATATTAAGATGTATAATGATTTTGGGATTGGGATGATTGCAAATAATTCAAGTGAATAGTGCAATAAAATTTAAGAGTTCAATGAATATTGTAGTGAAACACTAATGACAATTGAGGTCACCGTGAAATTCAAATCGAGACAAATTTTCTAAGACGGAGGGAATTTATAAATTTCAAATTTTGGGCCACAAATATTTCCAAAGCCGTCGGCCCAAGGCCGGTCCTGTGCTTCAACTACCTTAAATTGCACTTGAAATCAAATTTACAATCTGCCGCAGAACACCTTCCAACTTAGCACTTGCTAAAGCCGCAACTTCCTCTGCAGTTCTCAGTTCAGTTAAAGGAAGACTTGCAACCAATTCCCTGAAACTGTAAATGAAAGTAAATACTTTCGGACAATATTATATAATCAAGGCATCTAGTTTTGATGAGTTGTCACCATTTAATCCACTCCAATAACAACCCTAGCAAAAACAATATTATAGCACTTAATGTACATGCCATAAACAGATGGAAATAAACAAACAACCCCATGCTTTCATGCACAAAACAGATTCATAATGAAAACACCCAAACTGTCAAGGGAATGATCAGGTTGTCTAAACTCTATGAATCTGAAATTAACCTACAAAATCTTGTGGATTTGAGCATAATTTATTGTTAATTTTTTGTCAATTTCAGGAACTTATTTAATATGTTCTGATGCATCATCCTTCTCACCAAGCATCTAAAGACAAGAAACAATCCACAACCCGAAATACTACGAGGCCATTAGGTGCTCTGGTCTCTGGGCCAGAAGCAACTTGAAAATTGAGCAGAAAGTCATATTTCTTTATTTTTCAGTTTCATTTTGAAAGTTACAAACAGATTGCGGGGTAAATGGTGAGGTTTCGACAACACTTGCCGAAGGTAAGAACTATCATTAAAGGGACAGCTCAGCCCTTCTGCTAAACACACTCAAAATGTCACACTTCGCCTTCTCCATTGATTATTTACTTCACAAAAATACACAGCATGTCAACACAGGCACAAAGTCATTCTGGCCTCAGCCTACAAACAGATTGTTTTGTTGTCACACTAAATCTATCAGAAATCCGCAAGCCATCATGTGCTTCTTTAAAGTGGACATCCTCAGTCAAGATCCAAAAGGAAAGTCAAGTATGGTATATTAGGTTCTGATACTCTTTATATGATAATGAACTTGTATTCTATCCTCATCAACCACATCTTACAACATACATAAACGCTTGCGAAGAATACCAGACCAAGCATATTCTAAGGGTCACAAACTTCAACCCACTAATCAGAGAGGAACGAAGTTATTAAGAAAAATGAATATTCCAAGGAATCACCTGGTGAAATAGCGATCCAGCTGCTGATTTGGATTTTCCAATATCCTTGTATAAATTGAGGCAATATTGGACCATTGTTGCTGCAGGTACTCATATTCAATATATTTATCCCACAGTTGGAAAGACAAGTAATCAGTTCCAACATACGCTAATCCCCGTTCAAATAGGCTGAAATAAAGGAAGGATATAAACTAAATCACGACATAAGATAACACGCGGGTAATATTGCAAGATATGTTGGACTTTATGTATGGCTTCTCAAGAACTTAACAGAAAATCTGACGGAGAAAATAACGGAGATTGGGAAAACTAGAAACAAGTCGAGTCTTGTATTATATACAATCTCCGTAAGAGTTATTTGTCCCGCACAGGTGCTAACGGTTGAATAACAAAACTCTCGTAAGATAAAACGACTTAACTATTAGTTATAAGGAGCACTCCAATATAACTAATCTAACGAACAACAAAGGTTTTAGAACTTTGGACTTGAAAGATTGAATGCAACAATATGCAATGATTTGGGTATGTTAATCTATCTCTCTAGAGGGTAAAAGGCTCAGAATGACTGTATGTTATGATTGAAATTCGGAGGGAAACTATTTAAAGAAAGTTAAAGGGTTCATGGCTGTTCACTCCAAGAGGTGCCAAAACTGTTCAGATTCTGTGCACGAGCGCGGCCGCTCTTGTCTTGAGCGCGACCGCTCTGGCATCCCGAGACCAAGCCATGATTTACTTAAAATCAGCGCGGCCGCTCTAGGCTGGAGCGCGACCGCGCTGAAGCCCAGAACTGAAAGGTCACGAAAACCTTTTGAGAACAGTTGTGACCCAAAACTAATTTGGATCAGTCCAAGTCAACCCAAGTTAACTTTAACCCTTTATTTAATTTCCGTTAAGTTACAAAAACACTTGTCATTAATTCTCATTCACCCTAAATGGTTTTAGAGACATTAAATAAGTATAATAATCTACAACAAATGTAGAATATAATTTGTAACAAGTTTCGTTAACAAATAACGAACTTCCGTTAGAAACTAGATCAACGTTAAGTCAAACTTAACTTTCCGTTATCTATTTCCAACAATCCCCCACATGAATGACAATTAATGCATGAATGCAATTTCGTCCAAAGTTCCGGCGAACTATTATTACATCGGGATAGATAGCTTGTGGCCTTGAATCTTTCCTAGTGAAATATTATCGGATATACTAGCCATTTGGTAGCGAGTCGCTTTGAACCAGTGACTGTCGGGTGTATACCAAGACAATAATACTCACATAATAACAGCTCTAACAATTGTTGTTCTCACGTTTTGTCCATTTTGGCCCTGGACCGTATCTCATTCATAAGCGTTCATTTAGAGGCGGCCTAATTACCTCTCGCTTATATAGGTGATTCTCACTATAAGGAGTATCATGCACTACTCCACCCGTAGGTATAGAAATCATTAAATGTTTTCTCAACTTACCCTTACCACTGCTGCATGTGCTTGTACTTGGATGTTCTGGGAATGAGTATTCAACATCTCCAGGTTAATAACCGAGTTGTTGTTTCCAAGTAACTCTACTAGAACTTATAACTTGGTTGTCTCATTGAACCAAGGGCCTGGGATCTCCATTTCTCAAGGTTGAGTGTCCGCTATAAGTTCTTTTGTTGTGGGTTTTAAACCCATTCCCTTAACAGTTTATACGGTTGATCTCTATTTATACCTTTGGTAAATGGATCCGCTAAGTTATCACATGATTTTACATAATCAATGGTTATAACTCCATTCTTGATCAACTGTCTAATGGTATTGTGTCTACGACGAATATGTCTAGACTTACCATTGTACATACTATTCTGTGCCCTTCCAATTGCCGATTGACTATCACAATGGATTAGTACAACAGTAATGTGTTTGCTCCAACAAGGAACATCCTCCAGAAGTTCTTAAGCCATTCTGCTTTCTTCCCCAGCCTTTATCTAACGCGATAAACTCAGCATTCCATAGTGGATGCGGCTATACACGTTTGTTTGGAGGATTTCCATGACATCGCTCCTCCACCTATAGTGAATACATATCCACTTGTGGATTTAGAGTCTTTCGTGTCCGATATCCAATTGGCATCACAAGATCCTTCTAATACCGCCGGATATTTATTGTAAAGTATCCCATGGTTTAATGTATACTTTAAATATCTTAGTACTCTCATTAGTGCTTTCCAATGATCAGTACTAGGATTGCTTGTGAACCTACTTAGTTTGCTCACCGAATATGCAATGTCCGGACGAGTACAATTTGTTAAGTACATCGATCGCCAATTATTCTTGCATATTCCAGTTGAGAAACCGGTTCCCCTTTGTTCTTGGCTAAATGTAGAGCCAAGTCTACAGTGTCTTAGCCTGAGGGTCATCAAAGACATTGAATTTCCGAAGAACATTCTCTAGGTAATGGGATTGTGAAAGAACTAATCCTTCAGATGTTCTAGAGATCTTTATCCCTAATATTACATCGCCTAATCCCATGTCTTTCATGTCAAAGTTCTTCTTTAACATGCCTTTGGTATTAATGATTAAATCATGATTACTTCCCATTATGAGCATGTCGTCTACATAAAGACAAACGATAACGAATGATTCGTATGTTCCTTTAATGTAGACACATTTGTCACATTCATTGATCTTGAATCCATTCGATAACATGGTTCTATCGAACTTCTCATGCCATTGTTTAGGTGCTTGTTTTAGTCCATACAAGGATTTTACAAGTTTACACACCTTTCTTTTCTTTACCAGGAACCACGAACCCTTCGGGTTGTTCCATGTAAATTTCTTCATCAAGTTCTCCATTAAGGAAAGCGCCTTCACATCCATTTGGTGTATCTCAAGATTATGCACCGCCGCAATAGCTATGAGAACACGAATAGATGTGATCCTTGTGACAGGGGAGTATGTATCGAAGAAATCATATCCCTCTTTCTCGTCTAAAGCCTTTGGCAACTAGCCTAGCTTTGTACTTTTCGATAGATCCATCCGCCTTATACTTCCGTTTAAGGATCCATTTGCAACCTAATGGTTTGCAACCCGGGAGGGAGATCAACTAATTCCCAAGTATTGTTGAGCATTATGGATTCTATTTCACCGTTAATAGCTTCCTTCCGTAACGAACTATCCGGACCTGACAAAGCTTCTTTAACAGCTTGATGGTTCGTTTTCTAACATGTAAGATAGAAAATCAGGACCAAAAGTCTGTTCCACTCTTGCCCTTTTGCTACGTCTCGGTTCTTCATCTTCTATTCGAGAAGGACCGGATGTAGACTCATGTGTTCTCTTATTAGAACCTACATCTTTCCCCGTCCTTAACCGGAAAAATGTTTTCAAAGAATACCGCATTCCTTGATTCTATAGTAGTTCCTACGTGCATATCCGGAATGTCCGATTTATGCACTATAAACCGATAGGCACTACTATTATTGGCATATCCAATAAAAACACAAATAATGGTCTTTGGGCCAATCTTGACTTGTTTAGGCTTAGGTACTTCAACCTTGGCCAAACACCCCCACACTTTAAGGTATTTAAAACATGGCCTACGATTATGCCATAATTCATAGGGCGTTTTATCAATACCTTTCTTGGGTATTTTATTAAGAACATAATTAGAAGTGAGTATTGCTTCCCCCACAAAGTTGTCTGCAAGCCCGAACCGATCAAAAGCGCGTTCATCATCTCTTTGAGAGTGCGGTTTTTGCGTTCAGCAACTCCATTAGATTGAGGGGTATATGGAGCCATTGTTTGATGAATTATGCCGGATTCCCAACATAGTCCTTCAAACGGTGCTTCATATTCTCCACCTCTATCGCTTCTAATTTTCTTAATTTTCAAGTTAAGTTGATTCTCAACTTCTTTCTTATAAGTCTCAAAAGCCCCTAAGGCTTCATCCTTACTTCTTAAGAGATAGACATAACAATACTTAGTGCAATCATCTATAAATGTAATGAAGTACTTTTTACCTCCTCGAGTTTGCACTAGTTTTAAATCACATATGTCGGTGTGAATTAACTCGAGAGGAGTCGTGTCTCTTAGTATGGCATTAAATGGCGACTTTGTCATTTTTGCCTCAACACAAACTTCGCACCTATTAGTCGAGTCGGATTTAGTCATTTGGATTAAATCTTGTCTCGCTAATTTCTTAATGGTGTCGAGATTTACATGTCCTAATCTATCATGCCATAAATTAGAACTTTCCGACAAGTAAACATAAGGAACACAACTTTTATTCATCGCACCTTGGCGGATTACAGTCATTACATTCATTTTAAAAAGGCCCTCCTCGAGGTAACCTTTTCCAAGAAACAAACCATTCTTGGTTAGTACAAATTTGTCGGATTCGAATACTAGTCTAAAACCGGCCTTACTAAGCAAAGCGCCGGACACTAAATTTTTACGGATGTCTGGAACATGCAAAGACATCCAACAAGGTTACTTCTTTCCGGAAGTCATCTTCAAAATTACGTTTCCAATGCCTTGAACATCGGAGGTCGCAGAATTTCCCATGTAAAGCTTTCTTCCGGAGATGGGAGTATAGGAGGAGAAACTTTCTTTGTTACCACAAATGTGGCGGGTAGCACCGTATCTATCCACCATGCTTTAGTGGTTCTCCTCCAAATTTGCAACGTTGGCTTCAAAGACAACCGCTGCAAAGTATAGGTCCATGTGGTCAACATTGTTCGCCTCTTTCTTCGGGAGACGACAATCCCTTGACAAGTGGCCCGGTTTGCCACAATTATAGCACGACCCCTTGAACCTTTTAGAGGTCTTCTTCTTCCCTTTCTTAGCATTCCCGGTATTTTCGGAATGCTTTCTCTTTGTGCCACTCGTGCTAGCCTCGGCGAGATTGACCTTTGCCTCCATCTTGCCTTTAGCAACTTTGGCCTCATTCATTCTATTGTTCTCTTCTATTTGAAGACGAACAACAATGTCTTCTAAGGACATCTCCTTGCGTTTATGCTTGAGATAGTTCTTGAAGTCCTTCCACGAAGGAGGCAACTTTTCAATGATAGAAGCCACCTTAAATGGATCATTCATGATCATCCCCGCATCAAGCCCATGTAGAATGATTTGGAATTCATCTACTTGAGTTGTTACCGATTTGGAATCGACCATCATAAAGTCAAGATACTTACCGACGACAAATTTCTTTGACCCGGCATCCTCGATCTTGTACTTCCTTTCCAAGGTGTCCCACAACGCCTTGGCTAACTCGACTGTACTATACACATTGTATAGTGCATCGTCAAGTCCATTCAAGATATAGTTCTTACAAAGAAAATTACCGTGAGCCCAAGCCTCCTTTGCCATTTGCCTTTGAGGGTCCGGATCACCTTTTTCTACTGCCGGAGGATCTTCCTTTAAGAAGCGGTGCAAGCTTAGGGTGGTCAAGTAGAAGAGCATCTTCTGTTGCCATCTCTTGAAATCCACACCGGTGAATTTCGCGGGTTTCTCACCATGACTGATGTGATGAGTTGTAGGAGCGGGAGCAACATTGTTGAATGTAGTATCTCCTTGCGGTGGAGGCGTCACATTCCCTTGACTAGATGAAGTGGTGTCTTTCTCGTTTGCCATCTCTTGAAGAAGCGTAAAATAACTCTTACGATTGTTGGACTTTATGTATGGCTTCTCAAGAACTTAACAGAAAATCTGACGGAGAAAATAACGGAGATTGGGAAAACTAGAAACAAGTCGAGTCTTGTATTATATACAATCTCCGTAAGAGTTATTTGTCCCGCACAGGTGCTAACGGTTGAATAACAAAACTCTCGTAAGATAAAACGACTTAACTATTAGTTATAAGGAGCACTCCAATATAACTAATCTAACGAACAACAAAGGTTTTAGAACTTTGGACTTGAAAGATTGAATGCAACAATATGCAATGATTTGGGTATGTTAATCTATCTCTCTAGAGGGTAAAAGGCTCAGAATGACTGTATGTTATGATTGAAATTCGGAGGGAAACTATTTAAAGAAAGTTAAAGGGTTCATGGCTGTTCACTCCAAGAGGTGCCAAAACTGTTCAGATTCTGTGCACGAGCGCGGCCGCTCTTGTCTTGAGCGCGACCGCTCTGGCATCCCGAGACCAAGCCATGATTTACTTAAAATCAGCGCGGCCGCTCTAGGCTGGAGCGCGACCGCGCTGAAGCCCAGAACTGAAAGGTCACGAAAACCTTTTGAGAACAGTTGTGACCCAAAACTAATTTGGATCAGTCCAAGTCAACCCAAGTTAACTTTAACCCTTTATTTAATTTCCGTTAAGTTACAAAAACACTTGTCATTAATTCTCATTCACCCTAAATGGTTTTAGAGACATTAAATAAGTATAATAATCTACAACAAATGTAGAATATAATTTGTAACAAGTTTCGTTAACAAATAACGAACTTCCGTTAGAAACTAGATCAACGTTAAGTCAAACTTAACTTTCCGTTATCTATTTCCAACAAGATATATGTATATGGAAGACATCCTACGTGGTAATGAAGAAGCAATAGTCATTCATAAAGTACATGGCGAACTACATGGATTACGATACTGCCCTAAGGATAGAAGTGAATGGCAGTAATAAGGCAGTTATGTCATTTAAACCTAATAAATCCCAAATCCAAAGGTCTGCAAATCTAGGTAACTCTGTTTCCATAATGCATTCCCAACAAACCTTTCCCCCATAAACACAAGCAGTTTCTCTTGTAGACATACTGAAATAATGTTAGATAGCAATGAACTAACGCAAGATCCACGTGCGAGAAGAAGTCATGCAATGATCTGCGTACTTCTTTCAATAGCCATAACACAAAGGAAATTCTGCTAGAAATGTATCATAAACTTTTCGAATCTTCAAAAATATTGTGTGAAGGACCACACAAGAGTAAGAAAACTGAATACACAACCCAATAGGGGCATCAAACTTCAGTAGTCGTACCACCTTCACCATCAATCCTTGATACTTTCACACTTCGCTTCAAAAAATCACTTGGTAAATACTCATCTATTAAACAACGCTTATACAATGCTTTACCCCCATACAAATTTATGTGCTAACTGCCTTAACCTTTAGAATCACCAACGGAGTAACCATTTCACACCCCTTCGAGTCTAAATCAACAGTTTCATTTGAAAGTTTGCATATGAATGAGAAAGAGATGAATACAAAAAATAAATTATAAACAAAATTCTTTACGTAGCGTAACTATATTAAAACAAGTTCCTATGAGTATGCCCCAAAACACTCGCCATCCGCAAGATCCTTCTCTTTTCCATTCATCTCATCATCACCCAATAACTCTCTTATCCGAAATCATCTTAGTCACTGATGTGGCCCAAGATTGTTCCACCTTTGATTTGAATTTTAAACAAAGCTTGAAAACCAACCAATATTGCTATCTCACCCAGAATATCCTAGTTGATGCTCCTCCGTCAACATTGATGCAAAACATGAAATTAGTGCTCTTCTATAGTTGCATGGATTCTGGCACCCTGCGAATGAAAGAATATTTGAAAAGAAGGGGAAAAACAATAAATCCAATCAGCTCCAGATTTCATATAAAGATGTAAAAATACATTTACATAATTACAGAGATAAAATGTAATGTTTACCTCGGCATCATGCAACATACATTCAGTGATATAGATGTTTTTCTTGTCCCGAAATTCAGAATTAGGGGTTCAGTTTCATATTAGAGATTTCAAATTTAGGGTAAAAGATGAAATTTCTAATCTGAAATTGAAGCCCTAATTTTGAGTTTGGAAAAGGTTGAATTTGGGGGAAAATGGTGAAATTGAAATCACAAGTCGAGAGACTTAGAGTAAAGCCTTTACCCTCACGACCTTGATGATGGTGATATGGTTATGCAAACAAATGGGTTACATGCACGGAAGCAAGCATAGCAAAAGAGAGAAGAGAGAAGAGAGAGAGAGAGAGAGAGAGAGAGAGAGAGATAGAGAGCAGCTCCATGGAAGAAGAAAGAGAGGGCGGCGACCACGGCAGAAGAGAGGAGGAGGCGACAACGTCGTTGGTTGCAGCAGAGCAGAGGGCGGGGATGTTTTTGGGATTTTCTATACACACTACTTTTTTTTCCTTTTACACTAACACATTAACCAAAGTTTGACCCACAAACCTATTTAATGCAATTCATCATTTTTACACCAGGGTTACCAACGGCGAAGCTTGCAGTAAATGCCACGCGGATGCCACCTATCTCTATTGCTTCGGTTTTAAAATGAGTTTTTTTTTTTTCTAAACTGACACGTGTACTACTATCAATTTATAATATTTGGACCGTCAAAATTTGCAACGTCATTATTCTCATTTCATATCATTTTGATCAAAATTTTTAATTGGTGTTAAAAAAGGGGTTGTACAAATTGAAAATAAAAGGGGTATAAATTTACATTATTAAATTATAGATCCTGAAAATTAAAATATTATATTACAAACACTGTCCCTTTTCCTTTTCTTAGGGGCTAAATAGGGATCAAATTCAAATTTTAATCCTTACTTATCAATTTATGAGGTATCAAAAATTTCACCTCCAACAATAGGTATCAAATTCATGGTATCAAAGTATATTTTTTTTATTTGTTAAGTTTATTACTGCTTTCAATATTACCAATTATTTTTTTAAACTATGCCTATTGATTTAATTAGTTTTTATCAAAAAAAAATATAATACTTACTTTATTATTATTATATAAAAAATCAAATAAATTACAATTTAATGCCTAATTTATGGTATTAAATTAAATAAATTAATATTAATTTACTACTTCCTACAATTAATGCCTAGTTTATGGTATTAAAATTTATTTTAAATTTTCACATATATTATAAATATTATTGGTTTTTGTAAAATTTATTTTTATAAAATAAAAAACAAAAGTCAGAGAATGTGTGTAAAAAATGAAAAATCAATTGGATGAATGCTATTTAACTTAACTGGATGAGAAAGTGATTAATTGGGTTAATGAGACAAGCCTATGTGATCAATTTATCTTTATCAAAGTAATTTTATTAATATTTTTAATATGATAAATAATTTCAAAATGATAGTTATTTTAATTATTTTTAAATTAAAATATTAATTTTATAAATAATTATATAAAATTTTAAATTAATTAAAAGTTAAAAAAGGAATAAAACCAAAAATTGGATAAGACAAAATGACAAAACATTAAAATTACATAGGCTATAAGGGGTCTAATAGTAAATATAGGTTCACTTAGTAAACCAAATTTCTAATTTCAAGGTGAATGTTAGATTGACTTTTAAGATACCTAGATTTTTTTCACTACCTTTTTTAAAATCAGGTAGTGTGAATAGCAGTACCCGATGTTTTTTGGGAAGAGGCTAGATAGGGAGGAGAGAGAAAGAGAAGAAAGCGTTTATACTGGAATATCAAAGGACTCTGCCTTATTATTTTGTTATCAGGGTATTTTCGGGTTATAAATATCTAAAGGGTAGGGTGTATAAAATAACTGATCTTTGAAATAATGAACCTAGTATTTATTACGGGAGCTTGTTTTAGCAGGAAAAAGTGGGTGTACCGAATTGCTTTACACTTGAGCATTTATTTAATTATAGATTACGGAGAAAAATGTAATAGAAACAATGGAATGTTCAAATTAATTGGATTGAAGACAAGAACAAGAACATGTGTGGAAAGGATAAAGAAAGAGAAAGGGAAAATGAAAATGAAAATGAAGAAACTAAGAGTCCAGCAAAAGATGGAAATTGAGAAGGAGATGAAAGAAATTAAAATAACCTTACAAAGAGTGTTCTTTCCTGGACTTTCCATGCTTCACTTTAACCTTCTCAAGCCTCCCACTTCCATTACTATCCTGCTTACTTACAGACCCTTCTTGAGCACTGCACATCTGAGTCGACTTCAATCTAAATCCAAACTTCTTCGACATATTTCCCCACGTGCTGCCCGTTCCTTTGACCCTACCCAATTTCTCGATTACCTCTTTCATATTCGAACATTCTTTTTCGAGCTCGGAAACACGCATTCTCATGCTGTCCATTCCTACCTTAAGAACTTCGTTTTCTCTTACAGCTGTGTTCCAGCCTCCTCCTTCATTTGATGCCACTAGGCCACTTCTTAATTGTCTTGATCCGTCATTAAGGTTGTCTGAAACTAGGAAGCATCCGGCAATGGATGTTCGTAGCTGAAGTTGCTCGAAGAAGAGAACTTGTACTATGATTCTTAAGGGAAGTCTTTCGTTTTGGGCAGCATGGGTACAAGCTTCTAGGGAGAGTTTTTGGCAGTCCATTAACCTGCAGAGTTGTTCTCTGTCCGACTCCGCCAACCATGGATGAGACTGTAAATTGAAGGGGAACATGGAGGTTAGTATTAAATCCGTCTTAAACCAGCAACACAGCAAGAACTGAAATAAAGTGGAAATCATTGGCCCTGTTTCAATGTGCAGTTTCTGTTGGTAAATAACAAAATAGGGTCAATTGTCCATGGAGCGGCACAAATTCGTGGTCTCACTTGCCAGATTTGTCAATTTAGGACCTAAGGTAAATATTGACCAAAATTAGGCTTTTTGAAGATTTATGTACAAAATCACGTTAAGTAGTGGTGGGTGGTGGCAGTGATGGCCTTAGCGAGGTGGTGGTGGCATAATAAGCCCTAGACTGATCATATTAAGTCGACTTTAGGCCCTAATTGGTAATTGTAATTCACCCAATACGAAATGACAAAATTGCACAAAATAATTTATCGCGTGAGTGGTATTTGACCACTTAGCGTTTTTTTTTTTTTTTGACAAAATTTGTCAAAAACCCCTATGTTTTGGTCAATTTTTGACACCTTGGGCCCTAAATTGACAAAATTAAGCAAGTGAGACCCCAAATTGGTACCGGTCTGTGGATATTAACCCTATTTTGTAATTTACTTTTTTTTTAATGGTTATATGAAAAAGTTAAACATATAGATAGACAAAAATGTGGGCCCAAGGAGAGTGAAAACTAGAAAAATAACCACGAACTAGAAGCTATACTAGCAAACAAGGCAATTATTTCAAGCAAAACGATATCTCTGATTTTACCTTGAGATAAATGTCAATTGCGCGATAAAGACCATCATCCAAAGGCCTAGCGTAGTCAGGAACAGCAGCAGCAAGAGACTGAAACTTAGGAAGCTTCAAATTTATATCAGGTGCAACTTCAGCAAGGTAGCCATCGATTAGCTTAGCTACCATTGTAATAGGTGTCAAAGATGGTGAGCCCATTAACTGTCCATCATCAATGGAACAAGGGGATGATCCACCTCCACCTGTTGCCTGATCAACGGCTAGGAAGTGCTCAAGAATCCGTTGCACACACTCTACATTGTAAAGAGTTTCCATGGAATCCGAGAAATTAGGCATCAAGAGATCTTCCAAAGCAGCTTGATCAAGCTGCAATCCTATTCTTCTTTCCAAGTTTGATATGCACGTGGGGCCCACCCGAAGAATCATCGCGGTTTTAAGTAGGCCGAAGAGGAATTTGGTTGAGGCTAGGCCCTTTTGCATGGGAAGTAACCGGTCAATATCTTCAAGTAAAAGTCTTTGGTCTTCTGCTGAAGCCACAGGGGCAAAACGGTCATTTGACTCGCTGGTGCTTTTACGCCGATTTAGCCCCGGTAAGTACTTCTGTGCATAGAAAGTGAGGGACCCGGCAATAATCTCTTGATTAATTCCACGAGATTCCATGACAGAAATCAACCTTTTATATAGAGGTAAGCTTAAAGTGGATGCATCCTCGTACCACCAATCAGAACTTGTGTTTTTCGGCCTAGCTCCAGTGCTTATCCCGTTCCACAAGACACTCCCACCGGGACTTTGCATGGGCCCACCACGCTCCATAATGGGCCATCCGAACAAATCTGGGTTCATACTTGCCTTCACAGCCAATGAGCCAATGCATCTTTTTGTTATGTGGAGCTCTTCGGCTTGAGAGAGAATATCATCACAGGATTGGAGAGCTTTTAACGAGTCTTTCCAATTTCTGAGGACTACTTGATTGAGGAATAATTCGGTCTGTGAAATAAGATTTCCCTCCACACAATCTTCGGTCATTTCAAGATGCTCAGAAGCACATCGGAGGTGCACGACATTTGCAGCAGTAAGTTCCAGTTTTACCCCGTAGCAGAATTTTGCAACAAGTTCAAATGTTTTAGTACCTCCCAGGATGTCGGGGAGGCTAATTACACAGCCGTCCTCTCCTTCTTCAGAAGCCTTTGCTATTAATCTTTCTATAACCCCACTTCTAGATAGCAACGGGAACTGCATCATGAGATTAAAGATATATATATTAAAAATCATGCAAAATAAAGTGAAACAAAAATAAAAAATGAGTAATAAATAGATACTTGCATAAAAAAATACTCATACCTTGTGGAGATGGAAGGACATATCCCCAACTTCAACAACGATATCACTTGGAAGACCAGTAGTGCAAAACCTATAATTAATCCAAAATTTGACAATCAGATTGAGTAAGAACCAGGAAAATACGTAAATAAAGACAAAAATACACACAATGCACAATTTTACTTCATGCACAGCCAAATATATATGGCATAATATTACCTTATGTATAATCTTTGAGGAAAACAAAGCAGGAAACAGAACCAAAAATAGAGTTTCACTTTGTTTTTTCTTTGTTTCTATAACTAAGAAAATAGAGCGGGGCCTATTATTAAATCAAGCAGTACAAGTACTTGTTCAAATCTAACTTTAATATGCATCTACTAAAGGCAAAGTCCAATTTTACGAAGATAAGTGAGCAAATATCGAGCGTGGGAGAAAGGAGATAGGAGAAACTACACAAAAGTAATGGCTAAAAGTACCAAAACATTATGCCGTTCCAAAATTAATGTCCAAAAAAATCAAATTTGCTCTTGATCAAGAGCAATTTGAAATTTTTTTGGGCAATCATTTTGGGACAGAGGTAGTACCATATTCAATTAATGCAGGGATCAAATCAAAATGAATCCTTTGAGTTATGACTATGTACTTGTAAAATAAAATATCATAAGCACCAAACTTGTGGACATACTGGTTATAATTTAATCAGTAGGACATCTTGTATTATACAACATACTCAATAAGCCGCTTGATGAGACTCTGTAATGTAAACAAAACGCCATACGAATTGGCAGAGATAAAAAGAACAAAAATCTGGAGATTTTAAAGAGTGATGTGAAAGAGATTAGACAGGCGTGCAAATGATTGAGAGCTCAGTCTTAACTACTTACCCGGCCCCAGAATAAGTGCCTCTTTTTAGCCTTTCAAGATAACAAAGAAAGTGGACTTCAAAGCAATTTTGACAACAAATGTACATAATTAACCAAAGTGTCAACATAATAGCAGATTAAGACTTGATAGTTAGAAAAGAAGATAAATTTTGTAACTTTGCTTAAGAAGGGTCCCTCACAGCGGAATAAAATATCTAAAAAGCGACACTCATTTTGAGGCTGTCGGAGTGCCATTTAAAGAAGTCCGTCCCTAAAAAGTAGTTTATCCCCATGTTTACACTCGACAGGTAAACATTTGCAAAAACAAGGATAGTACTTCTGACCCATAATTTGTCATTAAGAACACACTGTTTTACTTAATGGAACTCAGCCAACCATAAGGATTGTACTTTTTTGAGAATTAAAAGCGAAGGTTGATGATAAATAAAGTGATCCAAGTCACACACCAAGCCGCAAAGCAAACACGACACCTCTTACAAAATGAAACAATGATAGTTCAGTTATCGGATCCATTGACCCTATAAACTCAGATCACTCATCCCCAGCCTTGCCTCTGTGAATCTTCCAGCAGGTCAAATGATCTAGTACCTCCTTAATAGCATATACCAAAATGGGCATACGCTAATAGGGTAAACAAAAACTACTGAAACAAATATGGACCCATAGCTATAAAAACTAGTACACATGAACAATAACAAGAAGAACGACAAAAAAGATCTTGGATCTGGAGCAAATGAAATTATTATAACATATAAATGAGATTTTGCTTATTGTGTAGCTGAAATTAGAGAAGAATTTTCATCTGGTTGCACAAAAGTTAAGGGTCCGCTCCCGAGTTTTTTAGGGAGAGAAAGGGAAGGGAAGGGAAGGGAAGGGAGGGGAGGGGAAGGGAGGGGAGGGGAGGGGAAGGGAAGGGAGGGGGAGGAAATGGCGGAACATTTCTTTCCTCCCATTTCCGCCCACACACGGGAGGATTGAAATGGTCCCTCATTTCCTTCCCTTTCCCTCCTCAAAAAAACTCAGGAGCACCATTAGGGAGGAAATCCTCCCACATTTCCTCCCTTTTCCTTCCCTTCCCCTCCATTTTTAGACTCGGGAGCGGACCCTAAGAGCAGCTGTGTTCGAATCAAAATATGAACATAAAAATGGAGACAGATGTGCCTGTGTGTGAAATGGAGGGGGGTTTGTGTGAGAAACCAGTAAACTGGTACTGCCTCTGTCCCAAAAATCGAATGACCGAAAACATTTCAAAAAAAAAAAAAAGGGTCATTCATTAAGGGACGGAGAGAGTATCGGATAATTAGGAGGGACAAAAAAGTACAGATGAATTGAAAGATAAAGCAGATCAAAGAAGAGGAAAAAGTACCAGGCCTGCCCTTGCCTTTGGAAAGCGTCAGTCTTGGATCCCAACTTCATACAAGCCATCTTCTTTAAACCCAAAAGACTATTCAAACCTAGTCTTTTGTAAATAAACCTCTGTAAACCTTTAATCCAGCAACATCAAACCCAGGCTTGGGGAAGAAATGCACTTGCAACTGAACCCAAACCAGGGGGCAATTTTAGTCTTTTGACAACCCAAAATTTTAGTTTTCTGACAACCACAATCAACAGAAATACTTGAAGAACACCAAAAATGCACCTTTTTTTTTAATGGAAATAAGCCAAATTTACAGAAACCCACTTCAAAAACACGAACCAAAACACCCCTACCCTAAATCTACCAAATTATTTGACCAATTGTAAAGAAATACCCTTCTGGAAAGCCCCACTTCACATTAAACAGACCCAAGAAAATCTCAGTCCCTAATCAGACACCCAAAATTAGGTCAACCCTCTCCACCTGCAAGAAAAACAAGAAAACAAAACTCAGTTGTTTCTGACAGAAAACTATTACTAATATCCATCTTAAACCACCTTCAGAAGATTCCAAAATTCAACCCCATTAGCCAAATGGTCCCAATTCCTCTCCAACCCAATTTAATAAATAAAAAAAATTAACCCAAAATGAAAGTACAGTTAAAAAGAAATATGAATGCACTATACTGTTGTATAGTAAAATTACATGTAATCATGAAATCTGTGACAACGATGGAGCATTAAAAATTATAACAATGGTGGAGGAGCATTGAAAAATTAACCAGCTTTGAGCAGAAATAAACGTGTCTCAACCAAAGTGGGCTTC
The DNA here is from genome assembly GCA_022495995.1 of Adenophora triphylla var. japonica. Taxonomy (NCBI): domain Eukaryota; kingdom Viridiplantae; phylum Streptophyta; class Magnoliopsida; order Asterales; family Campanulaceae; genus Adenophora; species Adenophora triphylla. The sequence goes on along the minus strand of JAFEMH010001123.1, from coordinate 124,923 downwards.
AAACCTACTCATTGCTTCTTTAGAACTTTGTTCCCGTTATCTTTAAACAATGTCCTAAAAGATTTTTCCACTTTATGCGCAATTACGGATTTTCTTTTATTTTTAGTGTAACACTAACAGCTATGCCATGTGAATGCTTTGCTTAAGCTCCCTTATTGCTAATTTAATTTTCTTGGAAACCTAACCATTATAGTATCTTGGGAATTCTGTATTTATTAAGTTATTTAATGCAAATAAATGTTTGTCTAAAGACTATTGACTAAACCTTAAATCCATCCCTTATTTTTTAGCAAATCATCTCTCCTTGGTCTTGGTTTGACTTTTTTAACTTCACTTTTATCAAAATCTGATTATATTTAATTATTTTCATAAAATTTTAAGAATATATTAAAGATTCCTATTTTATAAAGATCATTTTTATTAAAGTTAAATTATGATGACTAGAAATGTCAATCAAATTATATTGAAATAAGGAGTTTTTATATAAAAAAAATATCTCAAAAAAAATGTTATTTACAAAAAAATAAGATAAAAATGTAAGTTGTGATATTACAAAAGGTTATTTTTCTTTTATTCTTATTTTTTTTTTGTGTTAAAATAACTTATAACTGATAAATGCATTTATCATTTGTTTATCAAACAACTTTTAAATTCATTTATCAATTTTTAAATAGTATTTTGTGCTTGATTTTTTGATTAATCTACTGATAAATGCATTAATAACTGATAAATGCATTTATAACTAATAAATGCATTTATCAGTTATTTGACAGATAAATGAAAAAAAAATAATTTTTTTTTTGTAATATTCAAGAAGTTTCAAGAAGTTTTTGTTAATATCTAACTTGTGTGTTTTATTTTTTTTTTTTTATAATATCCTTTTTTCAAAAATAGTTTTGTTAAATGCCCTTTGAAATAAATAACAACTTTGGGTCGAAAGTTTTTCTTATCTCGTCAATTTAGTGTGGATGTCAATAATTTAGAGGCCAAATATCTAACCTGATCATCAAATTGTCTAAAACAAAAAAGGTAGTTACAAAATTTTCCCATGTCAATTAAAAGAGGCATTTACCATATAGTTATTCGTCCTAATTAATACTCCGTCCTAATACATAAAATTATCATTTTTACCATATATTCCCTCCGTCCCGTTCGAAGAGGCACAAAATCAACCTCGCACGCAAATTAAGAAAAATGATGTAGGAAATAGAAAAAGTTTAAATGTTGTGAGTATGAAAAATTAAATAGGAGAGAGAATGAGTGGGAGGAATAGTTAGGAGAGAGAATATTGTGAGTGTAAAAGTAAAGTAGGAGAGAGAATGAGTGGGTGAAATAGTAATAAAAACTTTCCTTTTTGAGAAAGTGTCTTTTTAAATGGAATACCAAAAAAAAATTTGTGCCTTTTCGAAAGAGACGGAGAGTAGTCCCTAGTTTTCGAATGGACAAATATATCCATAATGAGTACACCCTACTCATCATTTTAATCATTTTACTAAGTTCACCCTTTTCAGTATTTTACTTTCTCTACAACCACTATCACCTTGGACCACCCCTCCCCACCTTCTCCGGTCAACAACTCCATCAACCACCAACTCCGACGAGTAACACCGACGACCATTTTGTCGATCGCTCCGGCGACCAAACAACGGAGAACTTATCAGTAAGTTTTCAATTGTCAATTAAACTGTTAAAAACACGATCAACTTCAACGACCACAACTACGGCGACCAAACAACTGAGAACTTATTGGTAAGTTCTCAGTTGTCAACTAAACTAATAAGAAGACGATTCGGCGACCACCAACTTTGGCAACCGAACAATTGAGAACTTATCAGTATGTTCTCAGTTGTCAAAGGATGTCAAAGGATGTGTTTGTAATTGTCGATCCATTAAGAAAAATGGTCAATGATGCATTAAATAACTTTTGTTCGTATTATTACAACTACCGTAGCCTAATATATTACTCCCTCCGTCCCACCTCAAGGTTCCATCTTGAAGTTTACACGCTTTTTAAGAATTTTTTTAAAGTGGGTAGAAAATTTGAGGAGCGAGAATGTAAAAGTTAAATGTGTGGTAGGAAATAGGAGAGACAATGTAAAAATTAAAAATATTTAATATGAGAGAGAATGAGTGGGAGGAATAGTAAGTTAATGATTGATTTTTTTTTGTAAATATGTTAACTTTATAAGGGTATAATGAATGATTTTTTTGTAAATATATGAAGATGATAAGGATATAAATATATGAAAAACTTTTCATTAAGAAAGGGAACCTTAAAGTGAAACGACCCAAAAGAAAAAAGTGAAACCTTGAATTGGGACAGAGGGAGTATTAGTTTTAGTAAACAAATACTCCCTCAATCTCAAAATATGTGAGTTACCCGAGAATTTGCATCTACGATTCTGTTTTAGTAAGCAAATATTTCAATCCAAGTATAAAATAAACATAAAATAATAAAATTTCATTTATATAAATTGAATGATCAACAAAAAAGTTCAGTTAGATTATACTCCCTCCATTCTATTATAAACTACACACTTATTATTTGCTCGAAAATTAAGGTAAAATGTTACTGGATTGAGTGTTATAAGAATGAAAAATGAGGTTGGAGAGAGAAAATAAGTTGTTGTTCTAATTATGATATGTGAGTCTCATTAATATAAATAATAAATATTTCCATTTTAGAAAGTATATATTTCCTCCTTCCACCTGACTAAGGACAATTTTTCATTCCGAGTGTCTCACTCGACTTATAACATCTCAAAATGACAAGTTTATATTATTTTTATATTCAATGAGAATCACTTGTTATACCCAAAAGTATCCATGTTGATTTTTTTTTGGGAAAAAATTCATATTGATTGATGCTGCAGGAAATGTGCTTATCAATCTTCCTCCACGTGGCAGGACTGATCACCTGGCTTCTTGACCTGAAAACAGAACCCACGACTAGCCGGATGTGTCTCCGGCGAAGACGCTCGGGCGTGAGAGTAAGATTACAGTTGTATAAAGCTCAAAATGTATTGAATAATGAACTCAGAATACAAAATGGCAGTTACCTTTCACCGTTTGGTAGTGATGAAGTATTTATAGGCAAGAGTGATGTATTTTTGGGGAGGCAACATGTCCTCCGAGATTATAGCGGCAGTTACTTGGACGTGGGAACATGTCTATAACGGTCCCTGATTTATAGGGATGTGGTTAAGAGGATTGTTCAACCAAATAAGCCGGCAAGTGTTAAGTCGTCACTTGCTGATTTAGGTCGAGGTCGCCACTCGTGGAATGGTCGACCTGACTGTCGGGTAGAGCATGGTTCGTACCCGAATTGTAGCATGGATCATGAGGTCGGACTAAGTTAGGTCGGGACCTGTAGATCGGACCATGGGCTTAGTCGACTGACGTGTGAGATGGGCCTTGGGCCCTGTTCCGATTGGATCAGTCTCATTGGGAACTTGGAGACCAAGGCTGTCTGTAATTGGACTTTACTCGTTTGACCCAACTCGACACTTTTGGTATGTTCAGTGGCCCCCAACTTTCGAGTTGACTTCGTCGACTTGGAAGTTAAGAAGGTTTCTTTGACGAAAATTGCTTTACTCGCAGGTCGATGCTAGTCTTTGAAGTAGGTCGACCATGATGACGTGGCAACATCCTGATCGTTGGTGATGAACGGTTGGAGATGAAGGAGCGCCAATTTTCGTAATGATTACAATTCTGACGTTTGGAACTCCTTCTCGAAAACCGCTTCAGTCTTTAATTTTGGAAAATTAATTTTGATTTTCCTTTCCCTTTCCAAATTTAGGAAAATATAAATAGAAAAATCCCTCTTCGTTTAGAACTTTTACCGTCCTAAAACTTCTTCTTCTCCGGCGATAATCAAGGGATTGCAGCAAGATTTAAATCTAGCTCTCGGCTCCAGCAACGGAACTACCTTCTGCAATTAATTAAGGTATTTCCCTCGTATCCTTGCTTTAGGGTTTTAATTTATGCACTGTTCTCCGTTTCTGCCATGGCTAGGACCTTTAGTTGCGAACTGTGGGCGTGGTATGGTTAATGCACCGTTAACCGTAGGGCATGCAAGAATGTGAACGGTGAGTGGAGAGTGATGTCCACTGGATGAGTGTGCCTCCATTTTGACTAGTTGGGGATTGAATTACACTCGAGATAGGGCTGCCCATTGTAGGGGAAATTGAAAATGTGGGGATTGACGACTCAAATGTTGTCGCTTTTCATCTATTCCATGAATTGCTTGACCATATCACCTTGTTTTATGTTAGGGACGTCCAAAAGCCCTCCTTCCTTAGAAATAGAATAGGTTTCCCAGGGGAGTCTAGGTCGTCCTTAGGTAGGTCGACTGAACATGATCATAGGACTGACTCCCCTGCTTCCTCTTTTGCTTGTACAGATATGACGACTCAAGAAGGGAACGCTGCCTCAACTTCTTCTGGTCCTCGAATTGTCAACGCATTTGGGCCCAATGTGGTGCCAGGCAAGAATGAGAGGGGCTATGTACCTCAACGACCTACTCGTGGGAGGAAGAATTTGGAGTCCCGTTATGATGTGATCTACAACTTCTGTGGGGTAGATAGGGCAGACTTTAGGGTGACCATCCTTAGTCAGAAACAATTTTTGGCCAAATACCGTACGACCTTCACTAGAGATGCTACTAAGGTAGCTTTCTTCTATGGGCGCTTGAGGTCGGTTTGAGGTTGCCGTTGGATCCTTTCATTAATGAGTTTCTGGAATGTATGGATGCCCTCCCTCTTCAGCTCGGTGCTAATACTTGTAGAGTGCTGGTGTGCTTTGCAATGGTGTGTAGGCTCTTGGGCCATGAGCCTTGTATGAAGGTTTTCAAAGAGTTTTTTGGTGCCAAGCTAGATAAGCATGATTGGGGAATTAGTACTCCCTCCAAGCCCAACTCTCCCAAGTTGTTTACCAACCTTCCAAATAAACACAATTGCTGGAACTCACATGTAGTTTTAGTTGAGAGTAGGCTGGGATGGGAATTTCCGTTGCCCAATGATGAATCTGATGTTATTAGTGAGGAGAATTACTGGGAGCCTCCTTGGTGTAAAACTTTGTATAGAAAGCTGTGTGCCCTGGTCAAGGATGGACCCGTCAATTGGGAGTCATTAGTGACAACCAAGTATAATTATATTCTAGCAGGGATGATGCCTGGAGATGAGGCAGCAGAGCCCCTTGCACCTGTATTGAGAGGCCAGGTGTACCCTGATTGGGTAACTCACTCTTTGGGTAGATTAGAGGAGAATTGTCAGTTTTGTCAGAAGCAAGCTGACTACTGCAAGAACAATGGAGAACACATTGGTGGTAAGGGTTTACTCGCCTTCGCTCATTAGCTCGTCCAATGTTAACTTGCATAAGTGCTTTTTTATAGGCGTATAGGATTGCTTTGATCTGCATACTTAACTTTCAGCTCGTCACTTACTTGCTCGCTTGTAGAATCAATTAATTCGTACATAGAACTGCTTGTAATCGTATCTCTGTATTTATCAAATGGTTTGCTCGTATGTAGAATTAATTCGTACATAGAACTGATTTTATTGGCATACATGACTCTTAGCCCATCCGTTGTCTATTCGCATGTAGAACTGGTTAGCTCGTACTTAAATCCGTTTCGAATTGTCACCCTGCACTTATCACATTGCTTGCTCGTATGTAGATTTAATTCGTACATAGAACTGTTTCGTATTGTCGAACTAACACTTTGATGTCGTGCAGTTTTGACTCCCGAACAAGAAGCCGCCATGGTTCGAATTGTTGGAGTTTCTGACAAGAAGAAGTCTAAGAGGGCCCACGGAGCTGTGAACGCTAAGGCCAGCAGAGAGAGGGATGCTGCTGCAAGGAATAACCTTCTCCCAAAGGACAATGCTGGGTTAATCCCAATGGAGGAGGTCGTTATAGAGGACCTTCAACAGAGTGGTTCCCATTCCATGAATGTGAATGAGGGAGGGGAGGAATTCAGCAGGTCGCCTAGGCCAAGTCCGAGCTCTGATCCTGTTCAAGAGGCCAATGCTGCGACCTCTGGGGCTGAGATGGCGGGCTCCAGTCCAATGAATGTAGTTGAAATTGATGATGTTGTTGAGGAGGAAGATGATCAGGCGTTGAGGACGAGAAAAAGATCAAGGTCTGGAAAGGGCAAGGTCGTCTCCCCAAGTCTACTCCCTCCTCTAGCCCCTCCTCCGAGGAGCCAAGAATCTGTAGATGCTTTGATTCAGAGGCTCAGCGATGTTCCCCCTCTCATTGGGGTCAACAGCATGACTCGCCGCTATCCTGATGTGGCGCTTGGTCAAGTGGTGGTGAGAAGGGCCCTGGATGTAGATCTCCTAGCTCACTTTGCAGATAAGGGGATGACTCCAGAGGAATTTACGGCCCGATCTGGGTTGGTACACAGCGAGGTAAACCTTTATTTTCCCTTTCTGTTTGGTCGCTTATTATATTAGTTCGTCAGTTCACCTCTTTGCCGAGCTAATACTTCAATGTTTCCTCTAATGCAGTCTCTCACCATGAACGAGCAAGCTAAAAGCTCCTGGAGGGCGTCAATTGAGAGGGAGAAGCAGGCCCTGCGCGATTATGCCAAGAAGGCACAAGAGTTGGCTGATTTGAGAGAGAAATACAACGATCTGGACAACTCGTGTGAAGCCAATGAAATGGTGAAGACGAAGGCCTTGTCCGATCTGGCAGCTGCTGAATCTAAGATCAAGGAGGTGGAAGCGGAGAGGGAAGCAGAGAAGAACGAATTGGAAAAAACCAAGACTGAGCTGGCCACAGTCAACAAACTTCTGAAGGAGAAGGATGCCTTCTTGCTCGAGCTGCATGAACAGCATCGACTTGAGAGAGAGAAGAGCCAGAAAGACCTCCAGGCTACCATCGAGAAAACTGCTAAGGATGCCTCTGAAGCAGCGGTTGAGAAGTTCAAGGCAGGGGATGAGTACTACGATGCCATAGTGTCTAAGGCCCAAGATTTTCTTGAGGTCGGCAAAAGACATATGGCCCGTCGTGCGCTTGTAGATCCAACGGCCACGGTTACCATCGAGCAATTAGCTCGTTGGTTTACTGAGTCCCAATATGACATGACAGCTCGTAGTGGTCACTCGCTCGTTCCTTACCTTGAAAACGATCTTGCTTTCATTGCCCAAGAGGATGAGGAGGATCACTGCGAGAAGTGGGAAGCTCCCCCTGTTCTTGATAGGAATTTTGATGTGGTCTTGGCGGAACTCGACGATGCCGAAGCCATGGAAATTGAAACTGAGCAAACATATTCCGAGTCGGGTAAGCCTTTGGAGCTTCAGCAACAAGAAGATGGTGAAGGTCGAGCTTCCATTGACGACCAAGCTGCTATCGGCCAGGACTCTTAAATTATTTGTAATGAACAAGTTCCAACCAACATCTTTTTGTTCTTATTGATTAACATTATCTGAATGCCTTGGCCCAGTTTTTTGGGAGGCAAAATATTTTTGTAAATTAATTTTGTTTAAGTCTTAGCCCGTTTTGGGAGACTTATTTCTATCATAGCTGACTTTTGTTTTCAGAATGTTGTATGTTTTTCATTCTATATTGTATGTCGAGCTAGATGTAGATAATATAAATGAGTCGACTTGAGCCTAGAGGCGACTTGATCTTGTTGGTTTAGTCGACCTCAGACTTGATTAACTTTTTTGTGAACGAGATTGATCATGAGTCGAACCTGTTCATACCATTTGAACTGATTAAGAATCGAGTTAGTTGGAACGAAGTCGACTAAGAGTCGGACCTGTCAAATGGATAAAGCTGATTAAGAATCGAGTTAGTTGGAACGAAGTCGACTAAGAGTCGGACCTGTCAAATGGATAAAGCTGATTAAGAATCGAGCTAATTAGAACTAAGTCGACTAAGAGTCGGACTTGTTAAGTGAACAAAGCTGATTTAGAATCGAGCTTGTTAGAACGAAGCTGACTAAGAGTCGAGCTAAGATGAACTGACTAAGAGTCGAGCTAAGATGAACTGACTAAGAGTCGAGCTAAGATGAACTGACTAAGAGTCGAGCTTGTTAAATAAACAAAGCTGATTAAGAATCGAGCTTGTTAGAACGAAGCTGACTAAGAGTCGAGCTTGTTGATATTAATGTAACACTATGTTTGATCGAATAAACTGCTCTTTTCATTGAAGTGGGAATCATGCTTACATCAATTCGAAACTAGCTTTAACACAAACTTGAACTTTGAAATTGAAACTAGAAGTAGTATTTGATGAGGTGAGTAGCATGCCAAGGATGTTTCAACTCGTCACCTCCAGGATGAGCTATCATGTAGGTTCCTTCCTTGACGACTCGAGTGACTACATAGGGACATTCCCAGTTAGGAGATAGCTTGTTCTGCTGGGTCCTTCTACCCGTTGCCTCAATCTTTCTCAATACATAATCTCCAACTTGGAAAGACCTTGCCTTGACCTTCTTGTCGTGATAACTTTTGGTCCGCTGCTTGTAATTGACCATTCGGAGGTAGCCGTTTTCGCTTCTCGTCGATCAGGTCCAAGTCGATCAACCTGTTGGTGTCGTTCTGTTCTTGATCAAAGAAGGTCACTCTAGCAGTAGGGAATCTGAGTTCAGCAGGTGCCATGGCCTCTGACCCATATGTGAGAGCAAAAGGGGTTTCCCCCGTAGGCCCCCGAGTGGTTGTACGAACTGCCCAAAGAGCAAGGGGGAGTTCGTCCAACCAATTGTTTCGTCGACCTACGAGCCCAGTCTTGAGCGAAGATAGAACAAGTTTATTTGCTGCTTCAGCTTGCCCATTTCCTTGAGGATAGGCGACAGAAGATTTCCAATGTTTGATTCCAACTCGCTTCATCTCTGCTTCGAAAGTCTGGGAGAACTGTAGACCATTGTCGGACACTATAGCACGAGGAAAACCAAATCGACACCAAATGAAGTCGTGGATGAAGTTGATAGCATTCTCCTCTGTGATGCGAGCTAGTGGTTTGGCCTCAACCCATTTGGTGAAGTAGTCTATGGCCACTATCACATACTTGCAGTTTCCTCGGGCGGGAGGGAAGGGTCCAATCAGGTCGACGCCCCACATGTCAAATGGCCAAGCTGCGATCACAGGAGTCTGCTCTGTTGTAGGCACATGGGGAAGGTTGGCAAACCTTTGGCATTGATCACATTGCTGAACAAAGTTGTGGGTGTCGCCTCTCATGTGTGGCCAGTAGTATCCCAAAGTGATTAACTTGTCAGCAAGAGTCCTGGCCCCCGGGTGTCCACCACAAATTCCACTATGTACCTCATGTATCAACAGGGCGACCTCTTGAGGGTGGATGCACTTTAGTAATGGTCGAGTATAAGATCTTCTGAATAGGTCGCCTCCTTGAATGACATACCTTGGAGCTTTCTTTTTGATAGCTCGAGCCTTCTTCTCGTCATCTGGCAGCTCTCCATTTTCTAGGTATGCTTTCATTTCCTCGATCCAACACTTCTCCTGAGCCCAATTTCTTGAGGGATCATCTATGCACTGAATTTTTACCCTCTCATAAGCTGGATTTTCGAGGAAGGAGATGGGCTCGCCATGTGGCTCATCTGAAGTAGCGCCGAAAGGAGATCACCACTCGTTATCTTCTCTTCCAATCCTTTGAATCTCCCGAATTCTAAGTCCTTTATTAGCTCCTTCACCAGGTCGCGATTTGATGAGAGTAGAACTAAGCACTTCGTACTCGCCTCGACCTCGGCCGACTATCAATTGTGAGTCACAAGTAAGCCATGATCTTAGTTGCTCAGAAGCATTTGGCATACTCAATAGCCGCAATCAAGGCCTCGTATTCGCCTGGTTATTGGAAGCATCAAACTTGAACCTTAGTGATTCCTCATATACGGTCCCGCTTCGGCTCAATTAACACTATTCCAGCTCCACTGCTATTCTTGGTCGCTGACCCGTCTGAATAGACCTTCCAACAATCGTCGGGTAGGCTAATGACGACACTGGGACTCGGTTCTTTCCCTTAGCTTTTTCTTTAGGAACTCGTTGCTCGTTGTCTTCCTTGGTGAACGTAAGCTCGACCAAGAAGTCAGCTAGAGCTTGAGCCTTCAACGCCTTTCGAGGTCGATAGTCAATGTCAAATTCAGTGAGGGCAATTGACCAATTGAGCAGTCGACCTGAACTCTCAGGCTTGTGCAATATCTTTCTCAAAGGTGCATTAGTAAGAACCACGATTGGATGAGCTAGAAAATAAGCTCGCAGCTTCCTTGAAGCCACGACTAGAGCATAGGCGACCTTCTCAGCGTTGTAATACCTACTTTCCACATCTGATAAAGCTTTGCTGATATAGTACACAGGCTTCTGAAGCCCCTCATCCTCTCTAATCAACACTGCTGCAACCGACTTGTCTCCCACAGATAGATATACAAACAAAGTCTCTCCAGTGGTCGGGCTACTTAGCAGGGGTGGAGTAGCGAGGTAATCCTTTAGCTGTTGGAACGACGAATGACATTCGGTCGTCCATTCAAAACTTTTCGCCCCCCTCAATGCTTTGAAGAAGGGGAGAGACCGTTCTGCTGACTTTGATATGAAGCGACCAAGAGCTGCTACTCTTCCGTTAAGTCGCTGCATCTCTTTGACACTGGTGGGAGCCTTCATGTCGACTAAAGCCTTTATCTTCTCTGGATTAGCTTCTATGCCCCTTTGAGATACCATGAATCCCAAGAACTTGCCAGCTGCCACTCCAAACACACATTTGCTGGGGTTGAGCTTCATGTCGTTTGCTCGTAAATTGGCGAATGTCTCCTTTAGGTCGACCACGTGACTCCCGGCCTTAGTTTTAATGACCATGTCGTCAACGTAAGCCTCCATATTTCGACCAATCTGTGAGGCAAAGACTTTGTTCACCATCCTCTGATAGGTCGCTCCTGCATTCTTCAATCCAAAAGGCATCATATTGTAGCAGTAGATGCCTCCACCGCTCGAAATGCCGTCTTGACTATGTCGTCCTCATGCATCTTGATCTGGTGGTATCCCGAATAAGCGTCGAGGAAACTGAGGGTGGAGTGACCAGCAATGGAATCAACTAGCTTGTCTATCCTTGGAAGGGGATAACTGTCTTTTGGGCATGCAAGGTTCAGAGTAGTGAAGTCGACACACATCCGCCATTTGCCATTTGATTTCTTCACCATGACCACGTTGGCCAACCACGTTGTATGAGTGGCCTCTTTGATTATCCCTGCACTCAAAAGTTTTTGTACCTCAGTTTTTATGGCTTCTTCCTTATCGCGAGCAAAGCTTCTCAATTTTTGGGGTCTCGGCTTTATGGTCGGGTTGACTTCCGCCCGTGAACGGCGACCTCCTCCTTGATTCCCCTCATGTCTTCTACCCTCCATGCAAAGACATCATTACTTTCTTTGAGTAGCTCGATGATTTCTGCTCGCTCCTCAACTGATAGCTGCTTCCCAATCTGAATTTTTTGGTCGGGGTAAGAAGGGTTGGTGATTACTGACTCTAGCTCATCCACAACTTCTAGCTCTGGTCCATCTCTGAATTGTAGAGTCTCCACTATGATTTCTCTGACCTTTTGTCTTTCCTCAGCTCCCAAGTGCGGAGCCTCCTCAGCTATCATATCATCAAGCTTGTCTGCAACCTTTGGTAGTGGCCCCCGAGTTATTGTCTATCTGGAGGCATAGGTCTCCTATGACGACTTGATCGACCATAACTACATCTGAATCGACCTCAGTGGTGTTAGAGTGACGTGTCGACTCAAGCATGACCTCGTCATTTGAGCGATAGGTCGACTCTACCACGTCGGTGATTGTTGACAGTCGGGTAGTTTTGGTGATCGATCGAGACGCCTTCAAGTAACCATCGCTAGCCTCAATCTCTAGCTCCCTTTTCTTTCTTTCTCTTAGAACATGATCCAGTATAAGCACGAGCCGTGCCTTGTACGCAACCCACTCCAGCAGGTGTGGGGAACTTTACTCGCCGGTGAGGAATTGATGCTACCATTCCAAGAGCGACTGTCCAGGAATTCCAAGTATGGCGGCATAGTCACTATTTACATCAATTACGATAAATTGTACCTTCGAGACAATCCTGAGGGGGTGCTGGCCTAGGTCGACGTCGAGCACTATCTGGCCTTTAGCATCAACTCGGTGGTTGGTGAAGCCCTCCAACCTGCCATCATATCTCTCCAACTGCTCATCATTAAGACCCATCTCCTTGAAAGTTTTGTAAAACAAAATATCCTTGCAGCCCCCGTGTCGACTAAGAGTCCGCTTCGTCGTACATCCATCAATGAGACCTGGGATGACGAGAACTTGCTCCCTAGCCGCCATATTGGTTGCCAATTCATGGGGGTAGAAGCTGATCGCTTCATCTCTTACTTCTCTCCTTGGAGGCACATGTGGGGCCTTATTGAGCTGGAATATCTTGTGCTTGATGGCCGTGTTGCTCGCTTGTTCAGTGATGACCCCTGTTCCGTCTAGGTTGCCTAGGTCCTTGTTGCCCACCTCGCCGGCCGCTCACCTCCTCCACTTGAGGTCTCTTCACATAAGCTTCGAGTCTCCCGGTCGACCATTCTCTGGATGATACGCTTTAATCCCAAGCAATCCTCTGTGAGATGACCAGTGTCTTTGTGATAGTCGCAGTACTTGCTGTTGTCCCTCCTAAACTTGTTGCCTGGATTCATTGGGACTGGAGGAGCCAGTTCGACAGCATTCAAAATCTCAGTTCGACTCACCGTGAGGGGAGTGAAAGCTTCGGGCACCTTCTCTGTTGCCCTAGTTCTGTTCTTTCCATTTTTATTGTTCCCCCCATTCTTGTTGGAGTCCTTTTTATCATCAGTGACTTCAACCTTGGGGCTCTTACCATTCTTCTTTTCCTTCCTCTCCTCAGCAAGAGCAACGTTGTATACCTTCTCAAACAACTCCTGTCGAGTTGTTACTGTACGAACTGTGAGCTCGTAATCCATGTCTGCCGAGGAAATACCGTTTCGGAAGCAGTTAATGACTTCCCTATCAGTGAGGTCTTCCTCTATCTTATCAACCATCTCTTTGAACTTGGTGAAATAGCTCATCGAGCTTTCATTCTTACCCTGCACCAAGTTATTCAGATCAGTGACGGTTATCTTCCGGGCTCCCGCAATGAGAAGCGGTCTAAGAATTTCGTTCTCAAGCATGCCCAAGTGGTGATACTACCAAGCCAAACCATTGAACCAAGTTAGGCCGCCCAAGAAGTGTGCTTAGGAGAGCTTTGCACATGTTGTCATCCTCATTGGCGACAAAACACATAGTGGCTTCCAGATGTGCTATGTGGCTCCCGGCATTTGTCGACCTGCAGTACTTCTCCGTAAGAGGCAACCTGAAAGTAGGAGGAGGTCGACTATCCCTGATTTCTTTGGAAAAAGGTCGAAGAGCAAAATCAATTCGTTCAACCTTTCCCGTCTCTTTTTTCTTCTCCTCTTCCCACTGTTCGAATTTCTTCTTCATCAATAGCCATTCTCTAGCATCGGGTCTTTCATCTCCTGGGAGGGGGAGCGCATTGGACCTCTCGGCCCTCACTTCGGGGAGTCACTGCCTACTCCTTCGTCCCCGTGAGAATTGGTCCTTTCGATCTTATTGGAGATCTATGTCTGTTACTTCTTTGAGGCGACCTGCGCCTCTCGCCAGCAGACGGCGACCTGCGCTGTTATCTCCATGTGGCGACTGCGCCTTTCCCTCTCTCACAGTGCGACCTATGCCCATTCATGTCTCTATGGGATTCGATCTCTGCGTTCGCGCCTGGAGAGACATGCCTGCTTTCGTTGGCCGTTAAACGAGTCCTCAAATCGATTGAGCCTCCTGTTCCTCGTTTCGCTGAGGCTAGCCCTTAGGTCGTTACTCGGCACATGAACAATTGTAGGAGCTCGCCGAACTATCCCGTCCTCGCCATTCTCGCCCACACCTTCATTTGGCCTAGCACTCCCGGCTCCGCCGCCCGTTGGAGACTTGGGAGGGAGCAATCCTTTACGAACGTACGTCGGCCTCTTCGCCTCCTCCACGGCTATCAAGTCACCCAAAATTTGAGCTCGCTCTAACATCATTTCCTTCTTGCTCATGGGATTAATTGAGGGACTCCGCCTCGTTTCCCATGTTCACCTGAGCAGTTGGCCTTTTCGGAGGAGGTGGAACTCCTTGCCCATCCATATGTCTTTTCCCTCTCCTTGTGTCGTGCAATCCTCTCGCCGTCAACGACACTAGTAGAGCGTGTGGCTCTACCATGAGGACGATTTGGTGGGGGAGGAGGCAAGTTCCAGTTTTCAGCATTTGCGTTCATGTTGTTGTTGTTTACTTCGTCATGCCCAAGTGAAGCCTCGGATACATGTCCTTCCTCAAGTCACCATTGTTGCAGGTTGATGGAGTTTTCGAGGTCAAGTTTAAAGCACGTTTCCGCAATGGAACCAAACCGATGCCGCAGAAATGTGCTTATCAATCTTCCTCCACGTGGCAGACCGATCACCCGGCTTCGACCTGAAATGTAACCCACGACTAGTCGGATGTGTCTCCGGCGAAGACGCTCGGGCGTGAGAGTAAGATTACAGTTGTATAAAGCTCAAAATGTAGTGAATAATGAACTCATAATACAAAATGGCAGTTACCTTTCACCGTTTGGTAGTGATGAAGTATTTATAGGCAAGAGTGATGTATTTTTGGGGAGGCAACATGTCCTCCGAGATTATAGCGGCAAGCTATTGGACGTGGGAACATGTCTATAACGGTCCCTGATTTATAGGGATGTGGTTAAGAGGATTGTTCAACCAAATAAGTTCAAGTGTTAAGTCGTCACTGATTTAGGTCGAGGTCGCCACTCGTGGAATGGTCGACCTGACCGTCTGCAGAGCACGGTTCGTACCCGAATTGTAGCATGGATCATGAGGTCGGACTAAGTTAGGTCGGGACCTGTAGATCGGACCATGGGCTTAGTCGACTGACGTGTGAGATGGGCCTTGGGCCCTGTTCCGATTGGATCAGTCTCATTGGGAACTTGGAGACCAAGGCTGTCTGTAATTGGACTTTACTCGTTTGACCCAACTCGACACTTTTGGTATGTTCATTGATGTTAAAAAAAAAAAGTTGACGATAAAGATCAAGAATTGATAAAAATGATCTTGTTAAATTGAATATAATCCCAATTATTTTGCAAGATATTTTAGTTCTTTTTTTTAAAAACATTTATTAGGAAAACATTAAAAAGACTATTAACAATAGCTTCTAGAATTGTCACTATTTTGAAGAAAAAATCTTATTTTTGAAAGGAAAGAATATCAAAAGACACTATTCTCTTTTTATATATATATAGATATTTCCTTAGTATCAAAATGAATCTCGTTTCCCTTTTAGTAAGCAAATATTTCCTTAGTATCAAAATGAATCTCGCTTCCCTTTTCAGTTTGTCCCAAAAAATAGTATAATTTAATTTTGGGCAAATTTCATTTTAGTTACTTGAATTTTATAAAATGTTTCAATTGATTATCGAATTTGTATTTGATACAAGTTGGTTATTAAATTTGTGTTTTGATTGCAATCACGTACAAATTTGAACGATCCGTTAAAAACCTAGCAAAAAGTATGTCATTTGCCTCTCACATGACATATTTAAGGGGCATTTTTGTCTTTTCTATGGAATGTAATAATACAAATTGCTCCCTTTATAAACTATAAAGTATAGGGGGCAAAATGTAAAATAATAAACTAATGGCACTAATAAGACAAAAGAATTAGATTTTGGATAATACAAATTACCCCATTCATTTAATTTTAAATAATCACATTTAAAACACTAATAAATATATTTATTCATAAAATACTTATATATATAAAAAATAAACCCTATGTATAGAAAAAAGACATTTTATAAAGTTTTTACCTGTCATGATTAGAAAAAAATCTATAAATAATAACAAAGTGACATACTAAAAAAATCAAAAAAGAGAAAATAAAATGTACAAATAAAAAAATATCTTAACTAATACAAAGAAAAGAAAAGAAAAAGAAAAAATAAACCTCAATACTTCCTCACTTTCTCAGCAACCCTCCTTTCCCATAAAACCCACCATACTTTTCCTTCCATTATAACTCCCCACCACGCTCCCATGAAGTCAATCCAGCCCTCTCATTTCCACTCATCTTCCCCCCTACCAATCTGACACACCTGCCTACCTTTCCACCACCACCATTAGCTTCCCTCTCAAAATCACACAAATTCGATCATCACACTCTTCCTCCGCCTTTCTACCCCGAGTACTTCCTCATTCCCTCATGCCTAGTTCAACCATCCCCTTCCTTCCCTGTCAAATCCTCCTCAAATCCTCCTCTGATCTACGTTATTTTTTTATTTTAATCTTTCATCTTTTGGATAATTTATTCCGATTTTGGTATTGCTGGTGATTTGGGAGAAATCACTTTGATTGTTTTGCTAATTTTGTTTTTTGATTTTGTGGAAAAATGGTGATTGATGAGAAAATTTTGGTTATGATGGGAAGGATGGTAGTGGTGGTAGCATGATGGAGGTGGGAAAGATGGAAGGGAGTTTGAGATGAATTCATTTTTACACTTATATCCCTTCATTTTAATGAAATTCTTTATCAACATTTCACATGAAGACATATCTTCAAGTTTAATTCTCGTGCAAGTCTTATTACATGAAAAAGACAGAAATGTCCTTAAGTATGTCATGTGATCGGCACATGACATACTTCTCGTTAGTTTTTTAACGGGTCATACAAATTTGTACCTAATTGCAACCAAAACACAAATTCAGTAACCAACTTGTAACAAATATAAATTTAATAACCAATTGAAACATCTTATAAAACTCAGGTAACTAAATGCAATTTGCCCTTTACTTTTTATATATTGTATTTTAAAGAATATTTTATTACAATTTCAAGAAAATACTAATAAATAATCAATATTATTGCTTTCTCCATCAAAAAAAAATGGTTAAAAAAGAGTCAAATTTATTTTTCATTAAAAAAGAATAAATTAAAAAAATATTGGACGTTTATTTTGTTGGATTTTATGGGTCCATGCGCAGCGGAATTAAGCATCAAATTAACACAAAACCCAAGTCCTAAGATCTGTTCTATACGATTAAATTGAATTCCTATGAGAGAGAATTTACCAACCTTAATTGCTTTCCAGTCTTGAGCTATCGAACGGATAATTATGTGACAATCACAAACTTTTGATCTTCAAATCTTCGAATCTTCAACTCCTTTGAATCTTCAGATTTGAACTCTAGGTCTTTGATTTGTTTGAACAAAATTAAGACCCTCTTTTAATCAATTTTACAACCACATACAGCTGCAAATTTTACAACCACATACAGCTGCAAATTACCCATCCCCCCAAATTTAGCTAAATGATCGAACATTATATCCATACAAGCATCATCTTCAATACGGAAAGAAAAGTACTCATCAATCTCCCTATCAAAAGTATGAGGACATCTGTAAATGACTTTCATAGTGTACTGAGACCGATCTAAACCCGCCTTTTTATATAATTCATCAATTAACTCATTGTATCTCCATTAGCAATTAGCCCTAATTGCACATTTTGACCCTTTTTTGAAATGAGGATCATCAAATGGTTGTTCATTATCACCTCCCCAATAACACATGAAAATGAGTAGACCCCATTCATCTTTAACCCTACATTACAAAATCGAAGTGTTAAAACCTATATAACGAAACCCTAATATTTATATCTACAATATCCTAAAACACAATTAAATACTTAAATTATATATCTAAACACAAGTGAAAACAATGATTAAGATGATGTTAATTTACCTTATTCTTGATATTCAACGATTCTGACGAAATAAAATGATGGGAAGAAGATTTGGTTGTTTTTTTTAGAGTGAGAATGAGAGATACAAGAGGAAGAGAATGAATCTGCTGGCTGAAAACTGAACCTTATCTGTTGAAAGTATTAATGACGATTTCAAAGTGTACTGACTTCCACTATTTAATATATCATACCTTCTGAAGTATCAGAACAGAACCAACAGATATATCACTTGCAAATTCACTCTCAGTTAGCACTTTTCGATGAATGGAAGCACCTATGGCATCCGTAGGATCCTAATAATTTTATCCAAATTAGTAACTCAAAACATATTTCACCCATGCTAGAAAACATACTAAGCTCATATCCTAACCTTTAAAGTCACCATAAGATCACCAAGACCATTTGGTGTGCAGGACTTGATAACTGCAACAACCTAATAGAACATACATAAATGTAAAAAATCAATTATCTTTACACACATTTGACTATAATTAATCTTGATATTATACCTGATCCACCGTATCAATATTTTGACATTTCTTCTTGATAGATCTCAACGGATAATATGTACCGGTTTCAGTGAAAAATTTCATTGCTGAAAGCCAAGGACTGTCTTGAAAATTTTCATCCGTCACCGGATCTTCAATCGCTCTCCGTATAAACTCTTGTGTTGCGATCGGGGATTCCTGTGAAAATAAGCTCTGACCGTCGAGAATTTTTCGGCGCATGGCGGACTGTACGACACCGGCGGGACCAGGAATAATACGCGTTGAAGAGGAGGATTGAGAAGATTGAGGGGTGGAGGATTGACCGGAGGAATCGGGACGGCGGTTCTTATAACGGAGGTGAGACGGATCAATTTTTTGAGTTTAATTGAATTTGGATTGAGAAGATTGAGGGTTGCGAGGAGGGATATGAGAATTAATGAAACTGGGAAAACCTTATCTACTAAAAAAAGAGAAACTTGTGTGACCGGTCAAACTCGCTATACAGTGTAGCGAGTTTTCAAAAATTAATTACAGCAATTAATCACAAACCGGCAATTGCTAATTACTTGGAAATCGCTACACCTTGTAGCGAGTTTGACCGGTCACTGTCAAACTCGCTACACGGTGTAGCGAGTTTCAAAAAACAGGTCATTTAGATAAATAGTTTGAGTTAGTTATTTTGGAAAATAAAATTTAAAAAACAAATTATTTGAGAAAAAAAATCAAAAAACATCATAATTTAGTGTAGTGGAACATGGCAGAGATAATGAAATTAATAAGAAGTACTCCCTCCGTCCCAAAATGTTTGTCCCATTTGACATTTTTGTTGAACTTTGACCACAAATTTATGAGAGATTAATCATGTTCATGAAATTCTAAAAGTTGTTGTTGATAATATTATTAATGGTGAATCAATAAGAATTTTTAGAATTTCATGAACATAATTAAATTGTTATATATTTGTGGTCAAAGTTCAACAAAAAAAGTCAAATGGGACAAATATTTTGGGGCGGAGGTAGTATTATTTCCACAATTACATATATCAAGAGAATATTATAAGAATAGTAAAGAGATATGGAAAATAGGGACGTAATATTAGTGAATGGTGTTGTGGACGTCAATATGAAGTTGTTATCCATATTTGATGGGTCAAAATCTTAATACATCAAGTAAATAATCAAATGTAGAGACCAGTTAAAAATATTTAAAGGAACGAGTCGTGAAAAACAAAATGACTCTAATAACCACATTAATAAATTACGTACCTTCGGTGATTACGTACATCAATATTTCTACTTTGTAATAAATCACATATAATATAATATAATATAAGCCAAAAACTTATAAAAAACGCGTTTTTTGGGAGCTTAACAAAAAACGTGTTTTTATTCCGCATCATCTAAGAACGAACGACCCAATCTCTCTCTCTCTCTCTCTCTCTCTCTCTCTCTCTCTCTCTCTCTCTCTCTACTCGCAGTCTCTCTCTCTAAACGCAAATTCGTTCTTCATCTTCCCCACCAACCCAATCGCCGGTGACCCATTCCCTTTCAATTCTCCTCACCGTTCTACCTCCCTCTACCTCAATCTCCCTCACCGATCTCGCTCTCTACCCTAAATCAACAGCCCACCGCCGTTCCCTGGTCTCCACCCAAAACAACGACCGTCTTCCTCACCAACCCATTCGCCGGCAAGCTCAAGCCCAACCCCAACCTCCATCACCGTTCCATATCTCTCAACCTCCAATCTCAATCCCTCTCGGCCAAGCATCAAGCAGTTGGCCATGGCGAAATTCTCCACCTCTGTATCGTCATCTCTGCTTCTCTTCATCAATGCCGCCATGAATCGATTGATCAACAATTGAAACAATTGAATCTGAATGTGTATGATCAATTTTCGCTGTAAGTGGATATGGAATTTTTGGGTTTGAAATTGGAACTTTGGCAGTAAGTTGGCTGTTAATTTGATGGGTAGCCATTGGTATTGATTTTTGGCTTTGAATGATTTTGGCTTTGTTAGATGCCAGTGCATTAGTTTTGAAGTGCCAGTATATGTTTTTATGAGTGCCAGTGTTTGTGTTTTTTGAGAGCCATCAGACAGTTCATGTATTTTTCAATGCCAGTTCATGTAATTTTGAATGTCAGTTTATGTAATTTTGAATGCCAGTTCATGTATTTTTGAATGTCAGTTCATGTAATTTTGAATGCCATGTATTTTTGAATGCCAATTCATGTAATTTTGAATGCCAGTCCATGTTTTTTTGAATGCCAGTTCATATTTTTTTGAATATCAGCAAAAATAATTATCAGTGTTTTTGAGTGCCAGTATATGCATTTTTGAGTGCCAGTAAATGTGTTTTCAAATGCCAGTCCATGTATTTTTGAATGTCAGTGCTTGTATTTTTGAGAGCCAGCAAAAATATTAGTGTAACAAAGTGCCAGTGTTAGTGTAACAGAGTGCCAGTGTGAAGAGTGCCAGTTCATGTATATAAAAGTGCCCATGTAAAAAGTGTCAGTTTCATGTTTATAAAATGCCAGTATGAAATCACTGGTCATTTGTAATATTAACACTGGCATTTATCATGGTTGTCAGTAATTACAAAAATGTCACCGTTTATTTTGAACAACGCTTTGAAAAACACATTTTTTCTTATCTTAAAAAAAAACTAATTTTTTATAAGACCAACTCATAATATAATACTTAAATGAGACAATAACCTCCTATTCCTATACTTATACTTGTAGGATAAATCAATCAATAATTTTTTCTTATTAACTATTTACAACTATACTAACACAATATTTCATTTCTAAAGAAAGAAATTAACTCACTACTTCTCTTTTGCTTATAGTTCACTACTAAAAGCCAGTGTTCGAGGACACGTTTTTTTTTTTTTTTAATTAAGCCCGTGTTCGAGGACACGTTTTTTTTTTTTAATTTAAAAAAAAAAGTTTTTTTAAGGGCAAAATGGGAAATGGACAACTTAGTGAGGGCAAAATGGGAAATTTGACACTTGAAACTGTTCATTGTACTGTAGCACCCCGTTCCCATTTATACTACAGCAGAAGAATTCGTAGATCTGTTTTAAATTAAGATGTCAACATTCTTATCGTAATTTTTAAACTAAAGGTACATGAAGAAACATGAACAGAACAAATTTAGAACCTACTAACATAACATTTGTTAGCCTTTTTAATTAATCTTTATTCCTTCCTTGCTCAAATCCAAAATAACAATTCCAGTTCTACTTTGTTTTGTTTGTCAGAAACAATATTTCTAATCACATTCATGAAGTGACAAGTGTATATTTATGAGATGGAGTACAATTGAAGGTAATTAAGATTGTTTTCTAATTAAGGTGGGATAAAAATTACTGTAGAATATGTACATGTTTGTTTCTTTCTGACATTCATTAATTTAATTAGCTCCCTCTAGTCTCTACTACGTACGTACGACTATTATCAAAGTAAATAGAAGCCAAGCGGCAGGCAGGCAGGCAGAATCAAAGATCAAAACTTCCAAGCTATGCTGCAACATATGATTTCAACAAAGGTTTATACGTATCAAAACTGTTAGAATATTTCTATATATCTCCTTTGTATCCGTTTATATTTAGGCTGATTTGATAGGTGTAAATGATTGACTAGGAGACTTGTATATATGATTGATGAATGGAATGAAAATGTTACGGACTAATATTCTATGATGGTATCAGGTTAGGGTTTCGATTCTCTTGCTTCCGCAACACACCCTAATTTTTTTATCCGTCTCTTTTCTCTCTTCTGCCATTTTCCTTCCTCGGCAATTCCTTGTGTCTTCTTCTAAGTCTGGGTTCCATTAGGCCCTTGCAGTCTCAAACATCAATAACAATGTTCCTGTTATTCTGGAGTTGGAGAATGTGCAGTATTCCACATGGGCAGAACTCTTCCAAGTTCATGCCAAATCTTGCAAGGTGCTTCACCACATTATTCCCCCGGAGAAAGGCAATGAAAAGGTCCCTGCTAATGCTGAAGAGGAAGAATTATGGGACACTCTCGACGTTTAGGCCTACAATGGTAAACTTACTGTAAATTTTCAAGAGAATTGATTCATCAACGTTTAGATTTTTCATAGCATTTAGATTTTTTTTTTTTTTTTTTGAAGAAAACAGAGAAGAAGAAAAGAGTGGTAAACTTACTGTAAATTTTCAAGAGATATGTCGAGCATCTCAGTTTGTCTCCCCACTACTTGCTTAGTCTGCAAACTCGCTAAACGACCAATTACATCTGCATAAAATAAATTAATGCATTATCTGTATTATTTGTGTATTTTAATTGTTCGAATGTTGTAAACATATTTCTCGGAAATTGATCATCAAAAACTTTAGTTTTTCCAATGAAAAGTATTTTATTTTGTACCCGAAAGTAGTAGGTAGTTTTGAACTTAAGATTATTCTCAGCAACTACAAAATCCTTCACCAAAAAACAACCTCTCCTCCTTAATCATTTCAGTGAAGCGGCAAAGAGGTGGGTGGCATCTTCTCCTTTTGAATTTAGATAGAAATATTTGTTTGATTCTTTACTTTTGGAATGATTTCAGGTTGTGGTATGCCAATGTAAGAGAGGAATGGCAATGCTGTAATTAATGGAGGGCATTCCTAGATCAACGCATTTCATTTCGCAGGCACATATTTCATCGCCGGAAAAAAATACTATAAAATTAAAACTGTAAAATGATACTACAATTTTAAATTAGCCTGAGCTGGAACTGGAAGGTAATTGTGTTTAAAAAAAAATTGCAGTAGCTACACTATATTTCTATCAACTTGTATGCACGACACGTGGCCAAGAGGAATTTGAAACAGCCTCAAATCACATCTTCCAAGATCGCCATTACCAAAACATGGCGTTTCAGAAGTAACAGATCACTGAGGAAGAAGCATTTGACGTTTCAGCAGCTGGAATTTTCATTTTTTTTTTTATTGCAATGAAAAGACTGTAATAACCTTAACATTTGCTTGTGATACCCAAACTACCATTTTCATTTTTGGAACATGGAAAGCGCGCCAAGTTTCCTTTTTTCCTGACAGTACAGTATACATAAACTCTTCTTTCCTGTTTTTCTTCTTGCAATGCAAGAGATACTTCTTCTTTGGATTTTTTTCTCATTAACTACTCCCTCCGTCCTAAAAGTTTGTCCCATTTGATTTTTTTTTGTTGAACTTTGACCAAAAATTTATGAGAGATTAATCATGTTCATGAAATTTTAAAAGTTGTTGTTGATAATATTATTAATGGTGAATCAATAGAAAATTTTTAGAATTTCATGAACATAATTAAATTGTCATATATTTGTGGTCAAAGTTCAACTAAAAAGTCAAATGGGACAAACTTTTAGGGACGGAGGGAGTATTATTATTTTTTTTTTAATTCTTAAACAAAAATCATTGAAATGTATTTGCAAAAATGAAAAAAAAATGAAAGTTCGGTAGCGAGTTTACATTTTTTTCTCGCTAAAACTAGTTGTTCCTAGTAGGCGACTTTGTGAAACTCACTACTGGACGGTAGCGAGACTAAACTGATCTCATTTAAGCGAATATCAGGCCATAAAAGCTGATTTTTTTTCTTTTTTTTTAATACATTTTTAAAGAAGAGGATCAACACATTTCACCGCTCCCCCCTTGATGCACTTCACAGAGGCGCCTAGCTATGCTAGGGAGGGCAATGTCATTCCCTCTAACCACTGGTGGGGGAATCGAATCCATGACCTCCAGGTTGGAAGCCATGTCAGAAAGCAGAGGAAAAGAAAGCCCATAAAAGTTGATTATTTTGACAAATACTTTTCAAAGCTTATCATTTAAGGGAATACTTTTTTAGAAAGAAATAAAATCTCTTCTTTGAAGCTTTTTCTTATTAAATACACTTGTTCTTTCCGCCTCTCTACATTTTCAAAATCTCTTTTTTCCTGTTTTTCGATCTTCTTACATACTACTCCGTCCCAATAAGAGCTGCTCATTTTTTGGACAACACGCAAATTAAGGAATTGGGGGGAAGTAAAAATGATGTGAGTGTAATTTGAAAATAGGAGAGAGAATGAGTGGAGAGAATAGTAAATTATAATGGTGTTGTGAGTATTAAAATAATGGAGGAGAGAGAATGAGTGGAGGAAATAGTGAAGATTCCTTTGCCAAAAAAGGAAAGTGGAAGCTATTAACGGGACACCCAAAATGACAAAATGGGAAGCTACTATTGGGACGGAGGGAGTATTCCTTAAAATATTATCCAATCTGTGCATTTTCTTTCCTTTTTTTTTTTATTTTTATTTTATGCAATAATATTATTTTCAAATGTCTGCTTTTGTTTCTTTTCCCTCCCTATCTAGCAGAGTAAAAGAAAAGAGAATTTTGTCATTTGGAGGTCAATAGCAAGCAAAGCTCTCTCATCTGTACTGCCCTTTGTTTCTTACCCTCTTTTACCTCTAAATGATTCATTTTTGTTTGTTTTCAACGAGCTTTGAGCAACATCATAGCCTCATAATTGACCATTTTAGTCAATTTGGTATAAATGAAGTGGGACGGAAAGAGTATACTATACACCAGCTAGTCCAAGAAGCATTGTATCTAGCAGGCCAACAAATAATCACAAAATGCCTAGTCAAAGCATAGAAAATACTCCCTTCAGTCCAGCCAGCCAGCCCTTTCTAAACTCAACCTTAACATCATATTCCAATGTATACCTGCATTACAATAACTGTATAAAGTGGATTGCAAAACTTACAAATAAGAATTTGCTAATTAAAGATAACCTTTTTGAAATGTCCAAGTGAAAAAATGTACAATCGTTTAGGGACGGGGACAGGGACGGAGTTAGGAACTTTCTAAAATCCTTTGCCTGCATTTGTTGTTCTCACCGTGTGCAATAGGGAGATTAATGTCCAACTTTCTCAAGGATAGATTTACTGGCAGCTGAGGAGGCAGTTATGAGTATTTTGTCAAGAGTCAACTTGAAGAAACTCCAAAGGGAATTAAACTTGCTTGTTGATATACCATGTAATTTTTTCAGTGCCTATTTGAGGACGTCGCGTAGGAGATTGTCATTATCAACTAATGACATTTTAGTTAAATTTTCAAAATGTGATGCCAATGTTTTTGGAATTAACTTCAAAATGTCATTGTTACTTGGTTATCAAAACCATAAATCACTGTGGGGCCCAACGGCCGCGATTTGACATATCTCCTACTTTGTTTCAAGTAAAACGGCCAAAATATAGATCCCACCCAATTTATTTCTTTCATTTCTCTCGAAATATTAAAGACGCCAAATTTTGGCAGAATTCATGTGAGAGCAACAATTCCAAATTGGGAATGTACTCTATATTACCTTGACAGTTACACTCATGACTTTTTCCCACATTTCAGGAAAAAAACACACATATATGCGTGCGTGTGCGTAACAGAACTATGTGTACGCAGTTTCTGACAAAACATACACAGTGAAGGTAGGGGTGTAATCTCGAGCAAACAACCCTGGACCGTGTTAAGACTCGTCAGAAGTCAGACCCGACTTGTCCCATGACTCACTAACGAGCCAAACTCTGCAATGACTAAGAACTCATTTTATTACTGAGCTTGCCGAGTTTCACCCCAACTTGACTTGTTGGCTCACAAGCAGCCCAGTTTTCAGAGCAGTTCTCAAATTCACCTGCATTCCAGATGAAAATGTGAACAATTTGACTCAATCAAACAACCAACCAAAAAATGAAAAATAAAGGACTTGCATTTTGCTAAATTCAGATATATAACATGCATAAATAAAAATGTCACACTTGCTCTGTCACAAGCAGAGTCTCTAACTATCTCTTGTATAAGAATAGGTGTATAGCTAATGTCGTGATGTTCTGTAGTTCAAAGGTTATATCAAAAACACTGGGTAGAACTAATTCCATAAAGAGAAGAAATAACATTTTATACTTGTAACAAGAAAACTGACAATGATCTGTGTCTTAAAATAAACCCCATAATTGATCGGCCATTGGAAATGCACGAGACTTTATCAGACGTAAAGAAATGACATTGCCAAATCGGTATAAAGTTCCTACTATTCTCATCTCTACTGTCAGGCTATGCAGCCATGGTTATTGCTAAAAACCCATTCCGCGTCAAACCTCAAATAACATTAATTCAAATTCTAAGGTAATCTCTGAGGATACATACAAAAACATGAGTAGAATTATTGATTAAAAAGAAGGAAAACATTTCCAATTATCTCCTACTCTCTGCCTATAAGAATGAGACCATCGGATCCTCACAGCTCAAATTCAGTGCACGAGTAAACAAAGAAAAGCAATCCTGCATTGGTGAAAGGGTTTTGATCTAAACTACTAAAATACAAGTAAGTTCTTACTACCATGCCGTATTCCCTTTCTAGGTGAAATCAATAAGTTAAGCTCTATTTGATCATACATTTAGTTTATAATTGTTATCTGGGAGAGAATAATTTTGAGTTCTTCATCTAAAAAATTCAGGGTCGTAAACTTTATAGGTTCAAATGGTCTATTAAGAAAAAGTAGGATGTCTATAATGGAGGCTCTGAGAATTGAGAGCATCAAATATTTCAGATAAAGTTTTACAAATAAATTCACATGATAAGCAATTACCAGCATATAATTTGGTAGGAGTACATAAGCTCCAAGTTTTTTTCTTTAGCTGAAAACAGATTTGAGGTCCAGCCATGAAGATAATAGCTATGTTAATTGGCAATGGTTTCTGCTGTGCTCATAATGACTAACTAGTTTCACTTAGTCATTATGAAGTTTTTTGGGACCCTGTTATATTTCATCTCACCATTATCCAATCCTTAAATCAAATTATCTATCGCTTTGGAAGTTTAAAAGAAAAATCTCTGAGTAGTTTCTTTTGTCACCTTTGTCTATGGGGAAAGCCTTTAGCAGAAAAGAGCCAGGTTTCTGAAAACAAGAGGTGCCTCTGGTTCAGGCTAGGGAATCTTAACTCAGTTATGTTATGATTAGCACAGCGTCTCAAACCTAAGGTTGAAGGCAAAGTCTTAAGAGTCTGTTGAAAGCTCGACCTAATTCAAGCAAATCAAGCTTGGATCATGGAGCCATGCTTTTCCACAATTCTAATGCCATAATGCAACCACAACGCATTTCAGATTGCTTCATCGGATAATATAAACTAACATCACTAATAATTATGAATCGTGATAAATAGTAAAATAAAAGCAAAATGAAGTAAATTAACCAAAGTAACAAACTAATGGAAACCATTGTTTGTCACCGGTCTCTAGAATCAAAGCTTTCCTATTTCCTGCTTTAATCTAAAGGCGTTTGCCAAAATCTTGTGTATCTGTCCCAAAAATTGCCTTTTGATTTTTGTAATATGATGCAGGGTAGGCTGTACATATCAAAAAATTAGACCAACAAAAAGAGACGGCTAAACATGAAGCTGCATCAGCACACAGTTCTAAGTTCCTTAGTTATATTTATTACTTTCTGGAGCGCAAAAAGTGCATTATTGTCGGCTGATTTAGTGGTTTCTCAAGATGGAACCGGTGATTTCAAAACGATCACCGAAGCCATTCAAGCTATCCCTATTCACCGAACAAAACGCTTTCACATACACGTGAAAGCAGGCCTATACAAGGAGTATCTCGTTATTGGAATCGAGAAGACAAGCATCACAATGTTTGGTGATGGAATACACCAAACAATCATATCTGGAAAGAGGCACACTGGACCTAACATCTCAACCAGTCAAACAGCAACCGTAGGTAAGAAAACATTATGATCCATAAAAATTCACCATTCTTCATTCGATTGAAAGTGTACTTTCTTATTGGGCTTTCTATTTTGTAGCAATATACGGTGAAGGTTTTGTTGCAAGGGATCTTGCATTCCAGAACGTAGCCGGACCCCACTGGAACCAATCTGTGGCAGTTATGGTTAAAGCAGAGAAGTGTGCATTTTTCAGATGCCGCTTCTCAGGCTATCAAGATACTCTTTACACCAACGATGGTGTTCAGTTTTTTCGGGAATGTGAAATCTACGGGACAGTAGATTTCATTTTCGGGGATGCAACGGTGGTCTTTCAAAAGTGCTTTATTTATGCACGGAGACCATTACCAGGGCAGTCTAACACCATAACAGCAAACGGGCGAGCTGCCCAGACAAGAACCAGTGGGACCATCCTACACAACTGCACGATCATGTCTGCTCCAGATCTCCACAAGCCGGGCCCTGAAGTGAAGACATACTTAGGAAGGCCATGGAAGACCTTTTCTAGGACGGTAATTATGCAGTCTTCTTTGGGCAGCTTAATCGACCCAGCAGGTTGGCTCGAATGGGAAGGGCACACACACGACCAACCATTCTATGCTGAGTACAGCAACAGCGGACTAGGGGCAAACATGAAGAATAGAGTTGAATGGGAAAAGGTGATAACTGCCACTGAAGCGGCTTCCTACACTGTAAGGAATTTCATCGACGGGGAGTCATGGATTCCGTCGACAGGGATTCCATATAATTTAGATTTGATGTAAGATGTATAGGATCTCCATGCTACCTATTCTGAGTTTTATATTTTGTTGGCCATCTGTCGTATTAGTAAAGGAGCTGTCTCATATTAAGGTTTTGAGATGTGAACTCTCCATTCAAGATTCAAAGCTTTGAATCCATTTTAGATTGTGGATACGGTTTTCTAGTGTAATGCTCCAAGTCCAATGCCAACTTCTTTCCTTTGTTTATGTAAAGGTAGTCCTGCAAATAGGATCTGACTTTTTTTTAATTTCAAACCTAATAGTAATAAGCTATATGGCTACCTGAAACAACCAAAAGCATATACATGCCACCATTAAGCATTATAGTTCACAATGGCTGAATTAACTTCTTGAAATTATGGTTCTTTTGAGGATAAACAAGAACTAACCTAGAAAACTTCCCTTGTGCACCATGTAACAATCATATATTAGACAAATCCTTTTAGCCATTTGTTTTATGTAAGACTGACTAATGCGTACTCCTGTCTTGGTCCAAACTGATTGCCAATCTGAAGCCTCTAACTTGGAGAGGAAAGATATAACGTTTTCTACGACTCTCTGACCTCTGATACTATTTCTTGCATGTTAAATGAATGCTCATAAGTTAAATCAACAAAACACAGATTCGTGGGAAATTGGATGAGAATAAAGGTTCAAGTACCAATAGAATCAAGTAAAAAGGGAGTGTTCTTAACATGTATATTAACTCCAATACAGAACTAGTTCTACGTGCCACAGGTACCTTGACTCTATGCCCAGCAAACTTCAGAAATCAGAAGTCTTGCAAAGTACATGTATGACCTTTCCTGGAAAATTTTAACAAATAGTTCTAAAGCAAAAGATCGTAACAAAATAACAGGTCCATGTGAACAGAGATGCTGTTGTGCCCACTATAGTTTCCTGAGAAAGGTTTCAACATTATGTACAACAACCGCAAACTACAGCTTATCAATGATAACACAGGTTTGACCAACATTTAGTAGCAGTTAACAAGGATTTATATATATATATATATACTCCCTCCGTCCCGATAATAGCTTCACCATTTTGGCCCGGCACGCAAATTAAGGAAAAAGGTAAGTGGAGAAAATGTTGCGAGTGTAAAAGTAAAATAGGAGAGATAATGAGTGGAGGGAATAGTAAATTTGAAAAGTGTTGCGAGTATAAAAGTGAAATAGGAGAGAGAATTAGTGGGTGGAATAGTAAAGATTATTTGCCATTTTAGGAAAGGTGAAGCTTCTAACAGGACGCTCTTTTGGGTAATTGGTGAAACTTTTATTGGGACGGAATATATATATATATATATATATATATATATATATATATATAGATAGATAGGAAGTAACCCCCCTTGGGGGGGTAATTGAAGACGCAAACATTCCTTTCAATTTGTCCCATTTAGAACTCAACTCATCTTAGCCTCTTAGTTCCAATAACTCGGGGTTACCACATGAATCCCTTTCTGCCATTCAGTTCGGTCCATAACAAGGTATTCACACATGCCACACTCATTTATATCCGTCTTTATCACGGATTTCATTTGTTAACCAAAATCACAAACCCATATTGAGGCCATTCAAGGTCCAAAATAAGGTCTTCACACAGGCCACACTCATTTATTCGACAATCATGGCACAATATGGGTCAGGAAGCAAGTTTTAAAGGGCACAAGATGTGTTGGGGTATCAATCCAAGTCCCACATCGACAATTGAAACAATTGAAAGAAGAGTTGTCTAGTATAAAAAGGTGATGTTGACAGGTAGGACTACTTTAACACTTGATGATGTGGTTAAGGCGTTGAGGGATAACGAAAGAATGACGAGGAGTGATAGCTTCTCCAACGGTGACAGAGTACTAGTTGCGGAGTGCTTCTACTGTGGAGAGACTGGTCATATGCAGATGCGTTGCCCACAATTTCGTGATGATTTGAAAAGTTTACGTGGTGTGAAAGGAAAGAAAAAAGTTGACGAAGAGAACGTTAACACGATTAATAGTGTTAGTGATAATGGAGATTTTCTTTTGACAGAAACTATAGCTGTTGCTGATGTGATTGAGGAGAAGAAGTCTGAATGGGTGCTAGATTCAGCTGCTTCAGTGCATATTTGTAAGGATCGGGCTATGTTTGACACTTTGCGATCGGAGGTAAATTTTGGAGAAATCAAAGTTGGTAATGAGCAGAAATTGAAGATTGAAGGTGTTGGGAGTGTACGTTTCAAGCTTCATGATGGGACTGTGAAAACCGCTTTGAATGTAAAGTATGTTCCTGGTGCGACTGCGAATTTGCTTTCACTAGGAGTTTTGACATCTCGTGGGTATCGATATGTTGGAAGAAGACAAACGTGCAAAGTGTACAAATGAAAGCGCTTGATTCTTCAAGGGAGAAAAGGTGCGAGGAATATTTGCTACTTGGAGGGGCAATCCTTTCGTGGAAGATCCTTTTGTGATGACAAAAAGGAGAAGAAGATTGGGAAAAGAGTTCGCTTCTCAGGTGTTGATGAGATTTTAGGGAATTTTGGTTAAGGGGAGATTTGTTAGGAATTTGACCAATATTGCCTAAATCCTATTATGAGTAGGAAAATATTACTTATCCCATATTGGTTAGGAGAAGGAATAGTAATCACATATCGGTTAGGAAAGGGGAAAAGTGGGTGTGCCTCCCTATATAAATATGCTTCACTAGTTAGGTTTTTGACATAATTGGAGAGAACTTGAGAGAGTTAGCATAGGTTTACAATTTAGAGAGAAATTGTACGCTTGTATGCGATTGGTGAGGATATTCAAGAGTGTTGAGAGAGAGGGTGTCTCCATTCTTGTAATATCAAGAAATATATAGAAGTTATATTTTGGGTGGAATAGGCTTTTAGCCGAACCACGAAATATTGTGTGTTTTGTCTTTATTTCTTATTATGTGTTTGATTTCTCTTGTTGCGGATTTCTTGTATGGTTGAGCGATCCCTACAAATGGTGGTGTGACCTTGCGAGTTGTTGGGACCGCGACCATCCCCACCACTCCACATTAGTATGATATTGTCCGCTTTGGGCCCAGCCCGCATGGATTTGCTCTTGGGTCAACTTCCCAAAAGGCCTCATACTAATGAAGTGGGTGGACACCTTTTTATACTAGACAACTCTTCTTTCAATTGCCGATGTAGGACTTGGGTTGATACCCCAACAATCCTCCCCTCAAACCAAGGACCACCTCTAGCGAATCTTGTACCGCCGCTAATCACCACTTGCGGGACACGCCGCCTGATTTATCACCAATATCAGGAAGACTTTCGACACAAGGCACACACAGTGCTCCATTCGCGAGGTCACACCACTAGAGGAAATTCCACATCATCCACACACGGTCCACTGCGTTGCGCCCATCCACTAACCTGGCTCTGATACCAGTTGTTGGGTCCGCGACCACCTCCACCACTCCACATTAGTATGATATTGTCCGCTTTGGGCCCATCCCGCACGAATTTGCTCTTGGGTCAACTCCCAAAAGGCCTTGTACTAATGAAGTGGGTGGACACATTTATATATTAGACAATTCTTCTTTCAATTGTCGATGTGGGACTTGGGTTGATACCCCAACAAGATGGTGTCTACTTCAAATGAATGTGGCCACTTTGTGCCTTGAGCAGTGCTTTGAAATTAACTCTGCCAAGGAACTATCCTTGTCTGTCCCAAGCCAGAAAAAAGAGGAGGGCTGTGGTAGGCGTATGACAGCCAAAACTTTGTCACATTGCCATGAGCAGCGTTCTGAAATTCAACATATATTTTTATCTTATCGTATACCCACATAAGCTTGAATATATTTATGTCTATGGATGAATTTGTCTCACTAAAAAATGACAATAACCTATTCGTCACCTTTTGTAGGAAGCATTAAACAGAATTCAAGAGTCAATGAACTAAAATAGACGAGTAATTAATCCACCGACTTTCTGGCATATATATGAAATTAGCTTTACATGTTGAGAGAAATGTATCAGATCAACTAAAGAAAAGTTATTATGTAAATAACCTCATAAATAATGAGCTGTGAGATGTAAGAGGTAGTATGAGGATTTGCCATCTTTCGAGGGTTTCAAGATGATGGGACTCCAATTATTACATCCACAAGAAGAATGCGACATCCAAGGTTTTGATAAGGAACCTAAAGATCCTTCATAATCTTTCTCCGTTCAAACTTTATCTAGTTTCCTAATCTTATTATTTTGTAAATATCTATTTAGTTATTTCATTGTAATCTCTTTAATTGATTGTAATCTTTTCCCTTCTTGTTCACCAAGTTGGTCTTGTATATAAATTATTGAACATCAATAATATGAATATGCTTTTTCCAACACTTGTATTTTCTATATGGAATCATCCGCCGTGTGATCCAAACCCCTCCTAAGTCTTCCGCGGCCCAACCACCACTATCTTCGGCTAAACCCTAACAGCGGTGCCCTTTCAACCCAATGCCGGCTTGAACCTCCACCACCCTCTCTCCCGGCCGGTGACCCCAACCACCCTCTCATCCTCGTCAATCTTTCTCACTACATCAAACTCACCCCTCTCACCTATCTCCCATAGGCCTCTCAGCTTGAATCCCTTCTCTTTGGCCTAGATCTCCTTAAGTTCGTCGATGGCTCCCACCCGCAACCATTGCCAAGGTCACTGCCGATGGCAAAGAAACTGACAACCCCGCCTATACCACCTGGAATCGTCAAGATCGCCTTCTCTTAAGGTGCCCTCCTAGACACCACTGTTGCACTCCTTGTCCTCCCGGCAACAGCCTCTAAAGAGGCTTGAACTATCCTCCACACAACCTATGCTAACCCCTCTTGCGAACATATTTTCCAAGTCAAGTATCATCTTGACTCCCTAACCAAATCCACCCAATCCATTGTTGAGTACGTGCACTCAATCAAATCATGTACCGAAAATTTTCTTTATCTATTTTGTTTGGTCATCTAAGCGTCTCAGAATCTTTCCATTCATGGTTGTAAGTACCCCAATCTGGATCGTTAATGTTCCGTCAGCCCAAATTAATGATTTATTATCATTTAGGGGCATTTTGGACATTATTTTGACAATTTGAATGAGGAAGGACCTTTTAGAAATAAAAAATAAACAAAATCTCACGGATATTTGTCATTTCCAATAAAAAAGGGAATATTGACCAAAGTCAAAATGCCAAAACTGCTTTTCTGCACTTGTCAGGCACGCTGCTTGACTGGTCCGCACGGACAAGATTGTCCCTACAATCTTGTCCACGCGGATAAGATCAGCGTCCAGCAACCCTATAAATTCAGCCCTTCTCCTTCAGTTTAAAAAGGCCAAAAAATTCGTAAAATCTACTGTTACTCTGTCAAAATCCCCTCTCAAACAGCCATTTACACTTTCAAAGCTCAAAATCCACACCATATCCATCCTTAAATCCATCCCAAAATCACTTTGACCCTTGAAATCCTTCAAACCCTAAACAACAAGCCAAGAAACAATTGGTAAATCCTCACCTCCCTTACTCAAATCTTCTTCATCCATGCATATTTCTCATATATGAATGATGTAGTTTAGCCTTCTTTACTTGCTTGCTCATCCCCCTTCCCTCTTGTCCCAAGGATCCAAGAGGATCTCCATGAAACCTATTTTCCATGAGCGATCCTCTAAAAATGATCCACATTCTCTTTCATTTTAAGTCATTCCCCACTCCCTTTATTTTTACATGTCTCTTGGTACTTGCTTACTTGACCTAAGAGATGGTCATTTTGGAGTCAATCTCCACACATGACCACTTCTAAATGGTTCACACTACATAATTTCATGCCTCTTTACATTTTTAGCTTTTACTTGCTTCCTTGACCTACATATGGTCATCTTGGAGTCAATCTCCATAGATGATCATTTCAAATGGTCAACATTATTTACATTTCTTGCAAATTCCCCTCCCTTTGTCTAAGATGCTCACCTTGGAACATTTTCCTTGGATGAACATCATCTAGACACACAAAATGGGTCACACAAGATGTACAAGATACACTTGAGTATAGGTCTCAAGGTTGGTCTTCCTATGACCACCTTAGAAACCTTCCTCTAAAAGTTGATACATCTTGACCTAACTCCCTTTTTAACTTACTTTTTTATGTCAAAACCCCCATTCCCAAGCAAATGAAATGCTCACAAAGTCCCAACGTACCCCCGGGATGACTTGATTAAGTGGATTCATCACTTATGACCACTAATCCAAGTCTAGGGAAAGAGAGGACAAGCATGGATGCCAAAAATCCAAGTCCCCCCTTTATTTTCTATCTTCCAGTTACAATTCCAGTTAAGTCCTGTAAATCCAGTTAACTTTCTGGAAATTACAGTGACTAAACTGGAAACTGTAAAATATTTACAATGCATGTTAGCCCGCGCGGACAAGATTGTACTACAGTCTTGTCCACGCGGATGATACTGTCATTTGCAAACAGTCCCTCAATTTTCTGTTATTTTCAGTTTAATCATTGTTTTCAAACTGTTTTTCAGTTCAGTCCCTAAAATCTCAATTATTTTTAGAAAATCCCTTTATAAAACACACACACACAACAAAAAATTTCAAGTGAGGAAGACTCGTCGTACGAGGCATTCCGGGTGAACACTAACGTTCTTCTCGTAATGTAACGTGACCTCCGAACTCATTTTCTCTCATTTTGGATATTTTTCAAAGTTTTGGCCGTTAAACTAAAAACGGCGTGGCGACACCGAAAACATTGATTTTTTTTCCAAAACAATTCCCAAAAACAAAAAAAAAGGAAAACAAAAAAAGGAAAAAATATCGCGGATGCACATCATCACAATGGTCGACTTGGACATCCTGCTCCTTCTGTTATTTCCTTTATGAAGAAACTATTTTCTTTATCTATTCTGTTTGGTCATTTTCCAATAGTAATTCGTGCGATATTAATAAGAGTCATAAATTACCCTTTTCTACTTCTTCTCTTATTTCCACTGCTTTAGAACTTGTTTTTTCTAATGATTGGACATCTCTTATACATTCTCATGATCATTTCAAATACTATGTAACTTTCGTACACCACTATAGTAAATATATGTGGTTCTACCACTTAATACAAAAATCTGATACCTTTGCCACCTTCCATAGGTTCAAGGCACTTATTGAAAAATTCTTCAACAAACCAATCATTCAGTAATTCGTAATTCTCTGACAATGATGGTGAATACCTAAAACTCACACCCTCCCTTGGTCAAACCGGAATTTTTCACTTAACCTTACCCCTCGTGCACCTAAACACAACGGCTGCAAAATCAACAAGGGGCACAGTCGATCGCCGAACGTCGCCACCGCCATATTGTTGAAACTAGTTTAGCTCTCCTCTCTGATGTAGAACGAGATATTAATTATTTGCGTATCTTTTATTATTTTAATTGTATTTTCGGAATTAATATTAGTAGGATGATTAGAAGAGGTTTTAGAGTAGATTTAGGTAAGTTTTATTAGTTTTTGACTTATATTTGATTACTATATAGGTTAGACATTATTTTAGGACTCTATTTCTTATTTTTCAAGCTTTATAGGCACTATAAAAATAGGCTTAAGTTGTAATCCGAATTTAGACTTTGATTAATAAAAAAATAGATTGCTTTTGCATCTTGTTAGGGTTTTTCCCTGTTGAAGGTGGATTCCTTCGAGAAGGTGGATTCCTTCTGCTGAAATCAAGATCTTCCTTAATTGGTTGATTTTGTCGGGGTTCTCATCATTGGTGTTTGCCTTGCAAAACCCTAGTTCGTGGATTCGATCTAGGTCAAACAATACGTTGATTCGGTTGTTTGCCTATCCGGTTACTTATTTTATTTTATTATTCCGCTGCGTTCATTCTGTTTACATCAGTTGGTATCAGAGCAAAGGACGATCCAAGGATTATCATGGCTGGAGATCAAGAAAACAACGACATGAAGGCACTCCTCCAAAAATTGATCGCCTCGAATGTCACCTTAATCAAATCTGTTGTTAATGGGATCAATGATAGTTTGATTCATGCTAATCAACAGGCGAAATATTATTTTTCTAAGGAGGAGGAACTTTCAAAGGAGGCCAACTTCCACCATGATTTCTTTCTTCATTATGAATCCCTTCTTGTAAGCGGCCGACTTCCGCCAGAAAAACAATTCATAGTGGATTTGCATAGAGAGTATAGGGATGAAGCTTTAAAAAAATCTGAACCTCTTTGGCACATAGCTTGTTCTTATTTGAAACAAGTTCGACGTTTGAAAGCACAACAAGCTATTGAATTGAAGCGTCTTGAGGAGGAAGAACGTCGCCTTGTTATTGAAGAATTTCCTACTCAAGAAGAAGTTTTTGATGAAAAGGTTATGGATGAAGCCAACAAGAATCAAGATCCGAAAATTATAACTTTCGAAAGAATAGAGGTTAGTAATAATTTTATTTCTATGGTTGAAGATTCCGTTCCAAATCTTGAGGAAGAAGAAATTATTTGTGATCTAGAGGACGATTTGATTCATATAGAGGACGGGGAGGACGATCAACGAAAAGATGGGATTGATAGTCTTATTTTATATCCGGACAAAATTGGTTTCCCTCAAATCTTGCACAAAGGGCAAATGTATTCAAAGTATTTATTCCGATGGTATGGTTCTTGTCAAAGATCGGACGAGGATTCGGGGCGAATCCTTTTTGAAGTGGGGGTATATGATGTAGAACGAGATATTAATTATTTGCGTATCTTTTATTATTTTAATTGTATTTTCGGAATTAATATTAGTAGGATGATTAGAAGAGGTTTTAGAGTAGATTTAGGTAAGTTTTATTAGTTTTTGACTTATATTTGATTACTATATAGGTTAGACATTATTTTAGGACTCTATTTCTTATTTTTCAAGCTTTATAGGCACTATAAAAATAGGCTTAAGTTGTAATCCGAATTTAGACTTTGATTAATAAAAAAATAGATTGCTTTTGCATCTTGTTAGGGTTTTTCCCTGTTGAAGGTGGATTCCTTCGAGAAGGTGGATTCCTTCTGCTGAAATCAAGATCTTCCTTAATTGGTTGATTTTGTCGGGGTTCTCATCATTGGTGTTTGCCTTGCAAAACCCTAGTTCGTGGATTCGATCTAGGTCAAACAATACGTTGATTCGGTTGTTTGCCTATCCGGTTACTTATTTTATTTTATTATTCCGCTGCGTTCATTCTATTTACATCACTCTCCCATGCAAATCTTCCCCTCCCCTTCTGGACATATGCCTTCACCACAACCACTTGTCTCATAAATTGCCTCCCTACTCCCCACCTTAAAAAAAGACTCTCCGTACCTTCGCCTTTTCAAGACCCCACCCAATTATACCGAACTCTGTAACTTTGGGTGTCTCTGCTATCCCTGGCTCCGCCCTACACCCCTCACAAATTTCCCCCCCCATTCTATTCCCTGCATTTTTGTTGGTTATTCCCCAACCCAAAGTGCATATTACTGCTTAGATCCCACCACCAATCGTGTCTACACATCTCGTCATGTCAAATTTATCGAAAACACATTTCCCTCACAAATACCCTCACCAGTTCTACCCCAATCTCTCCCTCACAATGGTGCTCAGTCTCTAGTCTCTGTCCCTATCCACTGCCCTCTGGGCCTCTGCCACAACTTCTCCTGCTATAACCCCCCCTTCCTCCCTCTCTATTATTTCCTCGCCTCCTCCCTCCACCCATACTTCTCCCTCTTTACCCTCGACCTCCTCTACTCACCCTACTCCACGGCTGAACACATCTCCTCTCGCCAACCAGATCATGCAATCCACAGTTTAATTTGTAAATAAGTTTTCTTTTGTTTTTCTTAATTCTTCTTTGTAATTAGATTTTTTTTATTTCTTTTTTTATATAAAATTAATGTGAGATACTTTTAAAGAGATATATGGAATGAGCACCTATGATTTGTTGGTCGAATAAAGATTATTCAAACAATTGACCAATTTATCTGAACAAGTAGAACAATTAACAACGCTAGTTTTAAATAGAAATTTTGCAAATTATACTATTCAAGATGCATTTTCTATTTGTGGTGTTTATTCTCATGCTACTAATGCTTGTCCATATTTTCCTAAGTATTCTCCACATGTACAAGAGAGCTTCCCTTTCTCATCTTGGCAATCGTTAATTGGGACGTCCTCAAACTCTTATAAACAAGATTGGAAAAATCAACCTTCAATTCTGATTTGGATAATAAACGACGAAGGTGAAGAGGTAGTATCCAATCGAACTTGTGAGTCA
Organism: Adenophora triphylla var. japonica; assembly: GCA_022495995.1. Lineage (NCBI taxonomy): Eukaryota > Viridiplantae > Streptophyta > Magnoliopsida > Asterales > Campanulaceae > Adenophora > Adenophora triphylla. The sequence goes on along the minus strand of JAFEMH010001123.1, from coordinate 85,841 downwards.
AGATATTAAGATGACCTCCCACCACCTATAGGGCAACTTTTGGATGAAAATCCTCAATGACAACTATAAGAAAGAACTACAACCTGAAAAGCAACCTTTGTAGGACACAACAGAGGATTTTGTTTATGAGATTCACATTCTTGACTCTAAGGATGAATTACCTATGGATAGTTCGCGTTGGCTGATGGAGGAGGTAGAGAAAACATGGCATGAGCAAGTTTGTGATGAGATTGAATTTGCCTTATATGGCGGGGAGAAGAGGGATTGTGAGGAGGTTCAAAATGCGAATTAGAATTTTCAAACCCTTAGCAATCCAAATGAAAACTTGACCAACATTATTGTACCTATTCCTTCTTGTGATGAAAAAGGTGGTGAAAGGCCACAAGTAAAAAAGCCCAAAGTACGTAAATGGCAAAAATTCCATATAGTTCTAAATGACATGATAAAAATGGGGATATGGGCATGAACTGATAATAAGGACCCGCGAAATCGTGAAGTGGGCCAAATGACGGAAAGTAAAGTTCAAACGTGGGCAATGGTCGGGCTAACGACCTTAAACAAATACGCTTATTGGAAGGCAACCCAACTAGGTACGTTTCTATTCCTATAAGTTATTTAATTGTGTCATGTCATTCTTTGAACCCGAGGCATGTGGTTGTTCTCTATGCTACGAGGACAAAGCATGTCTTGAGTTTGGGGGTAGATATCTCTCCGATTTTGTGGGTTTATAAGGGAGTGTAAATCGTGTCACCCTCCAAATAAATAGATTTTTTTAAAAAAAAAATTGTTCTTTTCAAATTTTGGGATGTTGGCTAAAGTCTATGATGATTCGAGTGTGCTTTAATTTTAAAATCTCGAGTGTTATTATTAATATGAGGATATAATTGCATTGAAACATGTAAAGTTGAATGTACGCTCGCCGAAATTTTGGAAAAATCGTTTTTGGGAGTCAACAGGCCATGTTTTAAGGTACACTTTGAAAATAGAGAAAAGGGTTCGGGGGTCAGGTTACGTGTTGGGAAGAACCGAGAGTTCACCCAACACGCCTCGTCCGTAAACGAGTCTTTCGAAATAAACATCCGAAAAAACATTCATAGTGTATGCAAACAACAATGACAAACAAACGTGGTAAATGAATTTTATTAATCAAGTGAGATATTTACTTGTGAACCAATTGATAAGGGAGGCCACATCCCAATTATAGATCTGAAAGCAACTTACAACTGGAAAAGGGTTCCTGCAGAGACTGGCAAGATGTGTCGCGTGACACAGGATCTGCATGGCAAGTTGTGTCGCGTGACACAGAACTCATCATGGCAGATTGTGTCGCGTGACACAGGATGCCAATCTGCAGCATCCTTACAAACTGAACACATATCAAACTGAGATCTAGATCAAATCAAATTGCAATACCAATTCAACTCAAATAATCACGGATCATCCACAAATTGACCAAAGGGGTGTGGATATGGGGAGATCCACACTCCCTTGGCAATCAAGCCACAACTTCAATAAGATCCAACTATGAACAAGCAATTAAATCAAACAGATCAATTAAACAGAGAGATTGCGATTGGAGTTCAATAATCAAGACAGATGGAGTCTAATTACTGAAGCAGATGGATATAAATGCTTGGATTATGAAAATAGCAAGATCTATGAGAGAGAAGGAAGGAATAGATTAGTTACCCTTGAAGATCCACAAATTCTATACCAAGTCAGGTATAGAACCCTTCAACAAACAGCTTCTGAGATGGACTTGAGCTTGGAAGGAGTGGTGGATTGAGAATCTAGATGGTAGTATGTGGGTTGGATTGAATTGAGGAAGGATTTGAGGAATTTGGGAATGAGAGAGAGAGGGTTGTGTGTGTTTGCAGTGTGAGCTACGTTTCTAATTTGGCAGAGTAACAGTATGCAAAAGAGGGATCCAGATATGAGAGGGGTAGGGTCTTATTTATAGGCTGCTGATGATGGGCAGGTTGTGTCGCACGACCTTCTGCTTCCATTTTCCATGGCTCGAGGTGTCGCGTGACACAACATGTCACTAACCGTTTCTGGCGCCAAAATCTGGTTCTGGAACATTCCAAGTTAATTCCCAATAGGTCCAAAAATGAATAATACCTTGTAGGTCCTTTTGCTTGAGAAAAATACTTAAAAGTACTCCCTTCGCAAGAAACTTATAAAAGGTTTCCGGAAGTCTCGGAATGGACCGGGAATTTACCAAAACGCCCCTAGTGCAATTTTATCACATTAAAATGCACCTATAAAGGGTCGCGAATTGGATTGGCGTACTTACAAAAGTATGATTTCTCCACATTTCACTTTCATATTATTTTCTTGATCATTGTTACCAGCTTAGTAGACCTTTATCGTATCAATTTGGCATTCTCGATGTCCCTAGAACATGTTTGCATGACTGTTAATAACACATCAATTAGGCTATTCAGGAAGTGATTTTATGGCTATTTTCTTTGAACCCAATTTATGAGTATTTAACTTTCTAGTCACTTATAAAAAAAAATCGCTAGAACCCCTTTTGATCTTTTAAAGAATGAAATCGCTTACAAATTGAGAGGTTAACTTAGACCACCATTCACCTTCAATTGTACCTACATTAACCTACTCTTTTAACTTATACACTATTTTCTCACATTTTCAAGAAAGTGAAACTAGGGAATGATTGGAAAATTGTAGGGTGTGCTTGGGAAATCAAGGGCTTGAGTGGAAAAAGATCAACAAAAGAAAATAAAAGGGTCATGTATTGTATTGAAAATAGGGGCTTGAGCAAAGTATTGAATGCATTCGTGATCTTCATATATGCAAAGCAAAAAAAAGATGACGAAAAATCTGAAAAATCTTGCCCTCTTATGTTGAAGTGGAACGTGACCAAAAAGAAAGAAGGAAGGAAATCAACCATATGTGTAAAAGAATGAAAAATCATAAGTTTGGGGGTTGAAACATTGGGTTGGCATGGGTGAGCGGAGTGATAGACTCAAGTGAGGAAATATTTTGAAGACTTTCTAGTTTCACTTGATTGAATTCGTATGTCCTTACCTTCATTTGGAATCGTGAACCTAGCCCGCGATTTTCGCGATACATTACAAGCTATAAAGTCATATTTGATCCCAAAATAGTAGCCGGGTTGACAATTGTGTTCAAACATGCATATGAGTGTCCTTTTACTTTTACCTTATTATCTTTAGAGCATGACACAAGTAACCATATAAAATATCTTACTTTGGTAACCATGATCTCCCATTAATCATTCATATTATCATTATGTGGTGCAGAATTGTAAGTTAGATGTATCCATGTAATTGTAACCCCATGTCAATAATAACTCTTGTAGATTATGTGTGTTGTGAAATTCTGAGACTTGTTTGACCAACAACCCTTTATATGATTTGAACATCTCAAAAATATTTTCTTGGTTTTGTTTAGTTAGTAGTTTTATTTTGTTTTACTCGAGTACGAGCAAAAGATAAGTTTGAGGGTATTTGATAGATGAGTTTCCACCCATCAAAAGAATATATCTTTAGACCTATTTGTTGCTCAACCTTGGGTGTTTTTTATGGCTTTTGGAGTGTTTATGAGTAAAGGAAATGGAATGAGAAGGTCTCGAAAAATGATTAAAAAGGATTCGAAAATGAACAATCGAGAACGAAGAGGCAAAGGAGTAAAGGATAGAAATTCCAGAAGGACAAAGTTGAAGATGACCTGAGCATTGATTACCATTAGATAGTTCTCGTCGAAAGCTTTCCAATTATATATGTGAGCGGCTAATTCTCTTTCTATGAATTGGAGGTAATGCATATCAATCATTTATGTTCTAATTAATCTTGTTAGGGTTTTCTAAGCTACAATCACATGTGTAGATGTTATTGGCTTTTAAATTAAATTTGTGTGTGTTAATTGACAAGTGATTGCTTGATACATACGAAGGCAAACTTTTAAATAAATATAAATTAGGTTTTGACAAGTGATTGCAAACAAAAACTGTAGCTTCTTGATTTCTAGGGTTTTAATGGGTTCTTTAATATTATGTGGACTTTGCAGAAATTAATAATTATGATATTTTGAGAACATTAAATTGTGGACATGTGAACGCCTAATTTTACTAAAGAAAATGAACCATCAACTATGATTGATTGTATTATTAAATTGCATATTGATGAGATATATATGAATCCATTCCGTAGAACCTTCTCGTTTGGAATTCGGTAATTTTATTCTTAGTTGTTTAATTGTTTTAGCAGTTAATTAAAACCAAAATCCCAATCTTTCTTGTTTAATTGTTGAAAGTCAAATTGTGGATACACAAGTCCCTGTGGATTCGACCCTTGCTAAGTGAATACTACTATATCGATACACTTGCGAGGTAATTTATAACAAGTGGGTTTTCCCCCGTCGCTTCTCTATCATTCAGATTACGAAAGAAATGGAAATTCCAAGATATACCATCACCCACCTCTCCAAACTTTTTGAAATCAACAATAGGAGACCAATGAAATAACGAAAGACAATACAAACGAGGATAAAGGTCCCGTAAAGTTGAACTACATGCCCAAAAGTCTTCTTAAAAACGAATTTTAGCCCCATTACCTACCTTCAACAGAATAAGAGGACTAAAAAGGATGATGAATAAATTTTAGCCCTCCTCCTTATAACAACACACTTTAACCCACGTCACCAGATGATATCTCTCATCCTCCCCAGAGCTTTCCCACAAAATTTCCTCATTGCCTTATCTTTAGTGTCTGCCACTGCACTCAAAATTTTAAAAAGAGAGATAATAGAGTGAAATACTAGAAAGACAAGCCTTCACAAGGATAATACGCCAGCCAAAAGAAAAATAAGCATCCTTCGATCTAGCTAGGCGCTTATTAATTATTAACTCTTTCAACAACAGGGTCCCAAAAAGAAATATTCCTCGGACTACCCCCCCCCCCCTCCAAAGGAACCCCCATATATGAAAGGGGCCATGAAAGTACTTTGGCAACCAACCAAAGACACATATCGATTCCCCGCTTCATCTCTAGTGTTGATCCCTGCAATCGTACTGTGCCAAATTAATTTTAAGGCCCGACACATTTTCAAGAAGCTGAAAGATGGTAAGCATGTTTTTAAAATCTCGAACACCCTCGCCAAGGAATAGCATTGTGTCATCGGCAAAACTGAAGATAAGAAATCATGAAATTATCCCTTCCCACCTTACATCCCTCCACTAAACCAGCCTCCTCACCTCTATCCAACAACCTACTTAAAATGTCAAGTACAAGGTAAACAAAATAGAGATAAATGACATAACCATCTGTAGACCTCAAACCACCACTCTTGAGCATTACCGTTAACAATGACTGAAAAGCTCGAGGCTCGAAAACACCCGATGATCTAGAAAAGACCAACTCACTCTCAAAATCAAGTTTCACCACAACACCCTTATGTCCTCTCCTATGTAAATCCCTAACCATTTCATTTACAATCAGCACAACATCTATTCCTTGCCTACCCCATCAAAAGCACTATGCTTCATAAATGGTATTGTCTAATAGGGCCTCAATCTAATCAATAAATCTTAGTAATAATCTTATAACGCTTGTCATCAAACTGATAGGTCTAAAATCATTGACTATTACTGAACGATCCTTTTGGGGCACCAAAGTAATAAACGTAGAGTCTATACTTTTACCTACAATATCATTATCAAAATATTCATCAAACACTTTCATAAGATCATATTTCAAAATATTACAACAGAATTGATAGAAAGCCATACAGAAACCATTTGGCCTTGGAGCCTTATCTCTTGCCATCCCATCCACGGCTCGTCGAACCTCCTCCTTTATTTCTTTCAAGCCAAGGAGTAGTTTACTGTGGCTCAATCGGGCACCAATCAATACCTTCTAAACGGGGTTTATGCTATTACATTCTTCGTGAAAAAGGTTTTTTATAAAATCTGGTGATGGAATCCGTAATTAAATATGGGTCTTGCACCAACTCTGCAAAATCTAACCGAACCACTGAGATGTAACTTTTCCTCCTCCCCGTTGCAATATGATGAAAAAACTTAGAATTACTATCACCCTCCCTAACTTTTTGTCTACAAGTTTTTCTATGAATGACCAAACTTTTGTGGATGCAAATTGAGGTAAATATCTTATAGAGTCTTAGACGACTAGTTATAGTTCCAACAAGTAAACCTGATCTAGCACTTCTAACAGAAGTTCATACACGAAAAGATGCTTCAACTGTCTAGGTTTTGGACATAAACAATTCAAATGTCCCTCACCTTGTCACTTCTACCAAGTCAGTATCCCTTATTGATGATCCAGAATGATATACTTCAACAAAGAGAAAAACTCTTCCAAATAAAAGTCACTTGCAAAGGTCACTTGTACTCTTTAGTCATTGATACCGCTAGTTGTGCTCGTTTTATTTCTTAGGAAGTCGTGAATAAATTGGGATTGAAAGTGCTACAACACCCAAAGCTTTACAACACTGCATGGATTACTAATTACTAATTCAAAATAAAGGGTGAACAAACAATGCTTAATGACTTTCTCCGAGGGGGAAGCCAACGGAAACTGTTATGTACTCCCTCTGTCCCGGAATAAATGTCGTAGTTGACTTGTCAACAATTTTAATTTTTAAGAAAGATGCTTTACTAGTTGGGACAAACCAAAATGGAAAGTGCGACATTTATTTTGGGACAGAGGGAGTATGATGTATTGCCACTCTGAGCCTTTTCATATACTCTTAGAATGAACATGGATATAGGATCATGAAGTACAACATTGTGGGTGTGCCAATACTTATTTGTTTGTCACTTGGAAAGGCTAATTACACTAACTTATGCCACATATATGCCACCATTGAAGTTGAAAGAAGAATTCCTTGGTTTACATTGTGTTTCAAACCAAAAGGACATTTATGGTTCCGCTCCTAACTCGGATTCTTTTTAATAGAAAAGGGTTGCTTCGGAACAAACTAGAAATAATTCGTATTGCAAGTCCAAGTCGAAGGCCAAAGTTTTATGTTCAAAGGAAAAGTGTCCTAAGTAGATTAGGATTAGTATTTATTGATTAATTTTCTTTGAGGATTAACGTTTATATACTAGTTTCTTAGTTCTTATAGTATTTAGATTTCTTAGTCCTTATAGTATTCGTATTTTCTTTACCTAGTTTCTTATAGATTAATGTTTCATTTACATAGCATTGTTAGGATAATATAGCCTTTAATTAATCATGCAAGTTTTTGAAAGCTATTCAAACTTCAGAGTTTGAGATTAGTATATTGAGTGATCTTCCAGCTAAATTGTACTCCCTCCGTCCCGACCCACTTTGACTTTTATGGTAACCTCAATGAAACTTTAACCAATTTTTTTTATGAAAATCTGCTATTCTAATGCGATTCTAAAAATTGTTAATGATTCACCATTAGCAATACTATCAATAATATATTTAGAATTGCATAGGGATAGTTGAGTTTGCATAAAATTATGGTCAAAGTTTGATTAACCATGAAAATCAAAGTGGGACAAACTTTTCGAGACGGAGGGAGTGTGTGAATCTTGTTCTCTTCTCCTACTTCCTCGCACCATTGTTAATTTTCTATCTTTTCTATAGGCTTTCGTTAATGTATACTCCCTCCATCCCACCTCATATTGCAAAACTTACTCCATTTGGTGCCCATTAGAAATTGCAAAGTTCAAAAATGAAAAAAAAATTAATACTTAAGAAAGATTTGGACCCAATTGTCATAATCACAACAACTACCCACTTACTATTTCCTCAATTTATCTCTCATACTCCATTATCCACACTCACAACACCTTAATAGTATATACTCCCTCTTAATTCCCGTGCCATGACAGTTTTTTGCAATTTGAGGTGGGATGGAGGGAGTATATTACAATGATGGCGAACATAAGAATTGATACTTCTCATACCTCAATTACAGGCCTCAAACGTGTTATGATTTTTTCCATCCAAGTGTCCATTTATTTAAGGCTTTAAAAGTGAAAGTATATTGGAAAGTTTGAATGATTAAACATTACGAAGCAAAAGCAATGAAGACCTATCCCCTCTCCCCGCCCTGCATTAGGAAAATCCTCTTTAATGCATCTAGATGCTTATCGACACCTCTGAATAACATTATTGACACTAGAAACATAGAAATTCTACATATAAATTATAGTAACAAGAAATACCTTGAAAGTGAGCAGCAAACTTGAAAATACTAGCATAATATAGTGTGTTGTTTCCTGCAGAGAGTATATCAAAGAGAGACTCAACAAATATTCAAATATTCAAAGAAAATGGAAATGACTAAATTCCCCTATGTACTGTGGGCGTCCCATCCAGATAAATTAGAACAATAATGCAATAACTCCAAACATAGTATTCTGTCAACAGGCAGAATACTACTTCCAAAATAAAATGAATGTCCAATTTTTTTTTTCAAATTAACTCTTGATTAAAAGCAAATTCGAAAAAAAAAAAATTGACATTCAGTGGCAAATCCATCCACTATTTTAGGGGTCGTTTAACCCTTTTGAATTTGGAAGACTACCATTCTACTACCTTTAGGTTTAAATATTACTCGCTTAGTGCATAATAAATTCACATCTTCGCGAAAATAATGTTTCATACTATCTCTAAATAAGGAAATATAACTAATATGTCAATTACCTTTTTAGGTTTAAATATTACCCCCTCCATCCATAATAAATTCATGTATTAAATGGAGTAATGATAAGAAAAACACAAATCTTTCGCTATTCCATGAGTTGAATTATAATTAAACGATTAAACCATTTTAAGCAAGCTATAAGGAAGCACATTGAGGCGAAATTAACAAGAAAAACGTTATAATGGAAATACTTACCATTGATAGAATCAATAGAAATAAACTTAAAAAGGGATGAATTAGGGATCAAAATTTCTGATTTCTTTTACAAATACAGAGAATTAAGGATAAAAATCACTACTATTAGGCGTGGGAGTGTTGGACGGCTTGGGCTGGGGAAGACGACGAGGGTGAGTGGAGGGGTCGGACTGCAAAGGAGCGGAGTAATGTTTCTTTTCAGATACAGGGTTCCGAGATTTTATAAAAGAGAAAATCTATAAATATATAATAACAAGGTTTTGGAAATTTTTGAGGGTTTGAGGGGCATTTTAGTCATTTCATGCCGTGGCAATTTTGCAATTAAAAAGCTAAAAATGCCACTTGGCAGCGTCTGATTGGGTGGAATTTAAATTTTTTTTTTTTTACACAAAGGACATGTGTCGGCCGTAGGGGGAGGGGCATTTTTGACATTTCAAAGGCGAGTGTCTCGCACTCGCCGACAAGGGCGCGTGATAACTGCCATTTCCGGTTTTTTTTTTTTATTACACGTGGCACACCCCGATTGGCTTAACGGTTTTCAAAAAAAAATAAAAATTATCCCATTTCTTTGACCTCAAATAATATATACTCCCTCCGTCCCGGACCTATGTGCTCGGTTTGACTTTTCACGTAAATTAAGGAGAGAGTATTATATTGAAAGTGTTGTGAGTGTGAAATAAAATAGGAGAGAGAATGAGTGGAGGGAATAGTAAATTATAATGGTGTTGTGAGTATTAAAATAATGTAGGAGAGAGAATGAGTGGAGGGAATAGTAAAGATTCCTTTCCATTTTAGGAAATGTGCACGTAGGTTTGGGACGCCCAAAATGGAAAGTGTGCACGTAGGTATGGGACGGAGGGAGTATTAAATTATTATTTTTTTCTTTTTTCACCAAAATTCATGATTTTTTTTTCTCTTTAAATAGAGACTTCTTTTATTTGATTTGGACAAGAAAAAAAATTCTCTTTTTTAAATATAATTTTTGTAATAATCCTTAACTAATTTTTCAATTTCTTTTTAGTGATAATTAATTAAGTGTGAATTATTTTTTTAAATTATAAATGATAATAAAAAAAGCTCTTTTTTAAATAGAGACTATTTTTATTTTATTTGGACACATAAAAAAAAAAACCATTTTTTTAAACATAACTTTCTTAGAAATGATAATGATAATGATAATATGGAGTATAAGATAATGAGTTGGAAGGGGTAATATGGTTATTGAGTTTATTCGATACATCAAACAATTTATTTAATTTATTTTAAAAAAAATTGAATCATAGTAAATAAAGTATTAAGAAAGACGAATATCGGGAAAAATGGTCATCATTTAAAAAAAATTATATTATAATAAAATAATTTTTTCTAAAAAAAATTTCACCAAAATTCATAAAAAAAAATTCTCTTTAAATAGGATAATTAAGAAAGTTATATTTAAATATATTAATTTTTTTAATTTTTTTTCTTTTTTCACCAAAATTCATGATTTTTTTTTCTCTTTAAATAGAGACTTCTTTTATTTGATTTGGACAAAGAAAAAAAATCCTCTTTTTTAAATATAATTTTTTTAATAATCCTTAACTAATTTTTCAATTTCTTTTTAGTGATAATTAATTAAGTGTGAATTATTTTTTTTAATTATAAATGATAATAAAAAAATCTCTTTTTTAAATAGAGACTATTTTTATTTTATTTGGACACATAAAAAAAAACCATTTTTTTAAACATTCTTATAAATGATAATGATAATGATAATATGGAGTATAAGATAATGAGTTGGAAGGGGTAATATGGTTATTGAGTTTATTCGATACATCAAACAATTTATTTAATTTATTTTAAAAAAAAATTGAATCATAGTAAATAAAGTATTAAGAAAGACGAATATCGGGGAAAATGGTCATCATTTAAAAAAATATATTATAATAAAATAATTTTTTATAAAAAAAAAAATCACCAAAATTCATAAAAAAAAATTCACTTTAAATAGAGAATATTTTTTTTTGGACACCTAAAAAAAACCATTTTTTTAAATATAAATTTATTAATTATCCTTTGTTAATTTTCCTTTTTAATTTTTCAAATTTTTTTTCCTCAAAAAATTGTGTATTTATAAAGACAAATATTGAAAAAGATGTCCATCTTTTTTAAATTTTTGATTGAATTGTATGTCAATATTATAAGAAATAAAGATAGTGTAAATTGGAAAAATTTCTCAAATAATCCTTTTTTACTTTTTTATTTATCAAAATGACTCACTGCTCAAACTATTTCCCAGAATGACCATTTTTAGTAAAATCGCTACACCGTGTAGCGAGTTTGACTTAGTGCAGTCAAAACTCGCTGCCAGTGTAGCGAGTTTAGGGTAATTAAGTCTGGCCGTTGAAAAATTAATTAGGGCATTTAATTAACCTAAACTCGCTACACCGTGTAGCGAGTTTGGTCAAACCTAATTAAACTCGCTACACGGTGTAGCGAGTTTGACTTGGGTCTGGAATCTCTTTTTTTAATTCTTCTCTTCTCTTCCTTCCTTCTTTCTTTCTTTCTATATATATATTATATATTATATATTATATATATAAATATAAATATATATTATTTATATATATAAAATAATAAATTAGAAAGAGGAAGTCCCTTTAAAAGTCCTCTCACTAAGAGAGGTCCCAAAGGAACTTGAAAAACAATGAAGATGAATCATCTATTTATAGTAGAAGAAAGATTTGAAAAATGTAGGATACATCTATGTGGAAAACACAAAAAATATTTAAATTTAGAGATGGTGGGAAAAACAAAATTTCATTTGCCTCCAAAAATTTCATTTTTCAAATATTCACATGGGTCATTATCCAAGCAACATCTTCACCTTTAAATGCATCACATCCAACGGTCCAAATTCATCCCATAAAAACAAAAGCACACTTTCATTTGATTGGCCCTTTAATATTCACATGGATTATCAATAAATCAATCTATACCATTAATCTCAATGGTCCTAATTCATCATTATATATATATATATTTCTTTTATATATATATATATATAATGATGAATTAGGACCATTGAATTTGAGTGAGATTAATGGTATAGATTGATTTATTGATAATCCATGTGAATATTAAAGGGCCAATCAAATGAAAGTGTGCTTTTGTTTTTATGGGATGAATTTGGACCGTTGGATGTGATGCATTTAATGGTGAAGATGTTGCTTGGATAATGATCCATGTGAATATTTGAAAAATGAAATTTTTGTTTTTCCCACCATCTCTAAATTTAAATATTTTTTGTGTTTCCCACATAGATGTATCCTACATTTTTCAAATCTTTCTTCTACTATAAATAGATGATTCATCTTCATTATTTTTCAAGTTCCTTTGGAACCTCTCTTAGTGAGAGGACTTTTAAAGGGACTTCCTCTTTCTAATTTATTATTTTATATATATAAATAATATATATTTATATATATATATATATATAATATATATATATATATATATATATATATATATATAATATATATATAGAAAGAAAGAAGGAAGAGAAGAGAAGAGAAGAATTAAAAAAAAAGAATTTGGATCCAAGTCAAACTCGCTACACCGTGTAGCGAGTTTAGATTAATTAAATGCCCTAATTAATTTTCAAACGGCCAAACTTAATTACCCTAAACTCGCTACACGGTGTAGCGAGTTTCAAAAACCCTAATCAAACTCGCTACACGGTGTAGCGATTTTCAAAAAAGGGACATTCTGGGCAATAGTTTGAACAGTGAGTTATTTTGGTAAATAAAAAAGTAAAAAAGGATTATTTGAGAAATTGATCGTGTAAATTGGTATTTTAATTATATATTTTTGTCTGAAAAGTGGCGCGTGCCATACACGCGCGTACTGAAGCGCGTCTATGAAGGTGAATTTTTTTTGGTTTTATTTAAATGGGACACTTGGTGTTCGTTCATTGGCCGATTGAATTCCCGAAATTCATTTAAAATATAAATTTTGAAAATTAAAAATTACAAATTAAGAATTAAAAATTACAAATTTATAAGTAAAATTAAAAAATTAAAATTAAAATTAAAAAAATTAAAATTAACATTTCAAAACAAAAAGAGTTTTTTTTTTTATTTTTTTTTCAGGGATTTTTGTTGTAACAATCAACTTATTTGGGTTGTTTTTTTCCTCTTTAATATCCATCTTTTAAAAGTTCTTTTTGGTAAATGGCCTTAAGATTTATACAATTTTTACATTCAAAAAACTGTTAATTTATTTGTTTAATCACTAATTTATTATATTATATTTACATCTGATTAATGTCTAATTATTGTCTGTAAAAAATATATTTTAAATTATACAATATATTTTATATTTTTAATTTTAAGGTATTTGTATTATTGTATTCCTTTTATGCTATGACTATTAATAAAATTCAAAGGTTAATATTTATTCATTGTTGACCTCCTTATAAATCGATACTATGTTATTTGTCGTTTTCGATTATATTTCACATTAAAAAAAGTTCACTATCACGATGATCCGAATATATTGATATGTAATGATGATCGTCCTTCCTCTTTCGACAGTTGCGCCGACAATGTTGTCTTTTAAAGTTGTGTTTCACATTTTATAAAAAAAAAACTCTCTCATTTAGTCATTTTATTTAATTTCCGTCTTCTTACGGATCAATAACTCCCCATGCATCGCAGAAATGTAACCCTAGAATTATTTTAGTGTCATTCAATCTGATATTTGTATTGAGAATATAATTTTCAAATAAATGTTTTACAATATATACAAACATCTTTATTTCCTTTTGTATTTATTTCGATTTCAATTAGTTATTCGTTAGTAACTGTCTGTGCATCGCACGGGAGTCAAACTAGTTATCCTAATGATAATATCTACTCCTATATTACAATACAACTCATAAATAACCGCCACATAACTGCTACGATCCTACCGCCACATAACTGTTACGATCCTAGGGCTATTATTAATCAGTTTTAACTTTTTTTTATTTTAAATCTTTGGATTTCTTTTCAATTTGTTTGATTCTACGGCTGTAGATTGTCGGTTTCTATTTCAATACATATTTCCTCCATCATAAGACTTTTAATCAAATTGCAATAATTTTAACTATTAATTTAAATAGAAAATGATAATTCTAATAAAAATCTAAAAACCATTATTGAAAATATTATTAATTGTGTTATAATAAAAAAGTTAAATTTTTATTAGAATCACTATTTTTTATTTAAATTATTGATTAAAGTTACATCAATTTGACTAAAAATTTTCATTCACGTGGGACGGAACGGGAGTATAATAATGTAGTAATAGTATACATTACTATTATTTGGAAATTGGCGTGTACCAAGATTTTCAATTCAAATGTAAACGGAAAGAAAACAAGCAAGTGATCCGGTTGTGTGTACCGACTGTCTGACTTTCTCTCAATTTACAATGTAGCTGTGTTGGGTATGCTTACTATGAACCCCTCCTATTACTTAATTTGATTGATACCATCACCTATTTTTACTTTATATGGACTATAGGACATAATGTATGAAGTCTTACCAACTTCAAATATAGTTAAGTCCATTTTATTGCTTAGGCTTGAGTAGGTTATTCTAGGTTAAAATTTCTAAGTAATTTTGGCTCAAAATTGACCATGCGGTCGACCGCATCTTGGACCGCACTATGAAGACTTGAAGCACTTCTTCGACCGCATTCAAGCTGACCGCATGGAGCATGTCCAAACCGCATGGAGCATGTCCAAACCGCATCAACATGTCCAGACCGCATTGACATGCCAACCGCCCGAGCTTGCTAACCACAATTCATTCTGACCACATAGCTTGCCCAGTGACCGCACATCATTTCTCGAAGATTGAGAAATTAACTCGATCACAACTCGAGTTAACTCGAAGAATTTTACCGTTGCGTAATTTGCTCCTAAATTCAAAATTGGTGACAAATTGGGTCACTTCGTACAAAGGACATACCAAAGCATACCACCTTGCCACTAACTCTGCAACATGGAGACAACAAAGGACACGTGCTCCAATTATACATCAACAAAGACATTGTCCTTAAAGCTTGCTCAACACGAAACTCCAACGGCTATCTTCATTCCAAGGCTATAAATAGACCTTGTGTTCAAGCATGAAGATAACAAGATAGCTTGAGAAAAAGAGAGACGTCGAAATTATCAAAGTGTTGAAGCTTATCATCTCCAGATTTCTTTGAATCTTTAAACACTTACAAGCCTTCAAGATTATCCAACCCAGAAAATCTCTCAAGCCATTTGTAACACCATAGATTCATTAAGCTCTCTCTTCATCATTATAAAGAGCTCTTGAATCTTGCACACACACACATACACTGGTTATTGTCTAGGATTTGCTTCATAGAAAAAGATAGTTAGATTTGAGATTGTTTGATTCTCACTTTGTATTCTTTGTAAGCCTACTCAAATCAAATATACTATCTCCTTAGAAAATCCAAGACTAACCATCTTGGTAAGAAAGGACGTAGATCTTTAACGATTGAACCTCTCCAAATATCGTGTCATTTACTTTCTGCACTTTACATTTCAAGTTCATAAGTTTTCATATTGTTTCTTGTGTTTGATCTTCACTTGCATCCAACTTCATATTGAATTGTGTTTATAGTACAAATCTGCCTAAGCTTATTTTCAACTTTGCGGTCGACCACACTTTCACTTTTGCGGTCGACCACACTATCTTTCAACTACTAAGCTTTTGTACTTACAAATCTGCCTAAGCTTATTTTCAACTTTGCGGTCGACCACACTTTCACTTTTGCGGTCGACCACACTATTTTTCAATACTAAGTTTTGCACTTAGAAAACTTCCGCTGTGCATTTTACTAAGCTTGAAAGTTGGTTTTTACTTGACCACTTTCAGCCCAAGTAAGCCAAGGTTGAATTTTCAAAAAGAGTAGAAATTTTTATACAGCTATTCACCCCCCCCCCTCTAGCTGTTTTCATACTCTTGTTGCACCTTTGGGACCAACAAGTGGTATCAAAGCTAAACACCTTTATAAAACTATTCTCTATTTTTCAAGCTTAACAGCTTGGGTGCCGATTCATCATGGCAACTTCAAAAGCTATGGTAACGATTAACTATTCACACATTCCTATGTTGGATGAAGATCACTTCGATATCTGGAAAGCTCGAATGCTAATTCATTTAGAGTCAATAGATGAAAGGCTAGTTGATTGTATCAACGACGGACCTTTTGTTCCAATGAAAGCCAATACTGATGCAACTACCAATACCGAAGTTCACGAAGTCAAAAAGGCGAAGACAGAATGGGTAGCGACGAAGAAAGAAAATATGTTGCATTGGATAGCAAAGCCAGAAATATCATTTAGGAACATTACCCACTTCAACCTATCGAAGGTACTCAAATGCAAGGCGCAAAGGAGATGTGGGACTCTATTGAAAACTATCTCGAAGGTGATGATCAATGCAAGGAAAGCAAGAAATTTGAAATTGAAAGGAGATACAGCGGCTTCAACAGACTACCCAATGAATCTCTACGTCAAACCTACGATCGCTATGTTGAGGTAGTAAATGCTTGCTTATCTCTAGGTAAAGTTTTAGCGATAAAGAAATTAACATGACATTCCTTTCTGCTCTGGGATCCAAATGGATGCACAAAGCAACTTCCCTCGAAGATTCAAAACAATTAAATACATGGACTCTTAGTAATTTATATGCAAACCTTAAAGTTTATGAGTTAAAATTACAACATATTGAAGAAGTCGAGGAAAGGGAAAATCACTTTCTATGCATTGTTGATCATGTGGAGAAACCCTCAAAGCCTACCTCGGATCCTATTATTTCAACTTCTTCTCTCATCGATATGGATGATGAGGACTTTGCCATGTTTGTAAAACGTTTTCAAAAATTTCGTAAAAATTCAAAACCGTTTTCAAAAAGCAAATATCCAGCTACATCTTCAAGGGTGAGTGACTCAAAGAAAAAGAGTGACCTCGTGTGCGACAATTGTAGAAAGCCAGGTCATTTTGCTTCGAGTGCCCTCAACCCAAATATGAGTATTTGAAAAAGAAAACTTTCCTTCGAAATTTTCTCAACGAAAGGGAATGGTTCTTTGAAGAAGATGAGAATTCTAAAGAACTTGCAACTTGGATCGAGGCGGTTACGATGAAGACAGCGATGAGAGTACCGAAGAGGTAAATCTCTGCCTCATTGCTGAGGATGCTTCTAGTGACTCAGAAGATGAAGTTCACGTTGAGTCGCTCAAAAAGAGGAATGAGGTGATTTCAAGGAAAACCAAGCTTGTGGCTAGCAGTGTGGACTATAGCAATTTTGACCTCACTCCAAGCACCAAGATTGGAAATTGTTCATTTTCTCGCCCCATCTTTCCATCCAAAAATGAAACATCTTCAAAAGCTAAATCAACTCCAAAAGTTTCAAAAAGGGCTAATGAGATTTCCCCATGGATCAAGAAGAGATGTTTAAAAATTTGAAGTGATGATCCAAAGGTTTGAAAATGTTAAGAAAGCTCTATCACTATCAGCCGATGAAATTTCTCAACTCAAGACGGAGAAAAGCTGATGAGGTCCGAAATTTCAAATCTTAAGGGCCAAATCAAAAGTATGACTCCTCTTGTAGATCAAAACCTCATTCTTGAAACTAAGGTTGCTTTGCACTTCAACTTCGCAATGATGACCTGGTTACCCAAATCAACGATCTTCAAAAGATTATTGATAGATGGAACAAGTCAAAATCCACCTCAGATCAAATTATAGACTCCCAAATTTCCAATGGAATTAAGGAGGGTATAGGTTTTGGATCCGGTGAAGAAGAAGAAGTGTGCATCCGATAGTGAAAAGGATGAGGAGATTTCAAAACTAACTAATGAAATTCCTAAAAGGAAGCATGCTAATCCTAAGGGTAAAGGACAAATTTTCAATTATGTCTATCCAAAGTATAGGAAGGACTCTCGAGATAAAAGAAAAGGATTACGAGATTGATGATTCGGAGAACATGGCTTATGGAGTTGGCCGCATCCCTACTCCAACCACTTCTGGTGGAATTAGTGGTGCTGGCAACTGCAAGGATGACCGCCCTTCTTCTTCGACCATTCCTCCTGCCTTCAAAAGCAAGAAAAATGCTCCTAGAAAATACGTAGTCAAGCCAAAGCTAGTTCCCTTTGTCAAAGCTAAAATCACTGCTCCCAAACCGCATGCAACTCTTAAGAAAAGTAAAGAGTTAGTAAAAACACATGATATGTGTAGCTTTCATCATTGTTACGTGTGTGATGGTTATGGTCACTCGGCTGTTGAATGCCTTTTAAGATTCACACCTAATGCTCGAAGACATAATCCGCCTTCGGTCAAACAGGTGTGGGTCGTTGAAAGGTGCTAACCCCAGGACCCAAAAGAATAAAGGGGACCTCGTTCTTAAATGTTTATTTTTCAGGTCCTCTGCTTCATGGCTGGATCTTCCAAGGAAAATTCAAATGAATGGTATCTCGACAGTGGCTGTTCAAGACACATGACCGGAGAATATCACATTCTTTGGAAGATGTCAGTGAAGAAAATGGTCCATCGATAACGTTTGGGGATAACAACAAAGGAAAGACGATTGGATATGGAGTCATTCGAAAAGGAAATCTAACTATAAAAGAAGTATCTCTAGTCGAAAGGACTCAAGCATAATCTTCTCTCCATATCTCAATTTTGTGACAAAGGATTGCCTTGCAACTTTACTTCGGCAAATTGCTTTATCAAAGATGGCACATCCGAGTCACTTTGCTCAAAGGGATTCGTAAGAGTAATGTTTACATTATCGATTTTAATTACGCTTGCAATCTTACTAATCTTTGTTTTGTAGCAAAAAGTGTGAGTGAAAATAGTTGGTTTGTGGCACAAAAGACTTAGTCATCGAACTTCAAGTATCTATCTAAGATTGGAAGAGAAAGTCTAGTTCGTGGTCTACCCAAGTAGGCGATCACCACGACAAGAAGTGCGCCGCATGTCAACTTGGCAAACAACCCAAGACATCTTTCTCCAGCAAAGGCTGTACCCTCAACTTCAAGATGTTTGCAACTACTTCACATCGATATGTTTGGACCTGTCACCATCGCAAGCATTGGAGGAAATAAATATACTTTAGTTGTGGTGGATGATTATTCAAGATATACTTGGGTCGAAATGATGATCTCCAAAGATGATTGTTATGATATTTTGACCTCACTCTTTAGACAACTCCAAACACAAAAAGAAGATGACATCGTTAGTGTTAGATCAGATCATGGAACAGAATTCAAAAATAACGGTGTAGCTCAGTACTGTGACGACCATGGTATTGATCATAACTTCTCTGCTGCTGGAGTTCCGCAACAAAATGGAGTTGTGGAAAGAAAGAATAGAACGTTGATCGAAATTTGGTAAAACAATGCTCGCTGAAGCCAAGCTACCACAATACTTTTGGGCTGAAGCTACCAACACAGCTTGCTTCACTCAAAATAGATCTCTCATCAACAAGACCTACAACAAAACTCCATATGAACTTTGGAGAGGAAGAACCCCCAACATAGCCTTCTTTAAAATATTTGGATGCAAATGCTTTATTCTATATAATGGAAAAGAGCATCGAGGTAAATTCGCTCTAAAGCGAGATGAAGGTATTTTTGTTGGGTATGCCAAACATTCTAAAGCTTTTCGTGTTTTTAATAAAAATAGTTTAAAGATAGTAGAATCTGTTCATGTTACTTTTGATGAACATTCTCTCCTTGAGCCACATTTGGCTCCAAATGTTGCTGATGATTTTCTTGAGCCTAATGAGACAGGTAATACTTCTCAAAATACACCTAGATCAGAAAATCACTCAACTCAAGGAAATCCATCAACATCAACCGCACCAAATTTCTCAAATTCAACATCGGAGATTCCCTGCGAAGATGTTCATTCGGAAGATGATGCGGTTGAATCGACCCCATAAATTCCATTGAGCCTATTCCTCAACTCACTTACTTTGATAGCTCAAATGATGTACCTATTGAAGATCTTCAACAACAAACAACTCAACCGGACTTACCTCCAGGAAATTCATGAGGTTAGAGATCACCCAATTAACAATGTCATTGGTGATTTGTTCTCTGGGGTTCAAACAAGGAGTTCTCACTATGATGAATACACTTCATTCATATCTCAAATTGAACCAAAGAAAGTTGATGAAGCACTCCAAGATTCAAGTTGGGTTGTGGCCATGCAAGAAGAGCTCAACCAATTCGAAAGATGTAAAGTTTGGACTTTAGTTCCAAGACCAAAGGATCAAGGAGTAATTGGTACAAAATGGGTGTTTAGAAACAAGATGGATGAGAATGGAAGCATAACAAGAAACAAAGCAAGGTTGGTTGCACAAGGATATAGACAAGAAGAAGGAATTGATTACGACGAAACCTTCGCTCCCGTTGCTAGACTTGAAGCCATAAGAATTTTCTTAGCTTATGCCTCCTTCAAAAGATTCAAGCTTTATCAAATGGATGTAAAGAGCGCATTTCTCAACGGTGAACTTCAAGAGACAGTCTATGTTGCACAACCTCCTGGATTTGAAGACAACAAACATCACGATCATGTCTACAAACTCCAAAAAGCTTTGTATGGACTCAAACAAGCTCCAAGAGCATGGTATGATACTCTATCTAAATTTCTTTTAGAAAAGGGCTTCAAACGAGGTAAAATCGACACAACTCTTTTCATTGCCAAATATAATGATCATACACTACTTGTTCAAATATATGTTGATGATATCATTTTTGGCTCTACTAATGAAATTTTGTGTAAGCGTTTTGAGAAGCTCATGAAAAGCAAATTTGAGATGAGCATGATGGGAGAACTCACTTTCTTCCTTGGGCTCCAAATCAAACAATGTGATGATGGCATCTTCCTTAACCAAGCAAAATACACTAAAGACTTAATCAAGAAATTTGGACTTGAAAATGCAAAAGCATACGACACTCCTATGGCTACGGGTAACAAGTTAGACAAAGACTTGAAAGGTAAGAAAGTTGATCAAACTTTGTATAGAGGTATGATTGGCTCCTTACTATATCTAGCGCTAGTAGACCGGATATCATGTTCGGTGTTTGTGTTTGTGCTCGCTATCAGCGGACCACTAGAGAAGCACACCTTATAGGCTGTAAACGTATTATTCGTTATCTATACGGGACTATTAACCTTGGACTTTGGTATTCCAAAGAACCATCTTTTGATCTTACGGGTTTCTCGGATGCGAGATTATGCGGCACACTGATCAGCAGGAAGAGCACAAGTGGAACTTGTCATTTCCTTGGAAATCGACTTGTTTCATGGGCGACAAGAAACAAGCTTGATGTGTCTGTCTCAACAACGGAGGTGAATACATCGGCTATTTGGGAGGCTTTGCTTTGTTGTCGAATCACGTTTTGTGGATGAAGCAACAACTAGTTGACTATGGCATTCATGAAGGAAATTGTCCAATCTATTGTGACAATACATCAGCCATTGCAGTATCAAACAACCCCGTTATGCACTCTAAAACCAAACACATCGATATCAAATATCACGTTCTCAAGGATCATGGTTAAAAAGGTAACATTCATTTAGAGTATATTGGTGCGACAATCAAATTGCGAGATATTCTTACCAAAGCTCTAGACTCCAAGAGATTCGTGTTCTTAAGAGGAGAAATGGGTATGTTAGAACTCAAGTAAAACTTGTCCTTATTTTTTTAACTAACAAATTGTGTGTTTCAAGTTCATGCTCAAAGACAGGTCAATAAGAATGACCCATTCCATTCTTCACGGTCGACCGCACCAAGCCTATACAATGCACGGTCGACCGCACTAGTCCTTTCGCATGCCAAAATGCTTTATCAATTCTCTAATGGACCGCATGCTTAAGACTGGACCGCATAAGCCTTTAAATAATTTCTAGGCTTTATAGAAGCCTTCAATACGGTCAACCGTTTGGCTCATAATAAGTCATACTTAGCCGTATTCTTGAAGACATCAGGTAAGTACTCTAACTCCTTGTGATGTCTGGGACTTGTCCATATTAGGACAAGATAATTGCACAAGGGTACTTTTGCAATTATTTTTCCCTCGTATTTATTCAAATTTTTATGGGATAAATATCTTAATTTAAAATGCCACATGTTCGGCCCCATTGGGCTGTCATAGTGAAGACAAAGGACTATCCTCTTACACAAAGGACATTACTGTGCACTAACTTCCCTCCATAACTCCCGTTTCCACTTCTCCACTTCTTGTCCTTCCCTGTCACCTGCACAAATCAGTCCTTCACTTTGTCTTCTTCTTTCTCTCTCTACTTTATCTCTCTAAAATTTCCCTCTATAAAATGTCTCATTCTCAATCGGATTCAACTCAAAATACCTCAGAGGAATCAAATAGTGAATCCAATATATCCAAATTCGTGATAATGGTAAGTCATTTCCATTTCTGAAACTTTGATTTTTGAATTTCAAAATGTTTCATTCGTCCTTGGTCGAAAAACGGGAAACCCAGTTGCTTAGAAATATCATTTTTGTTGCTATTTGCTTGAAATTTTTGCTTATCCATGTTCGATTCTTCATTAGAAACTCATGAATGTTGTCTATTTCATGTTTAGATGGTGCTTTGATTGCTCAAAATGAAGAACTGTGTTAAACCTAAGTTTCGAGTTTTATGGGTTTTGAACTCAATTTCTGCAATTTATTTGAGTTAAATCATGTATGTTTGTTGTTTTAAATGAAATTCCCTATATTAAAAGCAAGAAAATAAGATTTTTAAACATGCTCTGTAAAATCTGAAAATTTTGTTCTTCATGTTCTTCGAGTTCTTCATGTTCTTCAAATGTTCATAATGAATTTCTGGGAAATTCCATATATTTTGGTTTATGATTCCGATTAATCTTGTTTAAACTTTTTAATCCAAAATGTTTCTTACAAATTTTACTTGCTTGTTTTCACCCAAATCACGGTTGACCGCATATATCACGGTCGACCGCACAAGACTTGCTCTTTCTCCACTAGATTACGGTCGACCATGTGCACGCTAGCCTTAAACTACGGTCAACCGCACTTACATATATTTTTCTATATTCTAAAATTTTCTATTATTGCGAGAATACTAGTCATTTTATACATGGGTGGGTTATTGATCGCAAAGATCGGCTCAAGATGCTCTTGGTAGAGTTACGCTAAAAGTATTTAAGAAATCTGGAGTTATGCCCTTCTTTGACATGAAGCAATCAATCCATGTCCCTGCTTTGGTGGATCAGTTCTTTCACAATGCCAGAGAGCTAACTGTAAAAGATGATAAGGGTAGAAGGATCAAGATAATTAGCACTCAAATTCATGGAATTCCCTTGGATATTGACTATGAAGACATAGCTTTTGTTCTTAACATGCCAATCACCAGAACTGACCCTATGGAGCTAGATCAAAAGGATTTGGATGATCTCTCTGTGTCATTGATTGGGAGTACTGCTGTAACTACAACTCCAAGAAAAAGTTTTGATGAGCTAATGTATCATATCAGCCATCTTGTTGGACACTCTCTCTTCTGCAAAACTGGAAATCAGGCAAACTTCAATAATGATCAGTGGAAGATTTCTGCAGCTATATTTCTTGGTAGGAAACTCCATTGGCCCAAGATCATCTTTCAACGTCTGATAGCCAGTATTCTTGAATATCAAAAGAATGAGGCTGCTGGTAATAACAAGTACAGAACCCATACCAGACTCATTTCCCTCATTCTGGCTCAAACTGAGAAGATAGGCAAGTACATTGACAGGCATCATGAACTTCAGGCTGAAATTCCAAAGGCCAAGATATTCACTAGAAAAACAATGCAGGTTTTCAGAACAAAGTTTGACAATAAACTGTATATTCAGTTTTGGAAGAAGGATCCCCAAGAAGAGTTTGTGCCTCTGAAAGGACAGAAGAAACTAACAAAAGATGACAGTGTTGAGAAAATCAAGGAACCTGAGGATTCAAGGGAAGTGGCTAGAAAAGCCAAGGGAAAAGATAAAGCTATTGATCTTCCAAAGAAGAAAGCTTCATTCATTGATCCACCAAGGAGACCTGGTGGAATCAAGATTCAAGAGCCAAGCATTGCCAAACCTTCATTCCAAGCTGAAAAACCACGGTCAACCGTAACATCACGGTCGACCGCACCATCCAAGGCTGTGAAACTCTCAAAATTTAGTGCCCCAGCTCCTAAAGTCACTAAGCCAAGCTCTCCAATTCCATCCAAGACAAATGAACCCAAGCCAAAATCTCCTATCATCTCTCCAACTCCAACCCCCTCTGCCTTAAAAGAACAGGAAATTTTCAATCATCTCTTTGGTGCTACTTCTCAGGGGGAGAAAAGGAAAATAACTACTGATGATCAATCCTCACCAAAGAAAAGGCCAAGACTTGTCAATGTTAGTCAAACCATTGCTGACCTGGGTCTTGATGATTCTGATGACGAAGTATCTGATGGGTTGGTTGATTCAATTCCATCTATTCAGGAGGATATGGTGATAACAAGAACCAAGGTGATTGCTGATGATGACAACTGGCTTGAAGAAGGTTTTGAAAAACCTACTAATGATGAAGGGGTTAATGAAAATGAAGAAACTGCTGCTAACCAAGGAAATGAGCCAAAAGAGGATACTACAATTGGCAAAGACCCAATTTTCCCTGAACTTCAATCGGACCGCACGGTCAACCGCAGTGGGCCTACTCCTCCTCTCAGCCCTCACCCTTCTCAAGAGCCTCCTCAAAACACTGACCTTAACAAAATCCTCCAGTCCATTGAAACCTTGACCTCTATCCAGCTTGACAATCAATCCCAGATTGCCCAACTCATCAAATCTCAATCACTTCTGGCTGCAGCTCACAAAAGCCTTCATACCAAAATTGATGCTCTTCCCTCCCTATTGATTGACACCATTAAGGGGGAGAGTGTTCTCATAACAAAGGCCTTAAAAGACATTATGTCTGGTCATACTGGTACAAGCTCAAGCCAAACTGCTCCCATCACTCCCTTCATTCCTTCTCCAGAATCCATCACCCAAGATTTCATCAAAGAAGCTATGAGAAAAATGACTCAAGCTCTCCTACATGGCTTATCCTCTGAAATGAAACTTGCGGTTGATGAAGTATCCAAGGCAATGGCTCTGGATAAAACTGATGTTATTGAAAGAATCAAGAAAGTTGAAGACCATATTGACACCTCGTAAATCTTTGCCTTTACGGTACTAGGAGAAAGATTCAAGAGTCGACTCAAAGCTTGGGAATTCATTCCAACCGCATTGATTTTCAAACTTCAAGGATTGACATTCTCACTAACTCCTCAAGAGGTAACTTTACGAATATAGAGAATCATCCGGCCGCACTTCAAACCGCAAAGAAACAAGGAAGCCTGCCGAACCGAAGAAAGTTCTCCAAGCCATAGGAAGCTGAAGCCTCTGCTTTCCACATGCCTCGAAGATCTTCCTCCGGCTCCTGCTCCTCAAGCCGATCCAGCAGTCAACAATTACGTCGTCGTTCGTGACCGTGATTCGTATGACTTGCGTTGAAGAAAGAAGATTAATGAAGACTTTCTGGAAGCCTTTTGTTTATTGCTTCCTTCTTTTGTTAAATTTTTGAAAGTCTGTAAACCACAATATTAATCTCTCTAAATGCATCATTATGGTTTTTGAAAACTTTATTCACTCAAACTACTTGTTTGTAGAATAATGATTGCATTATTTTTGACTCATGCATATGACCTATCTTTCACATTCCTTATGCATGTTTCCATTTAGTTTAAACGCATTCATGCACTTCATGTCAACATCATTTGAATGCACTAAATGATTATTTCTTACTTCCCAATATGAAATTCTTTTATCTTTATAGGAAGTTAGAAATCTATGACTTAGGCTTAAGTGTGTGCATTGACTTGGGACATGATTTACCATTCTTAAATTATTTGGTCATGTTTTTACCAAGTACAATGAATTAGCCTTTGTTATAGTAGGTAAATGGTCTCAATCAAATAGGGGGAGATTGTTGGGTATGCTTACTATGAACCCCTCCTATTACTTAATTTGATTGATACCATCACCTATTTTTACTTTATATGGACTATAGGACATAATGTATGAAGTCTTACCAACTTCAAATATAGTTAAGTCCATTTTATTGCTTAGGCTTGAGTAGGTTATTCTAGGTTAAAATTTCTAAGTAATTTTGGCTCAAAATTGACCATGCGGTCGACCGCATCTTGGACCGCACTATGAAGACTTGAAGCACTTCTTCGACCGCATTCAAGCTGACCGCATGGAGCATGTCCAAACCGCATGGAGCATGTCCAAACCGCATCAACATGTCCAGACCGCATTGACATGCCAACCGCCTGAGCTTGCTAACCACAATTCATTCCTGACCACATAGCTTGCCAGACCGCACATCATTTCTGAAGATTGAGAAATTAACTCTGATCACAACTCAGAGTTAACTCAGAGAATTTTACCGTTGCAGAATTTGCTCCTAAATTCAAAATTGGTGACAGCTGGGTCACTTCGTACAAAGGACATACCAGCATACCACCTTGCCACTAACTCTGCAACATGGAGACAACAAAGGACACGTGCTCCAATTATACATCAACAGCACATTGTCCTTGAAGCTTGCTCAACACGAAACTCCAACGGCTATCTTCATTCCAAGGCTATAAATAGACCTTGTGTTCAAGCATGAAGATAACAAGATAGCTTGAGAAAAAGAGAGACGTCGAAATTATCAAAGTGTTGAAGCTTATCATCTCCAGATTTCTTTGAATCTTTAAACACTTACAAGCCTTCAAGATTATCCAACCCAGAAAATCTCTCAAGCCATTTGTAACACCATAGATTCATTAAGCTCTCTCTTCATCATTATAAAGAGCTCTTGAATCTTGCACACACACACATACACTGGTTATTGTCTAGGATTTGCTTCATAGAAAAAGATAGTTAGATTTGAGATTGTTTGATTCTCACTTTGTATTCTTTGTAAATGACTACTCAAATCAAATATACTATCTCCCTTAGAAAATCCAAGACTAACCATCTTGGTAGAGGACGTAGATCTTTAACGATTGAACCTCTCCAAATATCGTGTCATTTACTTTCTGCACTTTACATTTCAAGTTCATAAGTTTTCATATTGTTTCTTGTGTTTGATCTTCACTTGCATCCAACTTCATATTGAATTGTGTTTATAGTACAAATCTGCCTAAGCTTATTTTCAACTTTGCGGTCGACCACACTTTCACTTTTGCGGTCGACCACACTATCTTTCAACTACTAAGCTTTTGTACTTACAAATCTGCCTAAGCTTATTTTCAACTTTGCGGTCGACCACACTTTCACTTTTGCGGTCGACCACACTATTTTTCAATACTAAGTTTTGCACTTAGAAAACTTCCGCTGTGCATTTTACTAAGCTTGAAAGTTGGTTTTTACTTGACCACTTTCAGCCCAAGTAAGCCAAGGTTGAATTTTCAAAAAGAGTAGAAATTTTTATACAGCTATTCACCCCCCCCTCTAGCTGTTTTCATACTCTTGTTGCACCTTTGGGACCAACAAGCTGGCATGGATTTTTGTTACTTTTGTAATATATTTTGGAAAAAAAACAAGCAAGTGGTCCGGTTGTGTATACCGACTGTCTGACTTTATCTCAATTTACAATTTAACTGACATGGATTTATGTTACTTTTGTAATATACTTTTTAAAATTAAAAGTGTGTAGATCCGACCACTACCTTTATTTCGCAGAATCAACTCAATCAAATTTTGACATATTTTTATAAAAAAATATGAATAATTTTATAGAAAAATATGATATTTTCATGAAATTCTAAAAATTATTATTGATAGTATTTCTAATGGTGAAACAACAACAACAACAACAACAAAACCTTAGTCCCAAAATAATTTGGGGTCGGCTAACATGAATCATCATATGTCATCGTGTGAAAAGGTTGTTGGAAAAAATAAATAAAATAAAATAAAATAAAATAAAAAATAATAATAATAATAATAATAAAAATATCTGTTGACCATTAAAGTCAAAGTGGTCTAAATTTTTCGAGACGGATGAAGTATTTGTTTTTATAATGGAGTTGACCATTAAAATCAAAGTGATCTAAATTTTTCGAGATGGAGGGAGTATTTGTTTTTATAATCTGTTGCAAATAAAAAAAAATATGATGTTATATTTTCAAGTCATATATCATGGAAATCTTTTTTTAGGGACAAATTGATCATTTCACATGATATTACCCGGAGTTAGTTACATGACTAACTTCCGTTAATCAAAATGCATATTTTGACCTTAATTTAACGCAATACTCCCTCTACTTCTATTCCGAATAATCTTACCAACTTTGTCATCTAGAGCGTCTTATTAATAAGTCTCATTTTCTATGAACGAAAGTATATAATATTTATTTATTAATGAGACACACTTTTAATACTTATAACGACTATCGTCTTACTATTTTCTATCTCATTTTCTCTCTCATACCCACTCACAACACCTCAGTGTATCTTCAAATAGAAAAATCCTCATGGGAGGATGTAAGTTTTTGTGTCATTGTTGTAAATTAAGTAGAAAGAAAAGAACAAAAGGGAAACTTAACCAAGAAGCAACAACTTTGAGAGCCAAGAACAAAGGTAAATTCCTCCAAACATATCTATAAAAAACCCCTACAGATACATGGACAAACAAAATTGAGAAAAAAAAAAGAATAATATACGTCAATTGCAGTCATGCCTATGATTAGTTGTCTTTTTATTTTGGAGACAGTATATGTTGAATAAGAATATAAGGGTGGATGGGTGTTGTTATTTTTTTAGGTTAAAAATGAATAGAAGAGTGAGTGTATGAAGTTTACATAAAGGAGTGTAGGGTTGGGTTGGTTACATAGTAATAGTTGGAGTGAGTGTTTTGAATGGAAGAGGGGTGGGATTGAGAAGTGGTTGATGAAACAGATTGACGAGGGTACTAATTCGGTTCTTCTTCAACTCTTAAAACTTTTGTAAGTATAATCAAATTTAGTGCACATAATTTGCATAATGTTATGATATTATCTAATAAGCATTTTCTTTTCAGTCATGGGACACCAACTCAATCTTATTTAAGGCTGGATGTGATATTTTCATGCAATAAGTAACATATATTTCAGCTTTGAAACGAGTACTTTTATTCACCAAGTCAAACTTTCTTGAAAGTGCTGAAAAGTTTGGGGAGATATCTTATAAGGTGAGCTTGCTATTGTTATTCAGGAATATTTGCAATTTATTTTCATGTCTTTACTTAGTCAAATTGCAATAATTTTAACTATTAATTTAAATAGAAAATAATAATTCCGATAAAAATCTAAAAAACATTATTGAAAATATTATTAATTGTGTTATAATAAAAAATTAAATTTTTATTAGAATCACTATTTTTATTTAAATTATTGATTAAAGTTACATCAATTTGACTAAAATTTTTCATTCACGTGGGACGGGACGGGAGTATTATAAATGTAGTAATAGTATACATAACTATTATTTGGAAATTGGCGTGTACCAAGATTTTCAATTCAAATGTAAATGGAAAGAAAACAAGCAAGTGGTCTGGTTGTGTGTACCGACTGTCTGACTTTCTTTCAATTTACAATTTAACTGACATGGATTTTGGTTACTTTTGTAATATACTTTTTAAAAATAAAAGTGTGTAGATCCGATCACTCTTAAAAAAAATATCGTTGACCAGACATCTATCGAAGCTTAGTTTCCGTTCTTTCTGTTTTCATTGTTGATCAATCTGAAAATGATACAAAGTGTTTTGTGTTTCATTTTCGTCCTTTTCAAAATTCCTCAATTTGCTTAACAATTAGGTAAATTAAGTAGAAAGAAAAGAACAAACGGAAAACATAAACAAGAAGCAACAACTTTGAGAGCCAAGAATGAAGATAAATGCCTCTAAACATATCTATAAAAAAAACCCTACAGATACACGAACAAACAAAATTGAGAAAAAAAAAAAGAATAATATACGTCAATTGCAGTCATGTATATGATTAGTTGTCTTTTTATTTTGGAGATTGTATATGTTGAATAAGAATACGAGGGTGGATGGGTGTTGTTGTTTTTTTGGGTTAAAAATGAATAGAAGAGTGTGTGTATGAAGTTTACATAAAGAAGTGTAGGGTTGGGTGGGTTACAGAGTAATAGTTGGAGTGAGTGTTTTGAATGGAAGAGGGGTGGGATTGAGAAGTGGTTGATGAAACAGATTGACGAGGTTACTAATTCGGTTCTTCTACAACTCTGAAAACTTTTGTAAGTATAATCAAATTTAGTGCACATAATTTGCATAATGTTATGATATTATCTAATAAGTATTTTCTTTTCAGATCGATCCATAACTGCTACGATCCTAGGGCTATTATTAATCAGTTTTAACTCTTTTTATTTTCAATCGTTGGATTTCTTTTCAATTTGTTTGATCATACGGCTGTAGATTGGCTATAATGCGAAATGTGATTTTACTTTCTATTTTTCTTTTTGTAACAAATACCTAAGAGACAGATTTATTTTTTAAATGTTCAATTAAAAATCAGGATCTATTATGTATGTAATGGATCATTAATATTGTCGTTCTTGCAATCAAATGGATATTTTAAGAGTTTACAATTTGATGATAGATACTAGACTTATGCATTTTGAGAGTTTGATCTCAAACACACTACATTTATGTCGTACTGTCACCGTGCCTTGGCACGGGTAGAGAAGTACTAGTCGATTTTACATTCTAGGACAATGACATTTCTAATGAGAATTGTTATTTGTCCCCGCACAATTATTGAATACCCCCGCAATATTAAGTCCACCAAAAAAATAAACATTCAACACCAAACTCACCATCTATATTCCTATTTTACCCTTTTAAACCTCTATTCAATCTCTCTCTCTCTCCTCAAATCTCCCTTTTGCTCAAACCCATCCCCGTATATTCGCCAGTTTGGGTCATTGACATTCTCTCCCGGCCCCTACCTTCCTCAAGCAACTGCTATGGCTAATATTAAAAGCAGCCGCCTTGATGAGCTTCTGGAGGGGCTGACTGACCGGCTTACTCTGTACATAAATGGGTTTTTTTCAAGGGTGATTTTCTCTATATCTTCTTCACTTGCCGGTGGCTCTGCAGGCCAGAGGAAACCCCATTGACGTATTTCTAGAGAGAGAAAGCTTATTGTTTCATTGATGTTCCTTATTCAGGGTTATCTTCTTCATCCGTAAGCAAGTCTATCCTCCGCTTTCTTGTACTCAATAGTTCTGCTGAAAACCAACAATTATCTTCAAGTGTTTCTTTAAATTCCTTCTAACAAAAGTGGGTTTCAGGAATTTCACTTACCAGTACAGGATTTTTCTAAATTTTCAATTTTGTTAGTTTCTTGAATTTCGATTTTTGAATTTAGGGTTAGTACTTTGTTTATTTTGAATTGGACTAGTTTTCTTCGGGTGGATTGAATTGGAGAACCCAGATGGGAATTTGAAGGAGAGAGAGTGGGAGCGAGAGGAAGATAATGAGATTGAAGCATGGTGATGGTGGTGGGGAGGTTGGGATATGGCGGATTGGAGTATCATTTTGGGGGAGACGGCTGTGGGATTTTTGTTGCACAACATTGAAGGATAATATGGTCATTTTATTTGATGACATTTTTGTAATAATTGCATTGCGGGGGTATTCATTAATTATGCGGGGGTGAATAACAATTCTCATTTCTAATTTACGTCCTATTCCTATCAAAAAAATATATATACTCCCTTCGTCCCGATAATTGCTTCACCCTTTTGGGGTGGGCACGCAAATTAAGGAAATTGGAGAGTGGAGAAAATGTTGTGAGTGTAATAGTAAAATAGGAGAGAGAATGAGTGAGGGAAATAGTAAATTTGAAAAATGTTGTGAGTGTAATAGTAAAATAGGAGAGAGAATGGGTGGGTGAAATAGTAAAGATTCTTTGCCATTTTAGAAAATGTGAAGCTTTAAACGGGACACCCGTTTTGGCAAAAAGTGAAGTTATTAATGGGACGGAGGGAGTATTACCATATAATGATTTTTTTCTCATTTAATTCTTTTTTAAAATTTTATTTACAAAAATGACTTACTGTTCAAACTTTTGCCCGGAATGTCCTACTTTTTGTAAATCGATATACCGTGTAGCGATTCTAACATTTTTAATTTTAAACTCGCCAAACCATTTAGCGAGTTTATTTATTTTTTATTTCCCTTAATTATTTTATGTAATATTAAAAAACAAATTCCAAATATTAAAAAACAAATTCCAGAGAAATTAAACTCGCCATTTCATTTGACGAGTTTAAACGAAAATTAAATGAACTCACCAATTCAATTAGCGAGTTTAAAGGAAAGGTGAACTCGCCAATTGAATTGGCGAGTTTGTAAAAACCAGAAATCCCACCAACAGCTACCAGTTTGCTGTCCACCTGCAAAACATATACACAAACAACAAAACAAAACTCATGCATACAACAAATATAGAAACAAACTTAAAAAACTTTCAAAAAACAAACAAATAGATTACAAAAATATTGTAATATACTACAAATATTCATTACAAAAACTACTAAACTAATCAAATCTCACTTCTTCTTCTATATGTTTTATCATATGTAGATGGAGTGAATTTGTTTACCGGATGTCGCGACCTAGACCCCTTTCTTATGTCAGCCTGTCTCTGAAATTCCTCCCTCTGAGGTTGTGTAATGCCCTCAAAGTAAGTCCCACCAGAAGAAGTCAAATTCGGATCGGAGAAGGGTTGGAACTATGCTTGTGACGTAGATAGAGGATCCCCAAAGGCACTTCCACTCCCCGAAAATTGTCCAAAACCCATAGTGAGTTCAGGGGAAGGGTCTAGTTGGGCATTCCACCCACTCCCATCCCCCCACATACTCCCACACCCACTCCCGCTAAATTGACTTTGAGTCCACTGTGACCATTCAAATAGCCCATCATCCTGGGTCTGGGCTTGAAGCTCTAGTTGTGGATGTGGGTCGATGTGAGGCTCTGACTGCGGCTCTGGCTCATCATGTAAGTTCATCCCCGGCTGTGCCTGTCTGGGTGCACGATGTCCACATCTACGAGGCTGCCTAGGTGCCACATCCTGGGTGCGATCAACCGGTACTGAAGGTGCTTCAGCCTCAAGCCGTTGCTGCTCTCTCACATGCATGAGAGTGTGTCTGACAATCCTCCACACCTCAAACCGGGACGGACATGGCGGACTTTGCTGCTCCTCATCCCTAGTAATGCCAGCTTCATTTGTCACATGAACATGATGTAAGTTTTGTACCTGTTTTTATAGCATAAATTATGAGAATGAGACATAATTTAATAATTCGAAGTAAAAAAAGTAAGGTGATTATAATGAGAACAATTTAAGAAATGCTTACCAAACCCTCCAAGAAAGGGGCCATCGTCCGGTAACCAATCTCCTCTACATGCACTGGGTTTTGGACAAACATGCACGTGATCCTCTTATACCAAATCATGTAAGGATGCGTATAATGCATGGCCTGAACCCCCATCTGCCCGTACACCACTCTATCCCGCCGTTGTTCCCAAGCTGCTATAAATCGCTGGTGTCGGGAACCCCAAACGACATGGTTGTTCCCGCGGCGGTCAATCCTGTGCAACTCCTCCCCTGTGTCACACGGTTCTGGGATCCCCTGCAGCATGCCGAACTGCCTCAACACGCGATCAGGGTGGTGCCACTCTACCTTCTCAAAACAGATCAAAGGGACTCTAGACCTCCAAATGACCTCTCCCAGCGACAAAGAATAAGCTGGAGCCTGTCGATCTCTGTATGGCATCCACACAACCTGATCATCCTCCAAGTGCGCTAGCTGGTCTCGATAGCTGCGAAGGTTGTGTGCAGTAACATACTTCAGAGATAACCGTCCAATCCACCTGAAATTCAATAAATGGAGAAGTATAAGTCAAAAGTTTCAATATGTAGTAGGTTTACAATAGCATTTCAGATGGAAAACTCGTTAATAAATGTATACCTACACCCCAAGGGAAGGTTGCCCTGATCCTCATTTGGCCTAAGAGAAATAGGTTGCGTACATAGCAACTTATCCCATGCCCAAAGCTGTATCAAAAAAAAATATATGAAATACTATTAAAACATATGATTTCACATAAAAAAACAAGAGAACAACATCATAACGTTTAATTAAAATGTTATAGCATACCTGCAGAATAATTAAAAATCCACCACACTGGCTAGTGTCGGGGTGAGTGGCAGAGCAAAGTTACCTATATAAAAAGGCTAAGCATGCACTACCCCAGCTGTACATATGTATCCTCTCAATATCTCTAAGTAAAGGGAGATAAAACAGCTTCACCTTGCTGTTAGTACGATCTGGCATCACATTAGCCCCAAGGGCTATCAAAATATAGTCACGCGTATACCTATCAACCAAGTATGAGGGGGAATCAGCGGGAAGGCTACCAAACTCAAAAAATTGTGTCCTCAGCCACTTAATCTTTAAACTACTACCATCAAATGCTGCATCAGGTGGAACACCACCTAGAAGCTCCACACATAAGACTCGCCAATCTGGAAGCACGGGCAAACCTGAATCAGTAACGAGTAACCCATCAATCAGCAACCCCGACAGAATCCCGTTATCCTCTAATGTGATGGTCATCTCACCAACAGGGAGGTGGAAAGTATGGGTTTTCGGGTGCCATCTCTCAATCAACGCCTCAAATAATGCCCAGTCATACTGCACTCTCCCGATGAAATGAACTCCTAACTACCCAGCCACTGCTAATCTCTCCCGGATAACGGGAGCAATAACATCTGGCACGGTTGCACCACGACGAAATGATAAACTCGAAACGTCACGATTTGCACAAGTATATCCGGCTCGGTGGGAGTGCTGTAAAGTCAACACGGAAGGATCAAAGGGCCCATGATCAACAAAAGTATCCATCTGTTAATCAAAACAACACAAACACAAGTATTATTTTGACAAATCAAATACTCTAGGAAGTGTTATGTTCACAAATCATTTGCGTTGATAGAAAACAAACAAGAATTCTAGCTTTACATTCAGGACTTCTAACGATGTCTAGTTAAGGTCAAACAAACAACTCCAACATTAAAAAGATGATACAAGATGCATTTGGAATTGTTCCTTTCCTATTTATCTAGAGAATCAAGTTGAAGTGCCAGTTAAGTAAAGCTGTGGGAATATAACTTCATTTAAGTATTTTACTTAACTAGCAATGAACTATTGTTGGGCAGAGAGCGTGGTATCATAACCCCCGAAAATAGCAATCCAACTACCTAAGGACTTTTCTAGCAGAGAACTTGGACATTCTTTCTCCATACATTTGAATTGGAAGATGATTATACTCTGTCTCCTGCAAGTATCATACTTTCAAGCCCATTCTTGAACTAGATTGTGAATATGAATAATGCCTTGCATTGTTGAGTTAAGTCCACTGGGTAAACCATAAAAATTATATTAAGGACCATATGGTACCAATTTATCCTTCATCTGCAGATTGTATTCAGGTTCCCTATCCTTCCTGCATTAACTTATGCCTTTTATCATAGTACAGTATCATGCCACAACACCGAAGAGATGTACCAAAAGTAAAAGAAAATCCAAAATCATTGCTCCGCATCTGCATTTGCCATCAGTTTTTATGTAGAAAATACTAGCAATTTATGGTATTGCACAAGTGGCAACAGCAAACATTACTTAACAACCTGGTTTACAGTTTCCAACTGATTCAACATTAAAATGGATGCTAAAGTAATGATGAGAGTGGAGATTGCTTTTCAAATATATATCCATTTCCTTACTAAAACTCTAATTCAGCACTCATCAAAAATTATATGGAGTACAAAATTCGTTCAATTTAACCTTCAAAAAAAGAAAATATGGGGAAGAGAATGAAAACTTACTTAACAATTTTGAAGAATCACTGAATCTGGATAGAGGGGCTTTGAATTTGGATGTCTTGAAATCGTTCTTCAATCGTTCTTCCTTGTTTTTTTTTCTTTATTCTCTGTCTGTCTCGTAAACTCGCAAATTGGGGATCTGAAAATTACTTATAAACTCGCTAATTGAATTGGCGATTTTAAAACGTGTAAACTCGCCAAATGAAATGGCGAGTTTAATTTCCATGGAATTTGTTTTTAATATTTGGTATTTGTTTTTTAATATTACAGAAAATAGTTAATGGAAATAAAAAATAAATAAAATCGCTAAATGGTTTGGCTAGTTTAAAATTAAAATGTCAAAATCGCTTCACGGTCTAGCGATTTACAAAAATAGGGACATTCCGGGCAAAAGTTTGAACAGTAAGTCATTTTTGTAATTAAAATTTTAAAAAAGAATTAAATGAGAAAAAATTCACCATATAATCATTTAACCCGCTAACCCTAAATAAACCCCCACCCACCCCTCAAACGCACACAAAATATACACCCACTCACCTACTCTCTCTATCTCTCTCTACCCCATCTCTCTGTCACCTCCTCCCTCCCCGTCTGGCAACCATCCCCTTCCCCACCTCTGGCACCCTTCACTCCCTGCCATTAACAACCTTCACCAAGCTATTCAAGAACTCATATTTTCACAAACAATCAAGATTTCATCGCCCCACGCAACCTCAATTCTATCAAATTCATACCCATCATCAGCTGGATCTTTTGACCCGACTATCCTACCTGTTTTAATCCCTATATTACAGTTCCTAATCAACACTGGATCTCCATTGATGGTTAATGTTTTCCCTTACTTCAGCTAAATTGGTAGCCCACAATACGTCTCGCTTGGCTACGCCTTATTCCGACCATCAACCACTTTGAGTGATTTAAACTTGGTGTACGACAATTTGTTCGATCAAACGATTGATTCATTCATTTACGCTATGGAGAAAGAAGGGGGTTTTCGGTGGTGGTGTCGGAGACAAGGTGGCCGACGAGTGGTGGTGATGCGGCTAGTACTGAGAATGCGATGGCGTATTATGGGAATTTTGTGAAAAGGGGGTTGAATAATATTGGGACGCCGAAAAGGCCTGGTGTCGGCGTTGAGATTTTCTTTTTTTGATTTATACGATGAGAAAGAAAAAGGTGGGTCGGAGTTTGAGAAACATTTTGGGATTTTTGGTATTGATGGAATGAAAGCTTATGATATTAATTTTGAGAAATTACCTATGCCAATGGATCAACTGGGTTAGTGTTTTAGAGGTGCATGAAAAGGGAGAAAGAAGAAGGTTTAAAGGAAGTATATGAGTCAAGAAATGTTTATTCACTTTCATTAACCCTATATTTTTTTTTAGTATATTGTATGCATTTGTTTTATGTAATTGTGTGGTGTAAAAATCCACCATTTATTTGATGTACAAAATAAAATGAGAAAAAAAATTAACCTAATTAGGTCACTCTTAAAAATGAATGTTTAATTTCTCTTTATTTTATTTAAGGAAAAAGTAGATAAATATGTATCATTGATTAACAAAATAATAAGGACTTTCCATTTATGAATTTGGTCGCCGGAGTTGGTGATCACTAGAGTTGATCGTGTTTTTAGTAATTTAGTTGACAACTGAGAACTTACTGATAAGTTCTCAGTTGTTTGATCGTCGGAGTTATTGATCGCCGGAGTTGATCGTTTTCATAGTGGAGACAACTGATAACTTACTGAGAAGTTAAGTTCTCAGTTGTTTGGTCACCGAAGTTGGTGGTTGTCAGAGTTAATCGTGTTCTTAGTAGTTTAGTTGACAACTGATAAGTTAAGTTCTTAGTTGTTTGGTCGTCGAAGAGGTCGCCGGAGTTGATCATGTTCTTGGTAGTTTAGTTGACAACTGAAAACTTACTGATAAGTTCTCAGTTGTTTGGTCGCTGGAGTTGGTAATCGCCATAGTTGATCGTGTTCTTAGTGGAGACAACTGAGAACTTAATGATAAGTTAAGTTCTCAGTTGTTTGGTTGCAGGAGTTGGTAGTCGTCGGAGTTAATCGTGTTCTTAGTAGTTTAGTTGACAAATGAGAACTTACTAATAAGTTAAGTTATCAGTTGTTTGGTCGTCGGAGAGGTCGCCAGAGTTGGTGGTCGCCGAAGTTGATCATGTTCTTAGTAGTTTAGTTGACAATTGAGAACTTATTGATTTGTTCTCAGTTGTTTGGTCGTCGGAGTTGATGGTCGCAGTAGTTAATCGTGTTTTTAGTAGTTTTGTTGACAACTGAGAACTTACTGATAAGTTAAGTTCTCAGTTGTTTGGTCGCCAGAGAGGTAGCCAGAGTTGGTGGTCACCGAGGAGGTCGCTGAAGTTGATCGTGTTTTTAGTAGTTTAGTTGGCAACTAAGAACTTACTGAAAAGTTAAGTTCTTAGTTGTTTGGTCGCAGGTGTAAAAAAAAAGTCGTCGGAGTTGGTCGCCAAAGTTGATGGTTGCCGGAGTTGTTGACCGTAGAAGATGGGGAGAGGTGACCTAAGGTGATGGTGGCTGGAGAAAAAGTAAATTGATAAAGAGGGTGGATTTAGGAAAATGATGGGAGGGTGAACTTAGTAAAATGAGAAGGAAAGTATACTTATCAAGCTATGGATTATATGGTTAGATGAAATATTCATTGTCTTATAAGGTAAAATTGATAAGTTTGAGGGATTATAGGGTAAATCCCCCTTTATAAAATGGGTTAAATGTTTCAGTTTAACCCTACCTATTTATGAAAAAGAAAAAAAAATCAATAGTTTAAGCTTAAACATTTTTGAGCTCTGGACTCTAGGCCCCTTAAGAGAGATTAAAAACTACCCTGAGAGCTCAACACTCGTGCACACTTTATTTTTTTTCCAAATATTAGTCCACTTTTATAATTATGTATAGCACTAGTCAACCTCTTATACTTTAAGTATAATAGAAATTTATTTTTACATTTTTTCACATTCCCTTAAAATCATAAAAATAACCCGCAAGAGTAATACAATCCTTGGTGTTGCTATCCATATACAATATACCCACCTTATTACCTTGAGCCACCTCCTCGGCCCCCTTAGTAATAATCCAGTTCTTGAAGCTAAAGGTCACTTCAAAACCTTCTTCATCCAGCTGCTCAACTGACAGGTTCTTTTTCAAACCCGGAATGTGTACTACCTCATATAGTTGCAAAGTCGATCTGATTGATGTTTCAATTCTGACATCCCCCTTCCCCTTGAATTGTTAAGGTTCCCCATCCGCCAATAGACCTTTCCAAAATCTCTGGAAGTATAATTTTTCATCTCCTATGCATTTCCGCATGAATGGGATGATGCCCCTGAATCTTACCACATGATTCTAGTGAATTACTTACACTAAGAACCAGTGTATCCTCTATATCCTCGATAACCAGTGTATAAAACTTTAGAGACCGATAAAACCAGGAGTGGCTCATTCCACCTCAGCTCTCGGTAAAGACCCAACAGTATTAATGCTTGGAATTCATCCTCAAACGTAATCTACACCACACTCAATAAGTCAAGAATGTCTTGATAATCATCAATGTGGTCAGATATTGATGCCGCTTTTTCCCTCTTCAAGTTGAATAACTTCACCATGTCAACCTTGCCGACTGGGGAGGGGGTTTCTCATACAACTCGGATAGATAATCAATAATCTCCTTGGTGGTCTTCAACTTCTCAGTTTTCTTAGCAAGAGTCGGCCTAAGAACACACAAGGTTTTTCTATTCAAAACCTCCCAATCCTCCCGCTTAGTGCTTTCTGGCTTTACTCCTTTCAGTGGCTTGTAGAAATCCTTACCGTATAAGAAATCCTCTATTTGCATCTATCAGAAACCATAATCCGATTTATCGAACTTATCAACCTTTTGTTTTTTGTTGCCCATATCTCGACTGCTAAATCCTAGGACCTTAGAATCGAAGATCTTATACTTCAGCAATTTTTCCTCTTTCGCGTTGGATTTTGCCCTCGTTTTCTAAATTTGACCCCTCCTTTTCCCAAGTATATAAAGACCAACTTCATCCATATCATTAAATCTCATATCATATTCTAGGTTATTGAAGATGGCTTGTAAGGATTCAAAATCCAGATTTTATTTAGTTCCTTTTCTCTTTTATGGCCATTCACGGCTAAATTATTTGGTTCGTTAATTGGGTGAGTAACAATTTGATTTTTATGATAAGGTTTTAATTCTTCCTATCTCTTTCTTATTCTTGTTTTTTTCAACATTCTTAAAGATCATTCTTGAGAATCAATTGTATGATTAATATACTCTTTGATCTCGTGAATTACTTGGGTTTGAACCATTGCACAAGCGTGGATGATTTATTCATTGACCATTGTTGAGTTGAATATATTTAATTGAGGACCTAGCGGAATTTAAATGAATCTAGGTTTTGAATGTTTTTATGATTTTTTTGAAGACCTAGCGAAATCATTAGGGTTTTAAATGTTTTTATTGACCTAGCGGAATATATTAACATTTTAACTCTATACTTGTGTGAACAAACCCTTGAATGAGAT
Source organism: Adenophora triphylla var. japonica (assembly GCA_022495995.1). Classification (NCBI taxonomy): domain Eukaryota; kingdom Viridiplantae; phylum Streptophyta; class Magnoliopsida; order Asterales; family Campanulaceae; genus Adenophora; species Adenophora triphylla. Next base: position 45,358 of record JAFEMH010001123.1, on the reverse strand, counting down.
TGATCTATTTTTATCCCTTTTGAAAATAAAGCATAAAGTGATAATTGTTATGATACTCAATCCATAAATCCCTTGTCTCTCTTGAATTCTTTTACTTGATTTAATTCTTATTTTCTTAGTTTAATAATAAATCAAACAAATGAAAACCCCTTTTTGGTTACTTTTGGCACTATTAAAATATACTTGTTTATCGACGAGTCTCTGTGGATTCGACATTTGCAATTGCATATTATTACATTGATAACTAATGCATTTTCTAGGTAATTTAATTAGAGGGAGAAATTCTCCATCAAGTTTTTGACGCCGTTGCCGGGGAATTGTTGTGATTGAACAAGTTAATTTTCTTAGAGCATGCTTGGTCGACATTCTTTAATTCCTACCTTGGAGCCATTGAACAACAATATTGATAAACTAGGTCGGCGTCTTAAGAAATTGAAATTAAAAGAGGGAAGTCCCCTCGAAATTGACCTAGAGCTTGACCCCTCTACCACCGGGGTAGAGCAGCAAAATAAAAGCCGAGATGGCAGCACCACTGCCTCGAACTATGCATGACTTCTTACGTCCTAAGGTAGACATATCGGTGTCTTGTATTGTGTTGTCTGAAGCAGTAAAGAATTTTGAGGTAAAGGGTCAATATTTTGCCATGCTACATAATTATCAAGGTCTTTCGACTGAATACCCTTTGACCTTTTTAATAGACTACATAATGACTGTTTCGCACTTCCTGGGTAAACAGAGAGTGACCGATGAACAAATGAGACCTAAAATGCCTCCCCTACACCATGAAGGGGAATGCAAAGACTTGGTTAATGATGCTCACACCTAGGTGCATAAGCACATAAGATGAATTACATGATGCGTTTTTACGAAAATATTAACCACACCCACATTGGCCACATTTAGACAGAAAATCATTAGCTTTACACAAGAACTAGGGGAACCTCTCCATGATTCTTAGGATATGATTAAGATGATGTTGGTCCAATGTCCTCACCATAATTTTCCTATCCCATTATTGAACCAAACTTTTTATGATGGCCTAAATCCTGTTAATCAAGTCATGGTTGATAATGTTGTGGGTGTCTTTCTAGGAGCCATTCTAGGAGCCAAGACCCCATAAGAAACTTAAGTATGTTTGAAATGTTGGGAGCTAACTCCAAACAAAAGAGTACTAGAGGGAAGGTGAGAGGTGTGCTTGAATTGGGCACTAATGATAAACTTGCTAGGCAAATAGCTGAATTACATAAGAGATTTGATATGTTAACTACTCATGGTGCTTCTCTAAGTACCAATGATATTCATAATGCATGATCTATTTGTGGTTTACATACTTATGCTACTAACTTTTGTGCTAGTGGTGCCCAATTAGTTATTGAGAATGAGCAGGAACTTGCATTGAATGGGTACAACCCAAGGCCACCCCAAAACAATTCTTATAGCAATACTTACAAGCCAAAATAGTCGTGAAGCGACCATTGACATAATAAGGATGGAACATTAGCAGTCATCGAGGCAATATGATGCTGCGATAAAGAAGTTGGAGATACAAATAGCAATAGGGCAACTTGCTGAAACCCTTCAAAGTGACAAGATCGGAACATTCCCAAGTCAAGGACAACAAGAAATGGCCATATCCACCCTACGAAATGGCAAAGTGGTAAGTCAAGAGGTAAATTCTCATTCATATTCTTATCCTCCTCCTCCTATCATGAAAGAAATGCTGAAAAGAGTACACATGAATTGAGGAAAAATCCTAATGATGCTTATATACCCCTCCTCAAGACATATGTACCACCGGTGCCGTATCTTAGTCGGTTAATAAGACTCAAGATTAATGAACAAATGAAGGAGTTGATGAACATGTACTCCAATGTTAATATAAACATCCCATTGCTTAAAGTGATTAAAAACATTCATGCCTATTCAAAAAAATTCGAGGAAATTAATTTTAAAAAGTATAAGTATGTAAAAGATGAAAAAGTGATCAACACTTTGTGTGAAAATATGCAAAATCATAAGTTTGGGGGTTGAATCATGGGTTGGCATGGTGAGCGGAGAGATAAACTCAAGTGAGGATATATTTTTGAAGACTTTCTAGTTTCAATTACTTGAATTCGTATTTCCTTATCTTCTCTTATAACCGTAAACCTAGCCCACGTTATTCTCGATAAAATACAAGCTATAAAGCCATATTTGATCCCTAAATAGTATCCATGTTGACATTTATGTTTAAACATGCATATGAGTGTCCTTGTTCAGAAATTTCATCTTATTATTATTGATTTAAGAGTATCACACAAGTGATCCTATAAAATATCTTACTTTGGTGATAATGTTCTCTCATATTTCATTCATCTTTCATTATTTGTTGGAGAATTGTAAGTTAGATGTATCAATGTAAATATAATCTCATGTTCATAATAGTGCTTGCAGATTATGTGTGTTGTAAAGATCTGAGACTTGTTTGGCCAACAACCTTTTATGTGATTTGAAAATCCCAAAACTATTTTGTTTTGTTTATGTTAGTTAGTAGTTTTATTTTATTTTAGCTTTTGTTTTACTCGAGTACGAACTAAAGATAAGTTTGGGGGTATTTGATGGATGTATTTTCACCCATCCTCATGATATATCTTTAGACCTATTTGATGTTCAACCTTGGGCGTTTTGATGTTTTTTTTTAAGTGCTTATAAGTACAGGGAATGGAAGGAAAAGTCGTTGATTATGATTAAAAAGGATAAAGAAGGGAATGATTGAGAGCGAAGTGGCAAAGTAGGAAAAAATGAAAATTACATAAGGACAAAGTGGAGATGACTCTGATCATTCATTATCATTGGATTTTACTCGTCGAGATATTTATAACCATATGTGGCAAGTCTTAATCAGAGTGCGTATGAAGAAGTTATGACCTTCAGAAGTTTGTTGAAAAAGGTATAAGTCAGCAAAGCACGAGAAGTTGGTGATGGCCAAACGGGCAGGCCCGGCCCGGTCTGTACGGACCAACCCGCAGGCGGGACGGGTTGAAGCCCGTTAGTCCGTGTGATGAAACGGGCCTAAACCCGGCCCGGCACGGCCTAGAATTGATGCCCAAGCCCGCCCGTTTGGCGCGAATCTGAAGATCCACGAGCCAAACGGGTTTTCCTATTATTTTTTGTTTAAAAAAATTAGAAAAATATAAAAAAATAAAAAGTAATTTAGTATTTAATAAGTTATTTTTTAAAATATAAAATCACTTAGACATAAGAAAGTTAGTTGTTTTATATATAAAAAAATATATAAAAAACTAAACAAATGAAAGTATATAAAAGAAAAGAGGGACGAACTACCCTTTATTTTTATTTTATTTTTAAAATTTTTTATTGAATAGGAAATAATATTTTAGACATTTTCTATTACTGATATTTTTTTACAAAAAGGTTTATAAAAGGAGTATAAAGAAAAGAGGGACGAACTATCCTATATTTATTTTTATTTTTTATTAATTTTTTATTGACAAGGAAATAATGTTTAGACTTTTTTTATTACTAATATTTTTTACAAAAATGTATATAAAAAAGATAGAAAAAAACTAAACAATTTAAAGAATATAAAATAAAAGAGGGACGGACTATCGTTTATTTATTTTTTATTAATTTTTTATTGACTAGGAAATAATATTTTAGACTTTTTTTATTCTGATATTTTTACAAAAAGGTATATAAAAAAAGATAGAAAAAAATTAAATAAATTAAAGTATATAAAAGAAAAGAGGGATGGACTATCCTTTATTTATTTTTATTTTTATTAATATTTTATTGAATAGGAAATAATATTTTAGACTTTTTTTTATTACTGATATTTTTTACAAATAGGTATATACAAAAAAGAAAAATTAAACAATTTAAAGTATATAAAAGAAAAGAGGGACGGACTATCCTTTATTTATTTTTATTTTTTATTAATTTTTTATTAACTAGGAAATAATATTTTAGACTTTTTTTATTACTGATATTTTTTACAAATAGGTATATAAAAAAAGATAGAAAAAAACTAAACAATTTAAAGTATATAAAAGAAAAGAGGGACGGACTATCCTTTATTTATTTTTATTTTTTATTAATTTTTTATTGACTAGAAAATAATATTTTAGACTTTTTTATTACTGATATTTTTTACAAATAGGTATATAAAAAAGATAAAAAAAAAAAAACTAAACAAATGAAAATATATAAAAGAAAATGAGGTAATATTGTAATCAATTTAAAAATAGAAACTCTATGAATATTTATTTCATAATTTTTTTTGGGGAAATTTTCATTATCTTCAAATGATACAATTTAAAATTACATAGTCTTAAAATAAAAAGTCTTCAAATCTTCGAATGAGTCTTCAAATCTTTGAATGAGTCTTCAAATATTCAAAGTAATTATTGTGCTCAAATTTAACAAAGTCTTGAAAATAAATGAGTCTTCAAATCTTCAAACTAATTATGGTCTTCAAATCTTCAAAGTCTTCAAAAAGATTTAGGTCTTCAATATTGTTATTGCTTCAAAGTCTTTGAATTTATTGAATTATTATTCTTCTTCTTCTTCTTCTTCTTCTTCTTCTTCTTCTTCTTCTTCTTCTAGTATCATTCTCGCAAAAATTCCTCATTAAAAATGTCTTTTTCGAGACTTTCATAATCATCATCTTCAAGATCCCGAAATGTGCCTTGTTTTCTCAAATCCACGTCATTCCAATCCGCAAGACAAATCAATCTCTCGATAAAAGCGGATTTGAGTTGGTTTCGCTTTGACGTCACCACTCTTCCTGCAGCACTAAAAGCAGCCTCCGATACTACCGTGGACACCGGAGGGGTAAGTAGATCACGTGCCATCACCGAAAGAATAGAATAAATATTAGCATGTGATTTCCACCATTGTAGGACATTCAAGTTTTCAAAACTTTCACCATCTAAGGGGTAATATGTCCTTTCAAGGTATTGGTGTAATTCATCTACACCACTTTGAGAACCACTACTAGATGAGGATGAAGTTTTTACTTTTGTCATAAAACCCCATCCTTTTTTAAACATTTTTTTGCTCCACTCCCTTTTCTTTCGGATGTTGTGTTTGGTCCCTTTAGTGTTCTACAATAGTGGTCGAACAAATGATGTAGGATTGTGTGAAATTCCCTATTTGCTCTTGGACAAAGTGTTTACGGCATCTGGGATTAGGTCGGGTCTCGTGTTCTCATAAAATACATCAAACAAGCCACCTAATGAGGATAACTTAATCCTAGGATCCATTATGGTCGCTAATTGGGAAACTACGGGAAAACGTTCATAATATTTTGTGAATTTACTTTCATTTGCAAAACGGTGCCTCCAAACAAGGCATGTGATCTAAATTGCCTAATAACTTCACTTAGGACATTTATTTCACGGCACAAAAGATGGGAGGTGGGATAATAACTTTCCGAAAAAATCTTGGTTGCTCTCCACCAAGGTTTAAGTAATTCTAAAAGCTCGGTAGCTATCGACCAATCATACTCACTAATTTGGTAGTCCATTTGATGACTAGAAAAGTATTCCGTGAGGACCACCCTATATTCGACAGCTCTCTTCAACATTTTTATGTTGAGTTCCACTTAATATACTTGGCCACTTGAGGTTTCTTGTATTTCATTTTATAAGCGGTGCACAAATCGGCATATTTTTCAACCTTGGGCCGGAATTTTTGATAATATGGGAGGCCGTGTTGATGCTATTGGTGACAGGCTTTAGTGAGTGGATCAAGTCTTGGATACACAGATTAACAATGTGGCATGCACACCTAACATGAAATAAAGCGCCATATAGGGGAGTATTAAAGCTTGGATCAACATTGTGGCGGTGAGGGTATTGTAAGTCGCATTATCAAAGGATATTGTTAAAAGTTTGTTGGTGATAACATACTCACTCAATACATCCTTAATGTGACTTGTACATTGCAAAGCCGTGTGGAGATAGGGCATTGTTCTAAAGGAAATCACCCTCTTTTGCAGCATCCACTCCTCATCAATCCAATGAGAAGTTATACAAGTAAAGGTTTCAGAACTGGAACTTAGAGTGACCTTCCAAGCATTGGTGGTCAAGCAAACACTACCCTTGAATTTTTGGAGGTCGCTCGCTAGTTAAAGTTGACGAGTTTGGAAGAGCTTCTTTATATGCCTAGTAATAGTTTGGCAGCTCATTGGTTGGTATGACGGTTGAGGCCCCTAGAATAGCGGGTGAGTCTATCATCATCCGAAAGTGAAAGAGGCAATCGACAACTCTCTAGTAACATCGTTATCAAATCGACGTCCACTTTTGGGTAAGTGACACATGGTATATTTAGTTGTGTTTGCACGGTACCATCTATCCCTTTAGCGGCTTCCTTATCATGTTTATCCATGTGCCTCTTTATATGGGAGGTACCATGTACATCCGCCGGGTTTAAAAATTTTGAGCACCTCTTGCATTTGGCATTTGTTTCACCGTCAATAATTACTATATCATATAAATGGGCATATTTGGACACTCTAGTTTGTGCCTTTGCCTTACCCTTACCTTTACCCCTTCCCCCACTAGGTGTACTACCCGAGGCAACATCTGTAGTAGGTGTATTTGGAATTGTGCGGATTTTGTGGGTGACTTGTACATCGTCAGCCTCATCCCCCTCCCCACCCTCATCTATGTCTTCTATGTGATGATAGGTTCTAGATGTATAGTTTGTGTTGGGCTCATTCATCCAATTCGAGGTAGAATTCAGAGTATAGCCGCGAAATGGAGGGGTGTTGATTAGGTTCGAGGATTGATTAATTAGATCAAACATAATTTGATCATTACGGTGCAAAAGGGAATTATCTATTGAGTAGCGGGCCGGAATGGGTACATTTTGATTTTGAGTTTGATTTTGTGGTGGGGGTGGGAAATATGCAAATATATCATTAACTATATCTTCTATGATAACTAGCAATATAAATTACCTAGCATTTAAAATTAAAAATGCAACACTTAAAAAAAAATATTTTGAATTTTTGAAAATTTATAAGGATTAAATAATTTTGGCTATAATTTACTAAAAATAAAAGTAAACAATTATAAATTTTTTTTGTAATTTTCGAAATAAAAGTAATTTTTTTTTTGGAATTTTTGAAATTTATGAAGATTAAAAAAAATTAACTACTAAACACAGTATTTAACTAGCGAGTAAACAATTAAATAATTAAAATGATAAAATTACCTTCAAGGCTTCAACTCTTACGATGTAATCACAAATATTCAACTTGAAAATAATTTGATGGTTTGGGTTTGAGAGAATTCTATGATGAATTGAAATTTTTTTGTGAGAAAAATGGTAAGACTTCCTCTTCTATTTATACTAATTATAAAAAAATTTTGGACCAAATTTACCCCTAAATATGGCTGTTGGGAGGGGTAATTATGTCCCTAAAAATTAAAATCTGATAAATGAGCCGTTATGTGTAAATTGGACGAAAATACCCCTCAAACGAATTTATTAACGGATATATTTGAGGACATTTTACACATTTATACAAACAGGTCCGTGTGGACCTCATTGCAACAGGCCAAACGGGCCACAGACCAAACGAATCTTCTGATCCGCGGGGCAAAGACCGGTCCGTGCGGTCCTCCTTGGTCCAGACTCGTCCCGTATACGAAGCTGGCCAAGCGAATAACGGGCCACGGGCTGGACGGGCGCCGGCCAAACGGACGGCGGGCCGGGCGGACCGCCCACGGGCCACGACCCAAAATGACCATCTCCAAGTAGGACATTGTCTCATACGAGACAAAGCAGTCTGAATATTTTTTTTTACTAAAATAATGCAGAAAATTTATGAATATCACAAAATGAATTGAATGGATTCTATGTTAATTATTTTTATGATTATTACACTACTCTAAAATTAATAGAGGAGACGCGAAGAGAAGATAAAAACAATTGGAGATTTGCCTTGAAATAACTTGAGATTCCAAAGGATTGTCATGGCAAAAGACTTGAGATTCACACTTCGAGTAGAGTAGAGAGATGAAGAATGAATTTAGGAGGAAATTATGAATGTTTTGGTATCTAGGAATTAGAGAACATAGAGAGAAAACATGTAGATGAGGAGTATGAGGCATAGAGAAAGCGTAGAGAATAAATCAAGTGAGTCTGCCTTATATTTATACTCATCCAATACTTGTTAACCATGAAAAGCAATATTATTTTGAGAATTAATCAAGGAGTTGATTTGGAGAGCTTGAATTAGGAAACAAATCAATGAAAGGTTCTAGAAAGTAACAAATCTTGGTAAATACCTGATGTAAATAGTAAGAATCAAGAGAGAGATCAAGATGAAAAATGAAATGAAATCAACCTTTCCCATAGAGATTGTTTCGTGTAAGACACTTTATCTCGTGCGAGACAAACATTACATTTTCTTTGTTTTGCTCCTCTCTGGTTATCTTGTTAGCCAGTTAATTCCAAACTAACGAAGTTAGCAGAAATTAACAAAACATGACGAAATTGCAGGTTTCAATCCTAAAATCAAAAGGCGAGACTAGAGTAGTGTAATCATATATTATTGGTTTAGAATGGGGTGTCTACAGTACCCAATGAGGTCACACAAAAAAAAACTCACTGAACAAACATGCAACTAAAGCACTTCTCTTGAAAGACTACACAACCGAATCCTCAGAATGGGCACATAAAAGCATGGGGAGATATGTAATGTCAAAAAGTTGCATATGGGACATCCTCCGGGCAACGTCGAAAGGCATATTGAGAAGTGATACCCAAGAATCCACCACATTTCTATGCTATTTCGGAACCGCAATCCGGCCTGCCAATGACAATTCGAGAATGGCAGGGAATTCCTCCATTGTTGGGACCATTTCATTCGCATAAAAGTTGAAGGTATGAATTACAGGATCTCAGAAATTGGCTGCTGTTGGAACATTTCTATTCCAATAACCCGAAATCACTCAAGTCTAGATTAAGTAAGAGAAGAAGATGAAGGCGGAAGCGTGATACCTGTTGAGTTCATCTTGTTACTTGATGTTGTTCTTGCCAAGGAAGGAAGAGAAGAAGAAGAAAATCAAGGAGGGGAATGTTGATCTTCTTGATGATGAATGCCTTCCTTAAAACTCAGATTATGGAGAGAGTATATAAGAAAAATGTAGTGTTTCTAGGCTGATGGTAGGCCTCTATATATAGGAAACAATGACACCTCATCAAGGGACTACACCCTTTCAATTAAGCGGTGTGAAATTACCATTCTGCCCATCATAAATAGGTAATTTCCACCTCGAGAATTCTACACATTTAATTAATATTTATACTTTACAATAACATTATTTTAATGATTTATACATGTACGTCTACATGTCACTTATATTTATTAAGTATACACATTTTGCAATCCATGTTCTTACAATCTCCCACTTGGATTGCCCAAACATGTGTTTATACTTTAACAAATCCTCATAAAATCATATTTATAATGTAAATGGCAATCCATATGTGCACTTCATTGTCATTCTAAAACAATCTCGTCCATTAGTTTCACAAGTATAGGAACTAAAGGGGCAGTCGTTGTAATTGATTCGCAACTAAACCCACATTAATCACATATATATGTTCAACTAAATGACATAGATTAAGTATAGATGTGTAGCATGGAACACTTAATGAATATATATTAAAACATATATATATATATATATTCCATCAACTAGTCCTTATTAACCAAATGAGATCAATATGAATAAAACAAATAGCAAATAAAGTACAACACAAACTCCTACTATATTATACATTATCAAAAGTTGTTTCAACCATATGAGCAGTATGCTCGTGAAACATCAAAAGAGATAACGCTTTATAAAAATGGATCCAATAACATGGAGTTTGATCCTATAAGTTGTATATCTATTTGTTCAATTTATACTTATTTCTCTTCCACAAGAGGCATAACCATATGATGTCCTTCGACATCTTTGCATCCAGTAAAACAGAATCAGAATACCTAATGATCTCAAAATGATCCGATTTTTTATACATAAGCATGTAGTTTAATGTTTTATAGGTACTTCATCATTCTTTTGGATGCGACTTAATGTTCTTATTTTCGAATTGCTTTGGTATTGACCAAGCATCCCAATAATAAATGCAAGGTCTGGACGAGTACAAACTTGCGCATATATTAAGCTTCCTACTGCTGGTGCATAAGGGATATTTTCCATATACTTGGATTCAAAATTAATTTTAGGACATTACTTTAAACTTAATTTATCTCCTTTAGAGACAGGGGTGTCATGAGGGCGAGCCTTGGCGCAACGGTTAAGTTGCTCCTTTGGTGACCACAAGGTCACGGGTTCAAACCTTGGCGAACAGCCTCTTGGCAATTGTCAGGGGAAGGCTCTAGCAAATGGTTCCCTCTCCCAACCCCCGCTTGGCGGGGAGCGCTTGGCGCACCGGGGTTTGCCCTTAGAGACAGGGGTGTCATGTGGTTTACAATTTTCCATGCTAAACCTTTGTAATACCTTCTCTATATAGCTCTTTTGTGATAATCTCAAAATACCTCGTGAATGATCACGATGAATTTGGATTCCCAATACAAAAGATGCCTCACCAAGATCTTTCATCTCAAATTTGTTTGAGAGAAATTTCTTATTTTCCTTTAGAAGGTTCTTATTATTACTAGCAAGTAAAATATCATCCACATATAAGACCAAAATTATAAATCTACTCCCACTAAACTTATGGTATACACAATCTTCATCAAGATTCGTTTCAAAACCAAATGAAAGAATAACTTGACTAAATTTTGAATACCATTGACGAGAAGCTTGCTTGAGACCATAAATGAATTTCTTAAGTTTCCAAACTAATTGATTAGTTTGATCTGAATCGGTCACCATTTCTGGTTTCCTTATATAGATGGTTTCCTCAATGTCTTTATTGAGAAAATCCGTCTTAACATCCATTTGTTGAAGCTCAAGATCATAATGTGCCACTAATGCCATAATTATCCTAAAAGAGATTTTTAAAAGATGCTGGAGAAAATGTTTCTTTATAATCAATGCCTTCCTTTTGAGTAAATCCCTTAGCAACAAGACGTGCCTTATATCTTTCCACATTACCTTGCTAATCCCTTTTGGTTTTAAATATCAATTTATAACCAATAGGTTTTACACCTTCAGGTAATGGGACAAGATCCCAAATGTCATTGTCTTTCATTGATTTTAACTCCTCATTAATGGCATTGATCCACTTATGAGAATTAGGACTATTAATGGCTTCATGGAAGGTGATTAGATCATCTCCCACTAAACCTAAGGTGTCCTCATTCTTCGCAAGATACATATCATAAATATCCGGAATAGCACTTCTTCTTTCTCTAGTAGATCTCCTTAAAGGCACTGGTTCATCCTCATTTTGATGTTGTTGAATTTCCTCATGTCCAACATTTTCATGTTGTCCGTTATTTACGGGAGTTTCTATATTATTTTGAATTGTATATTCTTGTTGAATTTCAGGTACAATTACTTAATTTCCAACAGGAACTAAAGTTGAAGGAAGGTTCCTCTAACTCTTCAAATTCAAAATCATTACTATTTCTCCCACTAAATACAACATCCTCAAAGAACCTAACATTGCCAATCTCGAAAAATGTTCTAGTTTTCGGGTCATAAAATTTATATTCCCTATATCTCTTTGCATACCCTACAAAGTAACTGCCAACGGTCTTAACGTCCATACGGAGTTTTGTAGGTAGCCTTTGAAGCAGCTCTATTGAGAATATAAGTAGCGGTTCTTTAATGCATCGCCTATAATGAGTGAGGTAAAGAAGTACAAGAAAACACACTTCTTACCATATCCGTAAGGATTCTATTATGTCTTTCTACCACACTATGCTAGGTTTGCCCGACATGGTGTAGTGAGGGACAATCCCACACTTTCAAGATAGCGAGTATAAAGGACCCGGACGTTATTTACCCAATACGTCCAATGATTGAGACTTTACATGAAGAAAATAATGTATCCATAATGAGAGCAATCATCCATGAACGTAATGAAATATTGTTGACCATCCCATGAAGGTTTAGTGAATGGTTCACAAATGTCCATGTGAATTAGTTCCAAGACATTTGATACTCTCAAATATCCTATTTCCTTTAATGTTTGTAAATTTTTCTTTAAAACACTTAATGCAAAAGGTTCTATCCGGAGTATCAAGTTGTTTTAGGATTTCCTTTAACATAAGCTTTATCAATTCTCCCTTTGGAGATATGACCCAAACGCCTATGCCATAGAATACAAGAATTTACACTTGATAACTTTTGCTTAGTGGCTTTAATTTTGGTTTCATTATTATGGGACTCATTCATTTTCTTAACTGTATCAAGTAAATTAAGATTATCGATATATGACAAAGTACTAGTACCGACAAGTTAGGAATTTAAAATAAAGATCACATTTATTATTACCAAAAGAACAAGAGTAACCTTCCTTGTCCAAAACTGTGATATATTTTAAATTCCATCTAAAGGACGGTACAATGAATATATTATTTAGTACAAAATAATAGCCGGTACTTATCATTAATCTAAAAGTCCCTAAGCCTATAACTTCAACTGGATTTCCAGCTCCCATATAGATGTATTTCTCATCTTTACTGGGGATTCGGTAATTCAGGCAACCCTGCATATATGAACTAATGTGAGTTGTTGTACCAAATACAACCACCATGTATATTAAGGAATTGAAACCAAATTTGCCTTAGTACAAACAAGACCAAATGACATACCATTCTGAATTCGCCATTCGCGATACTTATGGTAGTCGTTCTTCATGCGTGTAAGGTCCATGCAAAAGAAGCATTTCTTGACTTTATGATCATTAAATGATCCCTTACGCTTCTTACTTGCAATCGCAATTTCCTTCCCTCTTCTCTTAATCCCACGAGAAGAAGTAAATGCTGAGTGAGTACTTTCTAATTTAAGATATTTCATCCTATCTTCCTCTAATGTCATATGTGAAAGTAATCCATTAATATTTCACTTGTACTTTTAACATTTATAGGCCACCTCAAAAGGACCAAATTGAGGAGGAAGATAGATCAAAACTAAGTGCACGAGCAAATCTTCCGAAATCTCTAACTTAAGTGCCTTTAGTTTGATCGAAAATTGAAATAATTCAATAATGTACTCCTGAATATTTTCCTCACCCTTGTACCGAATGGAAACAAGTTTCCACAAGAATTCAAGAAAAAATTCAGCATTTTCGATCTTAGAGACATTGTCCAAAAATGTCTTTGAAACTGCATTTTTCATGATCATTAGACTCACGCGGTTGGACCGTTCCCATTGCTCAACATTTTTCTGTTCTACAACGGTATTTCCTTTAGCGGGAGCAGCGGGACTTAGTTCCCCTAATGCTTGATCGATGTCCATACAGCCTAAGATCATCGTTATATTATTTTTTCAAGTTTTAAAGCTAATCCCATTAAGCATTGGAACATTGTTCATGGCAGTAGTAATAGATGAAGCGTTTATCAAATTTGTTGGGAATAAGAACGAAGAATGAATACAAAACATGTATAAGAAACTACATAATGAATAAAGTGATTAACTATATCAATAAATCCCATCAAAAAGATAATCAGCATGACATCAAAACTAATCTTTGGATTGCGAATTGACTCATAATTTGATTTATCTTAGGGTAATAAATGACTTTAAACAACACATTTCAAATACTTGCCTTCCTTTGGTCCAGTTCAAGTATTAAAAATATCCTAACATTTAAAGTATTTGTTACCCGGCAATAAAGAATATAAACAACTCATTTTAAATACTCGCCTTCCTTTGGGATGGTTCAAAGTATTTAAAATGACCAAACATTTTATTCAAGTATTACCCCATGAATGCAAATACTTAGTCAACAACAAGGTCTCCTTTGGGAGACAAGCATGTTATCACATATCAATAAGAACATTCATCACTTTACAATTTCGTATCTAAACAACATAAATCACTTTGGCGACAATATTGTTTAGAAATGTATGAAATTGTTAAGCATATAATTAATCACACTTTAGGGCACAAATTAATGTATACTTTACTCAAATAATGAATGAAAATTGACCAAAATAGCAAAATATTGAAATTTTTGAAAATCTGGCCAAAATGAGTCATGCTCGGCTGAGTCAAGGAAGGTGCTCGGCCGAGCAAAAGACTCCAGAGAACATCCCTTGCTGATCCCTTGTGCTCGGCCGAGTCTTAGGGTGCTCAGCCGAGTTCTTAGAGGTGCTCGGCCAAGTCATTAGGGGTGCTCGGCCGAGCATCATGACCGTTGGATGGCGCCTTTTCAAAAATTTTCAAACGTTGTGCTGATACAAATGGGGTGCTCGGCCGAGTCAAGGAATGTGCTCGGCCGAGCAGACCCTGAACGTCAAATTTTCCAGATTTTTGACTATCAATTCTTAACTTAATGGTGAATCAATATTCAACCAAAGCAAGTAGATCCGCATACTCACAACACATTTTTAAATGCGTGGCTATGCATTTGAACAAACTCACAATGCATCCAATGATGGTGGCTATGTTCAAAATGGGATAATCTTACATTAAGAATTGAAAGTCTTTTGAGTAAAACCAAAATTTATAATTATAATTTAACACAATACTCTATAAATGAATTAGAGTTGCACCAGTTCATTAGTGCACGGCCGAATCAAATTGGAAAATTTTGAAAATACGTGAACAGTGTTTGCACGGCCGTGCGTTATAACTTGCACGCCCGTGCAGTCACTATTCACAGCTTTTTCCAAACGGCAACTTTTTCATAATTGGCCGAGCAAGGCCCTTTTCACTGAAAATTTTTCTTCACACAAAAGATGAATGGCAAGCAAAAATTAACGCTTAACCAAGACATGAATGCAAGTAGATCCAACACGGTTGTGCGACATAAAATGCTCTGTTGTGTCAATGGGATAATCTTGCATGAAACATCATGTCCTTTTGTGCAAAACTTCAATCCATATTCATAATTTAATCAAGTAATGAATACTAATGTTGGGTTTTACGTGTCCATGCGCAGCGGAATTAAGCATTAAAAACATAAAACCCAAGAAGCCCTAGGATCCGTTCTATACAATTAACTTGAAAAACTAAGAGATAGAATTTTACCAACCTTGAACGCTTTCCGTTCTTGAGCTATCGAACGATTTGATTATGTGATATCGAATCACAAACTTCGTTCTTCAACTTGCTTGAACTCTAGGCCTTGATCGATGAACGAGCGAAGACCCTCTTTCGGTATCCACACCTTTGAATGAATTCAAGAACGATTTCTTGATGATTGCTAGATCTAAACCTTGAAGAATATTGAGAGTATTTTGTTGTGAATTTTGCTTGAAAATTTCGGCTAGGCTATTAGGTTTGACAGACCTCTCATATTTATACTACATTAGTATAAATACGTCTCCTAATCGTATTAGGAGAACAGGCTGTCAAAACGCGTATGGGGCTTAATATGTCGCGCGGTATACTAAACCCATGGCTAAGTATGTCGCGTGACAAATGTAGCCAGATACAGAAACTCTCAATCGTTCTTCCTCTAGTTTAACCAATTCATTCTAGTTGTGTGTGACCCAATAGGATTATATTATGTTGGCAATGAGTTCGATCACATCGAACCTCATAAGACATAAGCGGACTCTAGCAAGCCATTATGTCTACCCAAATAATATAACGTAAGAGTTCACGTTTCCAATGGTGTACTTCCATTTCTCCCTTTGTCTCACGATGTTATATTGAACACAAGTCATGGTCCTTGTCAACTTGTCTTTTGTTCAATGCTTTCTCGATTCTTGAGTATAATGATAATTCCAATCATATTGGGGTACGGCCATACACTTTCATCATTATCACTCATCGAGGGGCCCAAGCAAAACATCTCTCTTCCGAGGGACAAATTCCATATTGACTTATCATCCTTCCCATCATGAATCCGATCATGCCAAAGATAGCCTTTATAGATATCGTGTTAAGATACCGTTTGACTAAAATCAAACATGACTTTCCTCATATGTAAGGTCATGATAATCTCAGGTCTAGGGACTAAATGAAGTAACCTTTTTATAAGATTTAATTATGACATTTGACCATGACATAAATCTCATGCGGGTCATGTCCAGTCACTTGTTCTCTAACAAGTACCCATAATTTCAATGTGCATCTCTATGCATATAATCATCACATGATTATCCATTGACAATTATACTAATTATTCTCTTAATAATTAGGGACGGAGATTATTATAAACAAATATACAAAACATATAATAATCAAATGATAAATATCTGATATAATAATAAATAATGTCAACACATAAGTCTATCAATCATAGGCCTAGGGCATAACACTAACAGTCTCCCACTTGCACTAGGCCCAATCTACCATGTATCGAATACCCATGGACCTAACATGACCATCATGCTTAGCTTGCGGGAGAGCCTTAGTTAATGGGTCCGCCACGTTGTCATCAGTGTCTACTCTGCATATCTTTACGTCTTCCCTTTCACATATCTCACGGATAATGTGGAAACGTTGAAGTATGTGTTTGGATCTCTGGTGTGATCTTGGTTCCTTTGCTTGTGCAATGGCACCATTGTTATCACAGTAAAGTTCAATAGGATCTCTGATGCTTGGAATGACTTCCAAATCACTAATGAACTTTTTGATCCAAACTGCTTCCTTAGCTGCATCGAATGCCGCTATGTACTCAGCTTCGGTTGTAGAATCAGCGACGATACTTTGCTTGGAACTTTTCCAACTCACAGTGCCTCCATTTAGCGTAAACAAAAATCCAGACTGCGATCTGAAATCATCTTTGTCGGTTTGGAAGCTAGCATCTGTGTAGCCTTTTACTACAAGATCTTCCTCCATTCCTCCAAAGACCAAGAATACATCCTTAGTTCTTCGTAAGTACTTAAGGATATTCTTGACTGCTATCCAATGTGGTTCGCCGGGATCCGATTGGTACCTACTCGTCATGCTTAGAGCACACGAGACATCGGGTCTAGTACATAACATGGCATACATGATAGACCCAATTGCCGAAGCATATGGAATACCATTCATTCTCTTTCGTTCATCATTAGTCTTAGGACTTTGATTCTTGCTAAGAGATATACCATGCAACATTGGCAAGTTTCCTTTTTTAGAATTTTTCATTTGGAATCTTCTAAGGACTTTGTCAATGTAAGTACTTTGACTTAAACCAATCATCCTCTTGGATCTATCTCTATAGATCTTGATACCAAGGATATATGCGGCTTCGCCCATATCTTTCATTGAAAATCACTTTCCTAACCAAGTCTTAAATGTACAGTGCAGAAACGTCATTTCCAATGAGTAAGATATCGTCGACATACAACACTAAAAACAGTGCTATGCTCCCACTAATTTTCTTGTATACACAAGGTTTATCTTCGTTTTTGATAAAGCCAAACTCCTTGATTGCTTCATCAAAACGTAGATTCCAACTCCTAGAAGCTTGCTTCAATCCATAAATGGATTTCTGCAACTTACACACCTTGTTAGAATTTTCTGGACTGACAAAACCTTCAGGTTGTTCCTCAAGTAACTTCCCATTAAGGAAAGCTGTTTTGACATCCATTTTCCATATCTCATAGTCATAATATGCGGCTATGGCAAGTAAAATTCTAATAGACTTAAGCATAGCTACAGGCGAGAAGGTTTCATCATAGTCTATGCCATGAATCTGCATATATCCCTTAGCTACTAGCCTAGCCTTATAGGTGTGCACCTTCCCATCCATGTCGGTCTTTTTCTTGAAGACCCATTTGCACCCTATGGTTTTTACACCTTCGGGTGGATCAATCAAGTTCCAAACTTGATTATCAGCCATGGATTGTAATTCGGATTTCATGGCCTCTTGCCATTTTTCCGAATCAGGAGCGGATATCGCTTCTTGATAGCAAGTGGGTTCATCGTTTTTGATTAACTCCACTTCATCACTTTCCGTAACGAGAAATCCATATCTCTCGGGTTCGGATCGTGACCTACCACTTCGGCGAAGAACTTGTGCATCTTGAACCGGTTCCACAACTGTTTGTGAACTTGGTTCAGTCTCTACCATCGGTTCAATGTTGTTTTCGGGTTCTCGAATTTCTTCGAGATCTATTTTACTCCCACTGGTTCCTTTGCGAAGAAACTCCTTTTCTAAGAAAGTACCATTTCGAGCAACAAACACTTTGTTCTCATTTCGATTGTAGAAATAGTATCCTTTGGTTTCCTTAGGATATCCCACGAAAACACATTTATCAGATTTAGGTGCTAGCTTGTCAGAAGTTAACTTCTTGACATATGCATCGCAACCCCAAATCTTCATGAAAGACAAACTAGGTTTTCTTCCATGCCACATCTCATATGGGGTCTTTTGAACTGATTTGGTAGGAACTCTGTTTATAGTGAAAACAGCAGTTTCTAGTGCATGTTCCCAAAAAAATAAAGGAAGCTCAACTTGACTCATCATAGAACGAACCATGTCCAACAAAGTTCTATTCCTCCTTTCAGACACACCATTCCATTGTGGTGTTCCGGGTGGAGAGAGTTACAAACGATTCCACAACTCTTAAGATGACTGTCAAATTCTTGGCTCAAATATTCACCACCTCGATCGGATCGAAGTACCTTAATAGTTTTGCCAATTTGATTTTGCACCTCATTTTGAAATATTCAAAATATCTCAAACGATTCACTTTTATGTTTCATTAGATAAACATATCCAAATCTACTATAATCATCAGTGAATGTTATGAAGTACCGAAATCCTCCCCTAGCATCGCTACTCATAGGCCCACATACATCGGTATGTATGAGTCCTAATAAGTTGCCCGCCCTTTCACCGGTTTTGGTAAATGGGTCCTTGGTCATCTTGCCAAGTAAACAAGATTCGCATGTCTCATAAGATTCATAATCATGTGAGTCCAAAAATCCATCTTTGTGGAGTTTAGAAATGCGTTTCTCGTTTATATGGCCAAGACGACAATGCCATAAGTAAGTGTGGTTTTCATCATTGGGTTTAGATCTCTTGTTAATGTTATAGACATCATTATCACGATTTTCAACATCAAGAATATAAAGGCCATTGAATGAAATAGCAGTACAATAATGCATCTCACTCTTGTAAATAGAAAATTTCTTATCACATATAAGAAAATTAAAACCTTCATTATCCAAACATGAAATCGAAATAATATTCCTACTTAAAGCTGGAACGTAATAACAGTTGTTCAAAACAAGTATTAGTCCACTAGGTAAAGTAACTTCATAAGTTCCTACGGCTAATGCAGCAACTCTTGCTCCATTCCCCACACGTAGGTCCACTTCACCTTCCTTAAGCATCCTTCTGTTCTTTAGACCCTGCACATTTAAACAAATGTGAGTTCCACATCCGGTATCCAATACCCAAGAACTAGAAGTAGATAGGAATATATCTATAACAAAGATACCTGAAGTCGAAGCAACTCCTTTGCTCTTCTTCAGCGCTTCCTTGTATTTTGCGCAGTTTCTCCTCCAATGTCCAATCTCATTGCAATGGAAGTAGACTGCGTCCTCTTGGGACTTGGGCTTAGCCTCTTTAGGCTTGGAAGCCTCTTTGGGCTTGGCAACTTTTGCCTTAGGATTAGCAACCTTTGCCTTAATTTCCTTTATCCTTGAAACCCTTCCCCTTGTTAACCATTAGCACTTGGTCGGTTTTCTTCTCGACAATATTGGTTTCCGCAGTGTTCAACATTTGAACTAACTCGGAAAGGTTTTTATTCATTCCACCCATGTTATAGTGCATTATGAAATGACAAAAACTTTTAGGTAATGAATTCAATATTATGTCGGTAGCCAACTCTTGGCTAATTGGAAATCCGAGCCTTTCAAGATGCTCAATGTGGCCCTTCAACTTGAGAGCATGGGGACCAACAGCTTGTTCTTCACTCATCTTGCATGAGGTCAAGACTGCAACTGTGTTGTACCTTTCTTGCCTAGCTTGAACTTGGAATATTTCCATTAGTCGATTGTTTAAGTCGACTGTCCCCAAGTGCTCAAGATTCTTCTGAAGGTTCTTGCACATGGCGGAGAGCATAAGGCAACCAACATCTGTAGAGTCACGCTTGTGCTTCAGATATTGTTCCCTTACTGCCCTAGCAAAGCATTGGGCAAAGCAGTTCGGGTGGAATAGGTTCCTCGAGAACGTACAGTTTCTCCTCTTGCCTTAGAACAATTCTTAGGCTACGGATCCAATCCATATAGTTTGTACCATTCTCTTCCAACTTCTCCTTCTCAAGGAGAGATCGCAGTGACAGGTGATTATTGTTTGATGCCATTTATTCTACAAAAAGATATATATAAAATATGAACACATATAAGTAAACATATTATATGAAGAGTATAATGCATTTATATAAATGCTCCCACTAAATTATACATCTTCAAATGCAAATAAGCATAATATACATTTAATGGGCTAAGATCCAACTTTAATTCAATTTCAAGTTTGCTATGGCAAACCGCTCAAAATTAAATTAATTAGGTAGAAAACATCAATCATATCACATATATGACTCTTAGATCTTTTATGAGATTTATTCAAGACATCATATGTCTAGGCATATTTTAATCTCATCTTATGCCTTGGGTCCAAAACCATTTTGATAACCCAATTAAGTTCATTCACTTTAAAACGTATAGGAACCACCATTTCCTCATCTTGCTCGCATTCGAATAGAATCAAAGCACCTTGCTATGCCAAGCCCACCCAAAACTATCCGAATTGTCTCAAGTGTTTTTAATCATGAATTGGCATAAAGAACTTAAAAGTTAAATGAAGGTTCTTTAAAGGTAGATTATAAGCATATCAGAAAGATAGTCATAATCGTGCACCAGGTATGTTCCCAAGAAGATAGGTGAGCCTCAAGGATTACTTAAGTACCAACTCTTCCTTAGACAGAACTCTCCTAGACATGCATAATTAGAAATCAGCTCTGATTAGGCAACATAATCACTACCTTTTATAAACAATCAGTTTCCTTTTAAATTTCGCGTAATTATGACTTGTTTCCATAAACAATCATAAAATCCAAAATTTACAATGTCTAAATCTAAACATATTAGGAAACTAAAATATCATGTTTCGACTAAACATCTAATTAAAAATTCTTAGCATGTAAGAATAAATAAAACATGCATCGCAATAATTATTAAAATCACATTTTAATCAATTAATCATGCATACGTAATGAATCAATCTAGCATGGTCTCATAAACTTAACTTTATAGCATCCAGATTATCATATGAACATATCAGATTGTGAACACAATCACAGAATAGCAGAAAAATTGAACAAACTGATTCTGCCCAGATTTGGCTTATTATGTCGGGTGACAACATCAGCCAGAGGGCTAGGTTTGTCGCGTGACATAACTAGCCAGATTACCAGATTTTCCATATGAGGCCTACTATGTCGCGCGACCTAAGCAGCCAGATTACAGGATTTCCAGATTCATGTAATACAAATTACACAGCAATTAAATCATATAAAACAACCCTTTTACAGATTTAATTCAACATAGTTCGAAAACGATTTTCATATTGTTTCACATAAACAATCAAAATTCTATCGCATACAAGAACATGCAATAAGCATATAAACAATTTATATCTTAAATCTAGCATGTTAATTCAAACTTAATCATACGAACGGGGCTCTGATATCACTGTTGGGTTTTACGGGTCCATGCGCAGCGGAATTAAGCATTAAAAACATAAAACCCAAGAAGCCCTAGGATCCGTTCTATACAATTAACTTGAAAAACTAAGAGATAGAATTTTACCAACCTTGAACGCTTTCTGTTCTTGAGCTATCAAACGATTTGATTATGTGATATCGAATCACAAACTTCGTTCTTCAACTTGCTTGAACTCTAGGTCTTGATCGATGAACGAGCGAAGACCCTCTTTCGGTATCCACACCTTTGAATGAATTCAAGAACGATTTCTTGATGATTGCTAGATCTAAACCTTGAAGAATATTGAGAGTATTTTATTGTGAATTTTGCTTGAAAATTTCGGCTAGGCTATTAGGTTTGACAGACCTCTCATATTTATACTACATTAGTATAAATACGTCTCCTAATCGTATTAGGAGAACAGGCTGTCAAAACGCATATGGGGCTTAATATGTCGCGCGGTATACTAAGCCCAAGGCTAAGTATGTCGCGTGACAAATGTAGCCAGATACAGAAACTCTCAATCGTTCTTCCTCTGGTTTAACCAATTCATTCTAGTTGTGTGTGACCCAATAGGATTATATTATGTTGGCAATGAGTTCGATCACATCGAACCTCATAAGACATAAGCGGACTCTAGCAAGCCATTATGTCTACCCAAATAATATAACGTAAGAGTTCACGTTTCCAATGGTGTACTTCCATTTCTCCCTTTGTCTCATGATGTTATATTGAACACAAGTCATGGTCCTTGTCAACTTGTCTTTTGTTCAATGCTTTCTCGATTCTTGAGTATAATGATAATTCCAATCATATTGGGGTACGACCATACACTTTCATCATTATCACTCATCGAGGGGCCCAAGCAAAACATCTCTCTTCCGAGGGACAAATTTCATATTGACTTATCATCCTTCCCATCATGAATCCGATCATGCCAAAGATAGCCTTTATAGATATCGTGTTAAGATACCGTTTGACTAAAATCAAACATGACTTTCATCATATGTAAGGTCATGATAATCTTAGGTCTAGGGACTAAATGAAGTAACCTTATGAGATTTAATTATGACATTTGACCATGACATAAATCTCATGCGGGTCATGTCCAGTCACTTGTTCTCTAACAAGTACCCATAATTTCAATGTGCATCTCTATGCATATAATCATCACATGATTATCCATTGACAATTATACTAATTATTCTCTTAATAATTAGGGACGGAGATTATTATAAACAAATATACAAAACATATAATAATCAAATGATAAATATCTCATATAATAATAAATAATGTCAACACATAAGTCTATCAATCATAGGCCTAGGGCATAACACTAACAACTAACACCCTAGAAACGAATTAGAGCATTCAAATAACATCATAACATAATGATATCAACAGGATTGAGAATCAAAGTAAAGCAAAATATATGCTATATGAATTCAAACTTAATCCAAAACTTGAGAGGCTCTGATACCAATTGTTGGAACATTCCTATTTCAATAACCCGAAAGCACTCAAGTCTAGATTAAGTAAGAGAAGAAGATGAAGGCGAAAGCGTGATACCTGTTGAGTTTATCTTGTTACTTGATGTTGTTCTTGCCAAGGAAGGAAGAGAAGAAGAAGAAAATCAAGGAGGGGAATGTAGATCTTCTTGATGATGAATGCCTTCCTTAAAACTCAGATTATGGAGAGAGTATATAAGAAAAATGTAGTGTTTCTAGGCTGATGGTAGGCCTCTATATATAGGAAACAATGGCACCTCATCAAGGGACTACACCCTTTCAATTAAGCGGTGTGAAATTACCATTTTGCCCATCATAAATAGGTAATTTCCACCTCGAGAATTCTACACATTTAATTAATATTCTATACTTTACAATAACATTATTTTAATGATTTATACATGTACGTCTACATGTCACTTATATTTATTAAGTATACACATTTTGCAATCCATGTTCTTACAGCTGCTACCCTAATAAGATCGAAATAGGGTTTCAACAGCCTAAGGGTAAAAATAATGCGGAAACTAAAATCCTTGACAAAGACCTTCTGAGCATTTGGCTTGAATGAATAGACAAAGGTTCGCAAGTTATTCCTAAAGTCCTCCATCGCCTTAGGATCAAGAGACCAAGTGGATGGCGTCATCGAAGATTTGACTGTAATTTGGGATTTTTCGAAAGCTCTCAAAGAGGAAGAAGATAGCTGAAAATGGTTGTTTGAATTTTCTGGTCGAATTCAAGGGTTGATATTATAGTTGTTGGAGCTGATTTTCCAGAATTTGTAAAGGCAAGAAATCTGGTTGACAAACTCGCGCGAGTTACGCCATTTGTCTAACTCACGTGAGTTTCTACATGAAATCCAGATCCGTGAGTTTCATATGGTTGTGAGTTTGAACAGGCTCCGTCAGGCCAGACAAAAATCCATACACATTTGCCATCAATACAGACTGTCACGGAGCAGAAAATATAGCAGCAACAACAACGACTTAAACACCAAAACCCGCACATTTTGGGAACACCAAACTTGTAAAATAGTCTCACTCAAATTATATTAAATAGGCATAAAATAAGAACAATTTTTCTACATGTTTTTGTTCCTCTCTCCTTTCTCCTACTCAAATGAAATAAAAAGCAAAAGAAATATTGAGGCTCCTAATGGCCTGAAACGTGGTAGATGCTCTTCTCCGTAGCGCTGCCATCACTCTAGTTCTCCTCTCTCTCATCCTCTTCATCATCTCTAGAAGGCCTATTTACTCTTCTTGGAAATCATTAAAGGAGATTCCAAATCAATCAATGTCGAGTCAGTTATAGAAAAGACGAAGCAGTTATGACAATTCAAATCTTAATAGAAGGCGTTAACTCAACAGTTACATCCGTTACATCTACGCAATAAAAGTAGAAGTGAATCCCCTGGCATCCGACCGCATCTACAACGGAGTGAGTCCCCTGGTATCCACCGCAGTAAGTCAGAATGAGTCCTCTGGCATCCGATTGCATCTAAAGATGGAGTGAGTCCCCTTGGCATCCACCATAGCAAAACATAGTGAGTCCCCTAGCATCTGACGACATCTACAAATTGAGCGAGCCCCCTTAGCATCCGCTGTAGCAAATCAAAATGAGTCCCCTGGCATCCGACCGCATCTACAACAGAGTGAGTCCTCTTAGCTTCTACCGCAGCAAAATGGAGTGAGTCCCTTTGGCATCCACCGCAGGAAATCAGAATGAGTCACCTATCATTCGACCGTATCTACAACAGAGTGAGTCCCTTGACATCTACCAGAGCAAATCGGAATGAGTCCTCTGGCATTCGACCGCATCTATAATGGAATAAGTCCCCTGGCATCCACCGCAACAATAGTAATGAGTCCCCTAGCATCCGACCGCATCTACAATGGAGTGAGTCCCATGGCATCCACCGCAGCAAATCAGATGAGTCCTCTAGCATCTGACTGCCTCTACAATGAAGTGAGTCCCATGGCATCTACTGCAACAAATTCGAATGATTATTTGGGCATCCGAATGCATCTAAATTGGAGTGAGTCCCCTAGCATCAACCGCAGCAATCAGAATGAGTCCCAAGGCATCCGACCGCATCTATAATGGAGTGAGTCCCCTGGCATCCACCGCAGCAATCGGAATGAGTCCCTGGCATCTAAATGTATCTCAATAGAGTGAGTCCCATGGCATCTACCACAACAAATCAGAATGAGTCCCTTGGTATCCGTCCATCTCTACAATGGAGTGAGTCCCCTACATCCACCGCAGTAAATCAGAATGAGTCCCCTGGCATTCGGCCGAAACTACAATAGAGTGAGTCCCTTGACATCTATTGTACCAACGAAATGAGTCCTCTAGCATCTCACCCCATCTATAATGGAGCGAGTCCCATGGCATCTAAAATCGAAATGAGTCCCCTGGCATCCAATCGTATCTACAATGGAGTGAGTTCCCTAGCATTCACAACAATAAATCGGAATGAGTCCCCCGACATTGACCGTAACCTTCACCCAAAATGAGTCCCTTAGCATCTAGTCGTAGCAAAAAAAAATTGCCTACACATGAGGTATTCTCTTGCCTTTTCCTTTTTAGCCACTTAGTCTATCTCTTGATGTACACGCCGAATGTTTTTTCTTGTTAGACAAAATCTTACAATAAGAGAAAAGAATTACAATATATTGAAATCTCACAGGATAAAACGGACGGACTGGACTATTCTTACACACTAGAATCTCCGGCAAATTGAAGCAATGCTTGGACAAAATCACCATACCATTGTATACTATTTTAGGAGTCCAAAGAAAGAAGAATAACAAATTGCAAAGGGAGAGGAGGAAGATTGATGAAAAAGTTGTTTTTATTTGTTGTGTGTTTTTCTAGTTATAGCTTCAATAACAATGTGATAAATTGCCAATTAATCCTTGTATTTATCTTGTATTCATGTGGTTTAATTCCACACTTTGTAACCCCTAATCCCAAGGTAATGATCCCTATTAATCCCTCATTAATCTAGGAATCATGGGACATCAATAGTGGGGTTAAATTCTAAAATTTACACTTTCAACCCACCAACTCTGAGCTATCATATCTTTCTCATCCAATCTCAAATTGAACATCTAGATATACAATTTCAATGTTCACATGGAGCGGAACATGAATCCACAATAATCTTTGTCAAACGACAAACGATTCATGTAAGGAAAATACATAATTTCCTTCACACACAACATATTTTTCCAACAATCCCCCAAATGAAGGAAATTGATGACGAGTTTGGTGATAGAGTCTGGCAGACGAAAGCTTGCATACGATAGGTGTGGGAATGCCCATTGAACCTTTGCTCATACAAGCATAATTACTCTTCTCTCAAGTCGATAGACGCGATGTCCTTGAATCGTTATGCTTTTTGTGTAGCCGATCATATGCTTGATACATGTATCGTCCTAACATAGTTCAATTCTCATAGCTATGTTCATTCATGGCCCTGAATATTTTGCCTGGTTTTGTGAAAGGGTCTAAGAATTGAGCCTCACACAATTCTACTTGAAGCGGCCCCACTTCTCTCTCACATAGGTGATTTCTTAAAGGTAACCCGTATTACCCCACTCGAATTTTTGACGCGTAAGAATCATTAAAAGCCATAGGCTTATCCTTGTCCTTTCGAGATGTCACTAATAGGAATGGACTTAGGGTTAATCCCCCCAATGTGACGCTACAAGTCTTTTAACAGTTAGGTAGTCCCATTGAATCTAGTTCATGGGATCTCCAGTCATCTAGATTGAGTTTTCCATTGTGTTTAACTTTTATGAGGCTTAAGTCTCATTCCCCTCCAAATTTATAACTAACTCTCGATTTAACCCGTTATTTAATGGATCCGTTTTTCATTTGACCTCAAATAGTCAAATTAGTTAAGAGTAGTTGTCTAATGATATTATTTCTTAGACATATATGTCTAGACTACCATTACATATATTGATATATGTCTTTTCAATCATAATTGACTTTAGCAATATACCATTTTGCTAACACAAGCTTTATACATTTGATAATTGTTAACTCAAATTCATTTAAATCCCATCTATTCCATATTGATCCTTTCAAAAATTTCAAAAATATCCAACTAATGACTGGTTTAACAACGAGTTCATTAGTTTTTCTTGAATTTGAATCAACAAATCAAATTGACTATAATTTTCGTTAATTAACATATCGTTTTTGGATTTAATTAACAAAGTGATGTAGTCACTCTTGTTTAAATCCACACAATCAAACCTTTGATGAGATATTTTCATCAAAGCTACTCAAAGAAGGTGAGTTAAACCTATGCATGGGAATGGAGCAATAGTTGCTACATTAACCATAGGGACTTATGAAGTTACTTTACCTAGTGGACTAGTACTTGTTTTGAACAAGTGTTACTGAGTTCCGAATTTGAGTAGGAGTATCATTTTGTTCCTTATAAGGATGATGAAGGATATAATTTTCTTATTAAAATAAGAAGTTTTATATTTATTTAATGATATGCCTTATTGTATTGCTTATGTCATTAAATGGTCTTCATATCCTTGATGTTAAGAAACAAAATAATATTGAAGATATCTATAATATAAATGGGAAATCTAAACCGAATAATATGAACAACGCGTTCATATGGCATTTTCGGCTTGGTCAGATAAATAAGAAACATATATCTAAACTCCATTAATAAGGACTTTTATACTCATATGACTCGAAATCATTTGAGGAATGTGGATCTTGTTTATTGGGATTATTGACCAAACCACCCTACACTAAGAGTAGTGGGAGGGCTAGTGACTTATTGGTCATTATACATGAGATGTATGTGGACTATTAAGCAGCATTGCTAGGAGAGGATTTTGGTGTTTCATCACATTCACCGATGACTTATCTAGATATGACTATGTCTATATGATGAAGTCCAAAGGTGAATTGTTTGAGATGTTTCGAACATTTCAAGATGAAGTACAAAACAACTTGGCAAAACTATTATGTACTTCGATTAGATTGAGGTGGTGAATATTTGAGCCAAGAGTTTGACAATCATCTCAAAACTGTGAAATTGTTTCAGAGTTGACTCCACCCGGAACATCACATTGTATGGTGTGTCTGAAAGGAGGAATTGAACCTGTAGGACATGGTTCATTCGATGATGTGTCAAGTTAACTTTTCTATTACCTTTTGAGGATATGCATTAGAAATAATATGGTTACACTGAATTGTGTCCCTACTAAATCGGTTCCTTAGTCCCCACATGAGATGTGGCATGGAAGAAAACTTAGTTTGTCTTTAATGAAGATTTGGGGTTGTAAAGCTTATAAGAAGAGACTTGTCTCTGATAAGTTAGCACCAAATCGGACAAGGTTATTTTCAGAAATTAATCTTACAACCGCAAAGAGAACAAAATGTTTGTTGCTCTATATGATTTGTTTCTTGAGAAATAGTTTCTCAATAAAGAATCTAGTGGGAGTAAAATTAATCTTGAAAAGTTCAAGAACCCGAAAATAATATGGAACCAAGGGTAGAGATGAAACCAAGTTCACAAGGAGTTGTGAATCCGGTTCAAGATGCACAAGTCCATCATAGATCGGATAGGTTACAATCCGAACCCGAGAAATATTGATTTCTCGTATCGAAAAGTAATAAGATGGAAGTCATTGAGAATGACGATCCTACTTCCGATCTTGAGGCGATGTTCACTCCTAATTTGGATAAATGGTTAGGAACCATGGAATCCGAATTACAATCCATGTTTGATGATCAAGTTTGGAACTTGATTGAGCTACCTGAAGGTGTAAAAATCAAAGGATGCAAGTAGGTCTTCAAGACCAACATGGATGGGAAGGTGTATACTTTCATGACTAAGGATTGTAGCAAAGGGATTTAGGCAAATTCATAGTATTGACTATGTTGAAACCTTTTCGCCAGTTACAATGCCAAAGTCTATTGGAATTTCAATTGCCATAATCGCATATTGTGACTGTGTGATATGACAAATGGATGTCAAACGGCTTTCTTTAAATGGAAAGATTATTAAGGATGTGTATAGTACACAACCCGAAGTTTTGTCGATCCGAGAAATTCTAATAAAGTATGCATGTTGCAAAGATCCATGAGATGGGTTGAAGCAATCTTCAAGGAATTGGAATCTTCATTTTGATGAATCAGTCAAAGGGTTTGACTTCATCAAGTATGAAGATGAACCTTGTGTATGCATGAAATTCAGTGGGAGCGTAGTGTTATTTATAATGTCTTATTACAATGATATCTTACTCATTTGAAAAACAAAGTTTCGACACTCAAGACTGTCAAGTCTTGGTCAAGGAAAGGTTTCTCAATGAAAGATATGGGTGAAGCCACTTACATCCTTGGCATCGAGATCTATAGAGATAGATCTAAAAGGATAAATTGGTTTGAGTCAAAATACTCACATTGACAAGGTTCTTAGAAGAGTCTAAGAAAAGTAACTTGTCAATGGGTCATGGTGTTTCTCTTAGCAATACTCATTGTCTTATGACAACTGATGAGCAAAAGGGAATGAATGAAGTTCCATATGCTCCGACATTTGGATCATTCATATATGCCATGATTTGTACTAGACCCAATGTCTCGTATGCTCTAAGCATGACGAGTCGATACCAATCTGATCCTGTTGAGAACCAATAAATGGAAGTTAAGACAATCCTTAAGTAGTTAAGAAGTAACTAAGGATATGTTCTTGGTATTTGAAAGATTGGAAGTTAATCTTGTTGTACGGGTTACATAGATGCTAGCTTCCAAACTGA
The DNA here is from genome assembly GCA_022495995.1 of Adenophora triphylla var. japonica. Classification (NCBI taxonomy): domain Eukaryota; kingdom Viridiplantae; phylum Streptophyta; class Magnoliopsida; order Asterales; family Campanulaceae; genus Adenophora; species Adenophora triphylla. Next base: position 15,250 of record JAFEMH010001123.1, on the reverse strand, counting down.
CAAAGTTAATTTAACATCGCAATTAGGATTTGTGTTTATGCTTATAAGAGGTGCGGTTTTGATTGGAAGAATTCCAAGTAGAAAATCGTAGCCGATTCTACTACTAAGGCTGAATTTTAGCAACATATGATGTAGCTAAAAGAGGCAGTTTGAATCAAAAGTTCATTTAGTGTTTTGGAAATGTTCCAAGTATCACTAATTGATGAAACTTTTGTTGTGACAATTATGGTGCCATTTGTGCAAACAATGGAACCAAGGTCACAACAGCGATCCAAACACTCACTTAGACCTTTTTCAAAGTATTTATTAGAATGAGAAGACGTTAAGATATGCAAAGTATCAACCGATGATGACATTAGGGATTCACTTACAAAGACCCTCGCACAGGCAAAAGCATGATGGTCGTGTTAGGTCCATGAGTATTCAATACATAAATGGAGCCTAGTGCAAGTGGGAGATTGTTGGTGTAATGCCCTAGGCTTTAGTTATGTTTAACTTAAAACCGTTATGCATCATCTTTATCATTTAAGTTTATTATTTGATTATTATATATTTTGCATATTTATTTTAATAATCTCCGTCCCAAATTATTAAGTGAATAATTAGTATAAATGTTAATGGATAATCATATGATGATTATATGCATAGAGATGCACATTAAATTTATGGGTACTTGTTAGTGAACAAGTGACTGGACTTGACCCGTATGAGATTTATGTCATGGTCAAATGTCATAATTAAATCTCATATGGTCACTTCATTTAGTCCCTAGACCTGAGATTATCATGACCTTACATATGATGAAAGTTATGTTTGATTTTAGTCAAACGATATCTTAACACGATATTTATAAAGGATATCTTTGGCATGATCGGATTCATGATGGGAAGGATGATAAGTCAAGATGGAATTTGTTCCTCGAAAGAGAGATGTTTTGCTTGGGCCCCTCGATGAGTGATAATGATGAAAGTGTATGGCCATACCCCAATGCGATTGGATTATCATTATACTCAATATCGAGAAAGCATTGAACAAATACAAGTTGACGTGGACCATGACTTGTGTTCAATATAACATCGTGAGACAAAGGGAGAAATGGAAGTGTACCATTGGAAATGTGAACTCTTACGTTATATTAATTGGGTAGACATAATGGCTTGCTAGAGTCCGCTTATGTTTTATGAGGGTCGATATGATCGGACTCATTGCCAACATAATATAATCCTATTGGGTCACACACAATTAGAATGAATTGGTTAAACCAAAGAAAGAATGATTGAGAGTTCCTGCATATGTCTTACTGGGTCGTGCGACAGATCCTGTCCAGAGGGCACGTCTGGTCGTGCGACACTTCATGCCAAGAGGTGTTTACAGCTTAGTTTCCTAATACGACTAGGGAACTAATATTAATACTATTGTAGTATAAATATGAGTCTGTAAACAACCAAAACCTAGCCGAATTTTCTAAGGAAAATCACAACAAAAAGGTTTCTCAATATTTTCTCTAAGGTTTAAGGATCTAGCAATCCTCAAGAACTGTTCTTGGTTCATTCAAAGGTGTGGATACTACTAGAGGGTCTTTCCTCGTACGACGATCAAGGCCTAGAGTTCTATTGTTCAAGCAATCTGAAGATTCAAGTCTTGAAGATCGAAGTTTGTGATTCAAAATCACATTGATAGATTGTTCGATAGCTCAAGAACGGAAAGCAATTAAGGTTGGTAAAATCTATCTCATAGGAATTCAATTCAATTGTATAGAACGGATCTTAGGGCTATTGGGTTTTATGTTATTAGATGCTTAATTTCACTGTGCATGGACCCATAAAACCCAACATAGACACCTCATGATAGTTCCCATCAGGTTAGTCACCTTATAATAGTCCCTATTAGGTTAAGACACCCTCAAGATACTCTTCTTCAAGATGAACACCTATTCAAATGTCTTAATTAGGTTGGATGACTCAAAATAGTCCATTTTAGGTTAGACCCCTGATAATAGTCCCCATTAAATTGGACTCTTCAAGATAGCCAATTTTAGGTTGGACGCCTCAAGATATTCCCCATTAGGTTTGACACCTCAAGATAGTCTTTTTAAGTTAGACGCCTCATAATAATCCCCATTAGGTCGATACCTCTACGAATAGCTATCACTAGGTCGAGACCCCTACGAATAGCTCTTAATTAGGCTGAGATCCCTACCAATATAATTAGGTTGAGACCCCTACAAATAGTTATTATTAGGTTGAGATACCTCCAAATTATCCCCTGCGGGTTAAGATAGCCTCTAAATATCTCCATCCTCCCGAAAGAGCTCCTTTTTTGGCATTCCCATTAGATTCTGAACTACGATCAGCTTGATTCCCATTCGGGGTACATAGGAATCTTTCCAAATAAGTCCATCCATCCAACCATTTTGGTTACCTCTTTTTAAGACCCCCTAAGTCCTTTCATCTCTCCAATCTTGGTAGCTCACCAGATCTTATTTTTTTCATCGACCCCACTTGCTCCAGAAGTACTATTGCCGAGAGGGTTTATGTAAGCATGCTAATCTGGCTCGCTACTTCCCCAAGTGCATAAAAAGGACTTTCGAGGACTCCTTACTAATAACAGCAAAGTTAAAGGGCCTTTCGGGCATTTATTTAACCACTTTAAGTGAGGAAGGATCATTCTGGTATAGGAAACTTCATCTAGACAAGAGGGGCAGTCACAATTGTGTTTAATATCTCTTAATTTTCCTATTAACATCTATTGAAGAAATCACAAGTCGATAAGGTGGTCGCAATTGTGTATTCCAGGAAACCTATAGGAATTGCAAGAAGTTTTGAAGTCTTTAACCCATTCCAAAAATATGGATTCAGATAATCTTTTGTCTCGTTCTTAATCATCTAGTTTTCGTAGTTCCTTTGCTTATAAAATAGACCAGTTATATGAAGTTTCTTATATTCCAGATGATTCAAAAATCCCACTCACCCAACTACCTATAGTTAATCCTTACCATGTTTTTTTAGACCTTCAACATATTTCACTAGAAAAGTTAAAGAAAAATGGGTTACTAGTTATGAGTAAATTCATCAAGTCCCCAAGCTCCTGTTCATACCACAGCTGCACCCAAATTTGTCCGTCACTCGGATGGTCTTGTTGAGGTAAAATTCTTGTCTTCTCAAGATGAAAATACAACATGTAATGTCTTCCCTACTGAAATTACCCGGGATCCGGCTCGCGCGCGGGGCCCCCGTGCATCTCGCATTCGTCGCTCTTCGGGAAGTTTGCCCGGATCCGAGAGGCAGCGCGTTCGCGCCCCGGCATCTGGCTCATTCCGCTTTAGCGTTAGTTGGAGGTGTCTCGATGTGTTTTGCTTTGTAGAGTCGCCACGCCGTTTTTATTGTTAAGCCCAAAACATTGAAAAAGGGCATCAGTTTAAAAATAATAATAAACTGTTTTTGTGTGATGAGATTTTGAGTTCGGAGGTCAGATGACTCCTCGGGAAGAGAATATTAGAATCTTAGAGCTCACCCGAGTCGCCTCGTAAAAACGAGTCTTTCGGATACCCCTAATATTCTTTAACTGTTGTGTGTGTGTGTGCTTTTAAAAATGCATGCGATATTGGATGTTTACATTGTAAACTATGTATTGAAATGTATTGAAATAGTAATGGAAGGAAGCCTTACCAATGTTGGTTCGTGTCTGTCTTCCTCTGGGGAATGGTGTTTGAGGATGGAATGATGTTCCGGCACGGACCGGGATTGCTTCGGGAGGGGCCGGTTGTCTGCGGATAGAGTTTCGGCGTGAGTTGATGTTGCAGGCTGCGTTCGGGCAGAGGTTCGGCGTGCGTTGGGATCGCAGGGATCACTCGGGCAGAGGTTCGGCGTGCGTTGGGATGGCAGGAGTCACTCGGGCAGAGTTTCGACGTGCGTTCAAGCTACCGATTTGACTCGGAAAGAGCCGGGACACCTTGGAAAGACCAGGCAAGGCCTCAAAGTACCATGAGGGGCCTCAGAGTACCTCGAGAGTGCCTCGGGGCAGCGCGGGAGCGTCGCGGGAGCGCTTGGAGAGGCTTCAGAGCACCACGAGGGAGCTCGAAAGGCCTCGGAAGGATCCGAAAGGGGCCGGGATTGCCTCGAGAGGACTTAGAGGGGTGCCAGAAGGCTAGGGGAAGAAGAGAGAAGAGGGAGGTGTGTTTGAAAATGGGAGGAGGAGCCCTCTATTTATAGTGCCAGAAAAATGCAAAGAGGTCCGTACGGACCTCCTAGGTTATCCAGAATTTTAGTTTTCCTCGATTTGAGGGAATATGTGATAATTGTGAATATTCTGGAATGATGGTGTCCCCTGTGCAAAGAGGTCCGTACGGACCATCTTGGCATGCAAAGAGGTCCGTACGGACCAACCATGCATGGGGGGTAATGATTTCTCCGGGATTTGAGGGAATATTGTGGAATTTAAGGGGATTCAGTAATTATGGCAACAAAGAGGTCTGTACGGACCTTATTTGCTTTTCCAATTTCCTGAAAATTCCCAAAAGGTCCTTTTGTCCCTTTTTATCCCAGAAAGGCTCCTCCCTTGGTTTGGCTGAGGGTTTTTTGAGGGTTTTGAGTGCCATAGGTCTTCAAGACTGTGTTTGTGAGTCTGTGGTGTTTCCCATGTGTTCGGAAGAGGGTGATCCAGATTGGGGTACTTACAGAAGCCCCTCAACGACGTCACTTACGGAGGAAGTGGGGTCGTTGATAAGATAAGGGTCCTAATCTGGATCGCGTGCTGGGAGAGGAAGTGACCGTGGAGGTCGGGGTGAGGACATGGAGGTGTCCTATTGTGTGACCGTTTAGGTCAGTTGGCTGGACCCTGTGATAGGATTCCTACGTATCCCTAGCGGGAATCAAGCCTGATCGTAGTTCGGGTGTGGGGTGAGTGTTTGTGGTGCACGAGGATGGAAAGGGTCCTCTGACTGAAACTTTGTGCATGGACGTGGTGGTGTCCTGTGGGTGACCGCATAGGTTGATGGTGAGGATGTTGCGGCGTCCTGGGTGACCGTATAGGTCGATGGTTGGACCCTGTGATAGGATTCCTACGTATCCCTGGCGGGAATCAAGCTTGGTCGTAGTTTAGATGGCGTGAATTTGTGAGTGTATGTGGGCGTGATGGTGCCCTAAAGTATCGTGTGACTGCCGAGGTCAGTGGTAAGGACGGGGTGGTGTCCTAAGATGTGGTGACCGCCGAGGTCAATTGTAAGGATGTGGTGGTGTCCTGGGATGGAAACTTTACGATTTTCCTAATCGGGTGGTTTAAGGCCTTCCGGGCCGGAAATAGTGATTTGGGAAGTTTATACGGTCTTCCGGACTGAGTGATTTAAATCCTTCCGGGCTGGAGGTAGTATGAAGACTTGAATCGTCTTCTGGTTGCAGTTTGCCATGCGTGAGGACTTGAGTCATCTTCTGGCTACGGTTTGTCATGCGTGAGGACTTGAGTCATCTTCTGGTTGCGGTTTGCCATGCGTGAGGACTTGAATCGTCTTCTGGCTGCGGTTTGCCATGCGTGAGGACTTGAGTCATCTTCTGGCTGCGGTTTGCCATGTGTGAGGACTTGAATCGTCTTCTGGCTGCGGTTGTGTCATGTATGAAGACTTGAGTCGTCTTCTGAATGTGGTTGTGCCATGTATGAAGACTTGAGTCGTCTTCTGACTGTGGGTTTTGGTTTAGGAGCATGAACTTAAGTTGAGGCTTGGACCAGGAGTATGAACCTGGTGAGGCCTTTTGTGAGGCGTGGTTGCCTTGTGCTTGATTTTGAGAGGCGTGATTGCCTTGTGCTTTGTCCGCTGGGGAGAAGGTTAGACCTACGATGGCCGCCGGTGTTCGTCTGTTGGGGATCATCGTGGCCTTGTAGGGGCCTTTTCTGCTGAGAGGGTGACTTTGGGCTTACTTTGATGGCCGGTGCTTGCGTTGCCGTTGAGCGGGCGAAGTCCGGGCTTACATTGATGGCCGGTTCTTGAATTGCCGTTGAGTGGGCGAAGTCCGGGCATACATTGACGACCGGTGCTGGGGATATGTAGTCTTGTACGACTTCCTTTTGACTTGTTGGGGAAGGAGGTCAGGCTTACTTTGATGGCCGGTGCTTGAGTTGCCGTTGGAGTGGGCGAAGTCCGGGCTTACATTGACAGCCGGTGTTTGAATTGCCGTTGAGTGGACGAGGTCCGGTCTTACATTAACGGCCGGTTCTTCAATTGCCGTTGAGTGGGCGAAGTTCGGTCTTACATTGACGGCCGGTTCTTGAATTTCCGTTGAGTGGGCGAAGTCCGGGCTTACATTGACGGCCGGTGTTTGAATTGCCGTTGAGTGGGCGAGGTCCGGTCTTACATTGACGGCCGATTCTTGAATTGCCGTTGAGTGGGCGAAGTCCGGGCTTACATTGACGGCCGGTGGTTGAATTGCCGTTGAGTGGGCGAAGTCCGGGCTTACATTGACGGCCGGTTCTTGAATTTCCGTTGAGTGGGCGAAGTCCGGGCTTACATTGACGGCCGGTGGTTGAATTGCCGTTGAGTGGGCGAAGTCCGGGCTTACATTGACGGCCGGTGGTTGAATTACCGTTGAGTAGGCGAAGTCCGGGCTTACATTGACGGCCGGTGGTTGAATTGCCGTTGAGTGGGCGAAGTCCGGGCTTACATTGACGGCCGGTGGTTGAATTGCCGTTGAGTGGGCAAAGTCCGGGCTTACATTGACGGCCGGTGGTTGAATTGCCGTTGAGTGGGCGAAGTCCGGGCTTACATTGACGGTCGGTGGTTGAATTGATGGGTTAAGGACCATACTGCACTGAATTTGCTGAAATATGCCTTAGGACAGCCAGGGGCAAAGATTATAAGGGCAGGAAAGTAATTTGGCCCTCCCTTGCAAGAAGGTCCGTACGGACCAACCTGGGATGTAAAGAGGTCCGCACGGACCAGTTTGGTTTTTTTACAGTTCCCAGATTTTGACTGGGTTAAAAACCGAGGCATCCCCTTCATTTCCCATTTCCAGTTCACGAACCAGCCGAGAGAGAGAGAGGAAAAAACCTCCATTGTTACACCAAAAGCTTTCGATTTTTGCTTGAATTGCTTGCAATGGCGGAAGGATCTCGGAGAAGTCATCGACAACGCAGTCAAGAAGTGATCGAGCAATGGATGGAGCTCCAAAGAAATTGGATCTCCTTTGTTCCATCTTCGAAGAACCCGGATGTATTATATCCGAATCCGGAGGTGCACAATCGTCGTTCTAGGAACGTCGGGGAGGTAAGAAATCAATTTTGTCTTGATTCCCTGCTTGAATTTTTGAATGCTAGAACTAGGTTTTAGTTTTTCGCATTTTGGGGCTTTTGTTATTTGCCATGCCTTTTGTGGAATTCTTGACGAATTGTTGAAATTGGGCATGTAAAAATTGTGAATATGTGAATTTTGTGCAGAAATGTGTAGATTAGCTCTTATTTGTGAAAATAAAGTGCTTCTCTAATGAATTGCATGCTTTGATGTTTTGTACATTATGCTTTTTATGTATGTACAATGTGGAAAAAATTGTCATGTAGGGACAAATTTTGTAGAAAAATGTGACATGTGCCGTGTTTTGTGACGGGTTTTGTCTGAAAATGTGTGTCGTGTAGGGACGGACTTTTCTTTTGAAAATGTGTTATGCAGTGTGTGCCGTGTTCTTGGGTGACGGACTTTGTAGGGAAAATATGTGCAATATGTGCCGTGTTTTGTAACGGGTCTTTTGAAAATGTGTCGTGTAGTGCTTAATCCCTCTGTTGAGAAAATTTGTACAGTGTGTGCCGTGTTTTGTGACGGACTGCATGGAAAAATTATGTATAATGCATGTCGTGTTTTGAGTTGCATGTAAAAATTATGTGCAATATGTGCCGTGTTTTGTGACGGGATATATGTGTTTTGATTTTCTTTTGGTATTTTGCATTAAGTACTGTGACTGACGTACCTTTGCTGTGTTTACCTGCAGGATGAGGGGCTCTTGGCTGGGAAAGCCAAGAAGATGAAGACTCGGGGATCGCTCGAGGCTGTTGTTGAGTTGTGGCGGCGGATGCCTGACATTTCTGTGGATGGTAGGCCGAGCCCCAGTGAGGCCGGTCTACGCTTACGGCACGGGCGTGTTCGTGGAGAACTTGGTCGGGGTTTCTGACACGAGGAAGAACAAGAGCGTCTTCTGGCCTTTCGAGTCTTGGTGGGATACCACCCACACCTTCCATCCGAGCCGGGAGAGGTGACGGTGACGCCCACGGACTTTGCTGCTATCACCGGGCTTTCCTTCAAAGGAGGGCCGGTGCGGTGGCGAGATATGATTGCCGAGGATGTGCTGACTGAGCTGCTGGGCTTTACGCCTGTTCCTTGCAGGGGTCTTGGCATATTGTATAGTGATGTTGAGATGAGGATCACGGCCAGTATTGGGGCCTATGTTCGGGGTACCGGACAGGTGACGGCGGAGCAGCTGGCGTGCTCCTTCCTGTGGTTTGCGCTTTTCGAGACCTTGTTCTCAAACCACTCGACTACGGCTCCTTTTGCTCTACTGGAGAGCTTGATTGATTTGGAGAGAGTTTGTGATATCTCTTGGGGCGAGGCGAGCTTGGCCGAGCTCTACTTCTCTTTGGACCGGTTTAGCCAGGGTGTGGCCAGTTCCTTGGCTTGTTTTGACTTTGCTTTGGAGGTATGAGTTTATTGCTGTTTTTGATTTAGCAACTTGTCGTTTCTCCGTTTTCTTTTGCACTGAGCCTTTTCTGCTTTTGTCACAGGTGTGGTTCTATGAGATCTTTCAGTGCTTCCCGTGGGATAGAGATCCTGGGGCCGTAGCAGCGTATCCCGCTATGTTAGGCTGGGCACGCCCGGCGAGGAGGAGGACCAGCAGGGGTAAGCTCACGATTTCGTACGGGGAGGTGCAGGAGCATTTGGAGAGAGATAGCCCAGAGAGGTTTGTTCTGTATCCTTGGGCTCGATATGAGGATGATGATTTCGAGGGGGCTCCCCTGGTGACGGTGCAGCGAAAGATGCTGCGGGGCCTGACTTGCGACGTCATGTACCTGGGGGAGCGGGTCTTCTGGCAGCATGGCCCGGGTATGCTTCCCTTGTCTCTAAGGGACCCTCCTTTTGGGATGCTTGATTCTCGGGATATGGATGTGTTGGATTTTGAGAGGTATTTGGGCGGCGTGAGTGCCGATGAGTTTGTGTTGTATAGAGAGGAGTATGGAGCTTTCGTGAGGAGGAAGTTGAGGATGCCACAGGTGTTGGCGAGGGAGAGGGAGGCTGGTCCGCAGGGTCCCCCAGAGGTTCTGGTGCCTGGGCCGGACTTTACGTATGTTCGTGGGGATTCCTCGAGGAGGAGGGTGTCTCTGACCCGTCCCCGAGCGAGCTCCTCTGCCGCCATCAGTGGATCACGATATAGGTCAGGTGAGTGTGCTTACTCTTTTCCATCTTGGCATCTTTTACGTATTTTTCTCTTTTTGTTGTCGAGTATGACCGTATTGCCGAGCGTTTCTTTGGCTGCTTGCTTGTGCAGGTCCCGGGGAGGGCTTTTGACATGCTGACCCGCCGTTATGTGGCGATGCGGTCTTTCGCGAAGAAGATGGCGTCGAAGATGTCTTGCCGATCTTCGCGACGTGTGCCGGCGTACACGCCGATGCCTTCGAGGCATTCTGTAGATGTTCCTCCACCGAGAGCCGAGCCGGAGCCACAGCAGGAGGGACCTTCGCGGGGGCGGCATAGCATGGATGCCGGGACGTGTTCGGGAGCTCCGAGGCCGCAGACCCTTTACCAGCTTCTTTCCTCCGCTTGAGATCTGCACGGTGGTGAGGGTTCATCAGAGCCTTCCTTCTTCAATCCTTTCGTCGGATTTGATCCTTCTGATTACTTTGAGTACCAGCCTCCGGAGGGGGCTCGGTACTCTGATGACGAGGATATGACCGGCGAGTTCACCGGGATGCCCGACTTCTCGCTTGATGATCTTGGGGAGGATGATGATACTGAAGAGTCGGACTAGGGTTCATTTGCTTTCCCTCTTTCCATATCTTCTTTTTTTTTAGCAACACACATTAGATGTACCTGTAATAAAACACTCGTATTTGCATGGCAAACGCATTTTATTTTAAGATGTAATGTCATTTTTGTGATTCTCGAGAATTGTCCTAGAAATCGTTGCTATTATTTTATTTTATTTTTATTTTGTGCATGCCACGTGAGCTGAGAGTGCGTTTGTGGGTAGTGTATGTTTGCCGGAAATGGCTTTGGCCAGTGTTTGGGCAGTTTGGAGCAAGGTCCTGCTGAGAACAGTGGTTGTTGTACTGTTTGCTGAGAAAGTGGGGCCAAGAGGCAATAAGGTCCGTACGGACAGACCTAGGTTGCAAAGAGGTCCGTACGGACCAACCTTGCTTTTGGGAAGGAAATAAATGCTTTCCAGTGTCTGGTCTTTCCCCATTTCCCCATTTGCAGCCATTTTCGAGCTTTCTTCCCCATTTTCTCTAGGAACCTCCATTTTTGCCATGGATTCTTCGTACGTTCCTAGAATTTTGCCGAGGCTTTCGCAGGAGAGGCAAGCACACTTCCTTGAGCAGCTGAAAACGTGGATGCGGCGCCGTATGAGGCATCAGAGACGGGTTTTTGAGGTAAGGTTTCGTCTTTGCTCGATTTGGTCTTTTAAGGAGTTGGTTCCTGATTGGGAGTTGTTGCGGGCTGCCACGAAGTTCTGGGATGTTAGGAGGCATGTGTATTGCTTTTCCTACAATGAAATGGTGCCCACTTTCGAAGATTTTCGGGCTTTGATTGGAGGACCGGAGGTGGAGGCCATCTCGCTTCCTTTGATTGGTGGTGCTGCTGTGAGCGTGAAGCTTGCAGGCTTTCTTCATACTTCGTTGGAAGAAGTGCTGGGCATGATCCTTGATTCGGGTCATATTGACATTTGTGAGCTGCCGGAGCGATTTATGGTTGATGATGAGAGTGATGTCTCTTGGGACGCATTTGCCTTGTGCGTGATGGCAACGCTTTTCATGGTCAGCTCCCTTGGCACTTGCGATGGCGCTTTGCTAGATGTGGTTGGGCACTGCAGAGCTGGAGAGGATATTGTCCCGTTGGTGCTGGGGGAGACTCTTCATGGTATTGACCGTCTGGCGACTGGGGATCGGTTCATGAGAGGGGGAAGCCCCGCTTTGCTCACCTTGTGGCTGTGAGAGAGACTTCAGGCCATGCTCAAGGCTCCAACGTCGTTTAGCCCGTGGTCATTTTCTCAGCGACCTCTTGTGTTGGATATGGATTAGTCCGCCTGGGAGAGATGGATGGCACGGCTTGGTACGCATCAGATCCGTTGGTGGGTTCCCCACTGGGGGATTGAGACTAGGAGGGTCTTTCAGGAAGGGTCCTATGTCGTCAGAGTTCCAGGTTTGTCTTGGTCCTCCTTCTATATTTCGTCGCTTGTTTCCCGGCAGTTTGGGATGAAGCAGGAGCCTTTGTTGGGCTGGGATGACCTTGCTACTGCGGAGATAGCTCCTCTTTGTATGGAAGCTCTAGGTGCTCTTTTGTATTTTCTGAGGGTATGGAAGTATTCTGCTTTCCCTCCTGTGGTGCTCCTTAGACGTCGGGAGAGTGTCGTATTGACAACCCGACTCTGGGTCCGGTATGAGCAAGCCGTGTCAAGGTCCCAAGTGGCTTTGTAGAAAGAGCAGGCGTGTAGCGATTCTCGGACCGATTTGCCGTAGTAGCTATTGCCTTAGGAGTGCCGAAGCCCGGTCTCGACCCTCAGATGTTACGGGAGACACTTTATTTGACTACGAGACCGGAGTTGACCGACCGACGGGGAGAGGTCCTCTTTACGTAGCTCGCAGGAGGAGATCCGAGCCGAAGCACGGGCGAATGAAGCCCCGAGAGCCGCTGGATTGTTTGACTCTACGGGAGGACCCCGATCTCGGGCCCGAGAGACGCAGAGTTGGTTCGCGTGGAGCGAAAGAAGACTCACCGGGACCAGGGAAGAAAAGGGAAGAATGGCGAGGGGACAAACGCAGATGGCGCGGAATGACTTCCTAGGTATCCATTCATTGCATTGTAAACACATTATTTGTTAAATGTATTAAGTTGTTTTTAGCATGTTGTGAACTTGAGAGTAGACCATGCTTGAACTCATCAAGAAATGTTGTAACCGTTAGTGATTTGTGATTTACTTTTAAAGCTTTGTCGAGACGCAAGATCTCTTGTTCGCCAGGTGTATTTTTGTGAACCTTGGCAAGGCGTCCATCTTCGGACTTTTTTGTTGTATTTGCGAACCGAAGTGGCACAGGCGTCCACGGCAATCCCTTTGCTGGGCTTTGTGCGTTTGAGAGATTGGGATGATCCCCGAAAAGTTGTTTTGACGGTCTTTTCCGTAGCTTCCTCGCCTCTTTGTTGGCGTCGGGTATCTTGACCTCGTTTTTTGTAGCTTCTGTTTGAGCTTCTTTTGTTTTTTTTTGTGAGCCCTTGCTCGAGCTCTTTTTTTTTTGAAGCGCGTGAGGGCGAAGACAAGCCCCTGGCTTGGAAGCAGACATGGGTCAGTCGCTTTGACGTTGAGTGACCTCCGGATGTCCTTTGATGTTGCCGCCGTCGTTTCGACTTGGTCAAGGTGACGTTAGGCGTGCTCTTGAAAAGTGCGTAGCTTGATGGAGGTCTTGATTGACATTCAAACTTTTGACTTTTTTGTGTATTTTTAGACCGGACCAATTAAGGTTGCCTACGTTCCCCGGACTAGAGGGCTCGTGTGCGTAGTTCGACACTACATGGAGTGCCAATAGATGCATTGTTCTTCTTTAGGCGAAGTGTCTCGCGAAGTTTGCTTCCGTTAATCGGATTCATGAAGGGATTGCCGTCTAGGTCTGTCAGCTTCATGGAACCTCCGGAGAAGATCTTTTGAACCACGAAAGGGCCGATCCATGTGGGTTCCCATTTTCCAAGTGGGTTGGTTCGAGTGGGAGGCTTTTCTTTGAGTACTAGATCGCCTTCCCTGATGTCTCGGGACTTGAATTTCTTGTTGAAAGCTCTAGCCATCCTGCTTTGATAGGCTCGGACGTGTTCCATGGCCTTTAGTCGTCGCTCGTCTAGCGAGCCAATTCGTCATGCTCGGCTTCAAGCCATTCGACTTCGTTGACGCCATTTTCAAAGAACACTCGGAGCGAGGGAATTTCCAATTCAACGGGAAGTACTGCTTCCATCCCGTATGTCGTGGCGAATGGGGTTTCTCCCGTGGTCGTTTCGACCGGGATGTGCGGTAGCCCCAAAGTGCAAGGTGCAGCTTCTCAGGCCAATCTCGTCCTCAAAGTGGTCATTTTTCGGATGATCCGTTCGAGGGTTTTGTATGTCGCTTCCACGGCGCCATTTGTTTGTGGCCGGTAGGGAGAAGATTTGTGGCGTGTGATCTTGAATTCGGCCAGCAGTCTGTCGAATTCCCCTTCGAAGTGTGAACCATTGTCTGATATGACCTCATTCGGGATGCCGTATCGGCAGATGATGTTTTCCTTGAGGAAATGCGCGACCTTCTTGGAGGTGAGTACCTTGTAGGACTTGGCTTCGACCCATTTGGTGAAGTAGTCGATGGCTACTAAGATGAACTCGTGACCGTTGTCGCCGGCGGAGCGATTTTCCCGATGACGCTAATTCCCCAAGTGGCAAATGGCCGTGGTATAGTCATGCAAGAGAGATCGTGGGGAGGTAGATGATTGAGGTTGAGAACCGTTGACACTTGTCGCAGCCTTCTCGGACAAAGTGGATGCGCCGCTCCATGGAGATCCAGTATAGCCCATCCTGAGAATGATTTGCATCAGGGCTCTGGCGTTCATGTGGGGACCACAAGCGCCATTGTGGACTTTGTTCATGAGCTTGTTTGCCTCTTCCTGGTTGATGCAGCGTAGGAGTGGTCCATGGTAGCGTTTCTTATATAGCATGTCCCGAAGTGAGATGCGAGGCATTTTAGGGCCATGATGCTCTTGGTTTTGACCCCTTCTGTGTGTGGGCCTTCCTCGTTCATGAAGGCGGTTTCCCCGTTCTTGAGGTATTGGAAGATCCTGTCCGTGGCCGGAAATGGCGTCTGACTTATGCGTCTTTTGGCTCTTCAAAGAATCTTGCAAATCATTGTGATTAAAACCTCCTCGGCAGCTTGGGCCCGATTTTTCTCTCGTTTGAAAACATGCTTAAATGTTTGGTTGATGCATTTATTCAATTAATGTGCTTGCCTTTTGTATAGATGAATTGCTATTAACTGTTTTGATTAGTTAACTCATCACTTCTGTTAAAGATGCAATGAAATGATTTTTTAGAAAGAGTCGGACCTTTTATTGAAAAGCGTGAAAGGCCGCATACATTGTTGATCAAAGACTCACAATCATTGGGCGTAAAGCCGTCCACAAAAGACTCAAAAGATGTGAATTGGCACAGTACAACAAGACCTCGAAGCTAGACTATAGGCGACGACGGATTGGACAGGCTTCATTGCTCTGACGGCTCGGCAGTAGAGCTCAGAGGAGTGGTGATGGTTCAGGTGGCCAATCTTCCTCGGCATACGAGTCCCGGAAAATAGCTCGCATGTGGTCTCGATTTCAAACCAGATCGCGAAGGTTTTTGTGTTGCTCCCCGATGATGTCCCTCCATTAGTGTTGCCACCACCCTTGGGGGTCTTTGATGATAGAAGTCGCCGAGGGCTACTTAATAGGGCGAAGCATTCGGCGGGTCGTAGTTGATTAACTGCCGATGTTGATCACTGCTCATTTTCATAGAATCCGTTTCCTCTTTATCCGGGATCTTGCTTGGACGACATTTACAATGTCCGATTTGAGGGGGCATGCTATATCTCCTTCCCCGATTAGGCCTTGTAGAGGAGGTTGCGCCACCTGTTCATCTAGGTCGGATACTTTGGAATGCGTTGAATTGAACTATGCCGTCTTTGACGTGGCTTGTGTTTGTCTCCGTAAGATCCGAGAGTGTCTGGCCGTGAGGTCAGTTGGGTTCTCTTTGTACCCAGGAGGGATCAGGTGATGAGCCGCTTGCAAGAGGGTTTTCGGCGAAGCATAAGGGTGCTTACTCCTCGATCAATGTCTCCTATCAGGGCGTCCAATCTCTTGATCTTCTCTTAAGCATTCTTTACGGTCGCATATATCGGAGTTGTCATCCTCGACCCACTGACTCTTCTGATTTCCACTGTCAGCAGGCTTAGAGCGTGGGATGTAAGGATCCCACTTCGATAGCGGGACAGTGGCAGGAGAGACTCATCCGGGGAGTAAGAGTATT